>QLOH01000406.1:0-600000 GCA_026901365.1 Sesbania bispinosa | reverse complement strand
GTTCTATTCTATTTTAATTTTATATTCATTTTATAAAGAGAAATTAATGATATTTGTTCAATATATTATAAAAAGAGATAAAGAGAAAAAATGTTGCATGAGTTATGATTTGTTTGGTTGGGAAAAATGGAAAAAAGAAAAATAATTAAAAGGAAAAAAAAAAGAAAAAAGTGAGATGATTTTTCTTATTGTTTGTAATGAGGGAAGATATTAAGGAATAGCGAGAAAAAGAATTTTAAAATGAATAATCACACTGAATTAAGTGTAAATTTTCCTTCAACTTTTTTTCTATCCTACTCAAATGAACGAAAGTGTATTAAGATTTGTATTTTTTATCCTCCCTATTTTTCCATTCCCTAAAATAAATAAAGAAATTAATGTATAAATTACTTACATGAATATCATATCTCTTTTAAAAAATAAAATAATATAATTACACCATTCTTAATAGTTTTGTGCACCGTGATTTTTATTTATGTACAAAATCCTCCATAAAATGCAATCTTGCTAGAGACATACAAGACCTTGGTTGCATGGTATATTTTCAAGACTTCTAAATTGATTCGTCAAAAATTACTCTAGTCATATTAGTCTTTTAATTGATAAAATTTTTAAAAATTTAAAATATCACCATATTTATTTTTATAATAAATACACAAATTAATAAATTTAGGTATTGTTTTAGGATAGTTGTGAGTTTTTAATTTTTTAAAAATGTAATTGTGAGTTTTTAATTTTTTAAAAATTTAAATCAAGTTTTTATAACTCAAAATTAAAAGTTAAAAATTTATTTTTGTGATTTTTAATTTCAAATTGTAAAAACTCAATTTAGAATTTTGAAAAATTAAAAAATTAAAAACTTGTAACCATCCCAAAATGACAATATTGATTATTCTAGATTTATGAAAGAATATAATTTAGTAATATAAATTTTTAGAAGATTGATGTAATTGTACATTAATTTCTGAAAGACTAATTTAAAATAAAAATTCAAATGATATTAATATTTTTGTCACAAAAAAATTACATGGGAAAGTTAGTATTAATTTACTTAAAAAATTACTTTTCTCCAAAATTTAATTTGGTGAATGTTTTTGTTTAACATTCTTCCGTGTTTATATATCCACGTGGGGAAGTCACTTTTTTATGTTCTTATAGATAGTAGTTTATAAATAAATTAGAATAAAAGAAAATAATATATATATATAATATTTTATGTTTAATATATTTTAAAAGTAAAACATATATAATGAGATATAAAGTTAATAAAATGGAAAATCATTGGTGTACACCAATAAGATGGATATAACTAGAGTCGCTAAAATGAGCTAGCATAGTCGACTCGTCCCGCAAAATGTAGGGCTTGAACACTTATTCTAAAAGCTCGAATAACTCCTGTGTTTTATAGCCCAACTCGATAAATGTTGCAATACCCGCAAAAAAAAGTCGGGTTACCCGCAAAACCCGTTAAAAAAACGTGCTACCCGTAAAAATATAATGCTCAGATACTTATTTTAGAAGTCTGAATGACTCTCGACCTTTTTAGTTTAATCCGATAAAGTCCGCTACTCGCATAAGGTCGGGTTAGGCTGAGTAGTCTGAATTTCCAACTCTAGATATACCTATAGAAATAAAAGAAAAAAAATAAAAATGTGAGAAATATAATAGATAATATGATAAAAAAAAGAATAAAAAATAAAATAAAAAATGAAATGGAAGAGGAAATAACTAAATAAGTGTATCTTAATCATTATTCTGATAAAATAGTATATTTTAATTTTATTAAAAAAAATAACATATATTTTATTTTATTTCATCAGCGTGCCCCACGCTATCACAAGATAAGAATATATTTGTCATCATAAATATTTATACCTTTTAATTGTCATGACATCATACAAACAAATTATTGAGGACGGTGACCACTAACTAGTGACTACTAACAGCTACAAGTGACTGACCAATAACCACCTTTTGCCTGCCATCAAAACCAAAACCAAACCATCAGCATAATTGGATCAGCTTTTCTATTTTACGATATATTTGGATCAGCTTTTAGATAAATAGATGCACCAAAAATTTGAAGATATAAAGGTTGTATGAAATTTTTGCCACTTATATAGTACTGGTTTGTTTCATAATTACATAAAATTAATTTTAAAATTAATAATTGAAAATAAATTATATATTGATTGCACTTCTATATATAGTAATTGATTTTTTATTGATTAAACATAGGAAAATAAACAAAGACTTAGATATTTTGAATTAAAATTGATTTTACCTTTAACGTCATACTTGAGTCAATATGATAATTTATATTTTATTGTGTTGACTTCAAAATTGAAAATTTTATATTGAGTTTTATCACAAACTTAATTTTAAGATTTTTTCTTCAAACATAAATTTTGTCACTTCAAACTCATGTTTAAGAAAAAAATAAAAATAAATTTCCTTTGAATTCAGGTTTGTAAATGTTTACCCAAACACTCACTACAATAATCTCATACAATTATGAAAAAAAAAAAAGTGTGAGATGTGATGAAAAAAAGTAAGGAGAAAAAAGTTTTGTATAAATTATTATATGTTTTGATTGTATGAATAAAGATACTCAAAATCAAAAAGAGAATAAAATTACTTTGACATCTCTTGATCTTGGAGTATGATAGTTATAAAAGGAAAGAGATAAAAAAAAATAAAAAATGAAGATAAAGAATGTGAAAAATACAATAATTGATGTGATTTAAAATGAAAATAGTGATATAAAAAAATGAGATATGAAAGGAGATATAAAATATATGAGTGTGAAAAATTCATCACTCAAATCAAAATATGATACATTTTGTGGGTGTTTTTTTTGGTCAAAACACTTTGTGGGTTTTGATTCATTTATTTTTATCATAATAATTATTATTTTTACAAAAATTTAAGAGAGATTTTTTTAATATTTCTTTTATCAAATATGCATAATTCTATTGGTGGTTAGTAGTGATGAATGGCATTATATGTCCACTATATCAGTGAGTGATCACTAAATTTTGACTAATTTTTCTCCATTGCTAATAATAATGCTTTGGCTGGATGGAGAAAAAAAATGAAAAAAAGAATGAAAGAAGAAAGAGAGATGCTTTGATAATTTATTTAAGTGATGAGAAAATAAAAAGTTAAAATATTAAAATTTTCTTTTTTATTTGATTGAATAAAAATAAGAAATTAATATATCAAAATTTTTATCCTTAAGTATATATTTAAAGTTTCCACTGCCAACATTTTTAATATAGTCATTTATATCGATGCTATGCAAAGAATTGATTGTTAACCACCACTTAATCAAATAACTTAGGTTAAAATAACCTACAAATACCTTTTGTAATTAGATTTATTTGGTTCAAGTGGTACATGTTTTATTTCTCCATTCGGATCTTGTGCATGAAAAAATTTCCGTATGAAAAAATTTCCGCTGACAGAAGTAGTTTCACCATGATAATAGGTGTTCCCGTTTGACGTTTGGATATTTCACTCGAGTAACATTACCTCATGTGGAAGATATCTGTCGTTTATAGCAAAAACTTGTAATTAAATTCTTATAATTATAAAATAGGAAAAAATATGTTTTTCGTCCCTGTAGTTTGGGTCAACTTGGGTATTCGTCTCTATACTTTTTTTCTTTAGTTTTTGTCATTGAACTTTCTAAACCCCCTAACGTTAGTCCCTGCCGTTAGTGACTACTGTTAAATGGTGACGTGGCAAACGGAAAATTACAGCTCAACCCGTTTTGTGGGCCCCTTAGGCACGCTGACTCATTTAACATTCTTTTTTAATTTTTTAATTATTAATTATTACTAATAAAACCCTATTATAACACATAAATGAATTATTCTCAAAATTATTAATTATTCTCAAAATTAAAATGTAACATAGAAATGAATTAACATATCAACACCATCAGAATTCATCATTTTAAATCAAATTAGAGAAATAACAAAATAAAAAGGAGGATTTAACAACACCGCCGGAGATAACAACGTCGTCCACCGCTGCAGGAGGATACTATAATGAAACAGCCAAAGGGTTTTGTGGTCCAAGTTCCAATCTTAGATTTCAAGTGTTTCAAGTTCACCGTCCACCGTCCCCAAATCAGAAGGATTTCAAGTTCCAATCTTGCATCCCCAAATAACAACACCGCTGCAGGTACACTACAGTGGCTGGAGATGGACGGTGGCAGAAGGATTTCAAGGGAAACCGCTCGTGCATAACGGCAGGGATTGCTGCTTGCAAGAACGACGGTGGCCGATTACTGCTTGCAGAAACAGGAGCACTGGGTTACAGTCGTGAATTGCACAGTGGACGAAAGTTGAGCGAGGTGGCCTGGTTGGGGAAGATGATGGCTGGGTTGGTCGAAAATGCAGGATCTTTGCTTCCAAAAAAATGAACCCTAACTTTGCTGATCAATCGAACCAAGCTGCAAACGATTTAGGGATACAATGTATAAAATTTATAATAGGGTTTTATTAGTAATAATTAATAATTAAAAATTTAAAAAAATGTTAAATGAGTCAGTGTGCCTAAGGGGCCCACAAAATGGGCTGAGCTATTATTTTCCGTTCGCCACGTCACCATTTAACAATAGTCACTAACGGCAGAGACTAACATTAGGGGGTTTAAAAAGTTCAGGGACAAAAAACCAAGGAAAAAAAGTATAAGGATAAAGACTCAAGTTGACCCAAACTATAGAGACAAAAACATATTTTTCCCTATAAAATATTATAGCTAAAGTTGCTAGTAACTAAATTTAATAACTTATAATCTTCTAACCACTAACACCGTTAGAATTAAATTAATTGTTTCTCTTGTGACACTGATACATCATAGGATTTAACACAAATAATCAACACAATAAATAGTTATGATTCAAATATTGGATTAACAAAAAAAATACATTCTATTTAAAGGTATTCAATGGTATAACTATTAGTATACCTTATGTAAGTGTAATTTAATCTCTTTTCATACATGATTATTTAATATTTATTCACCCATTTTACTAATATGTCTAAAAACTAAAATCAAAATCAAAGAATTCTTGCGTTTGAAGTTATTATTATTGTTATTATTATATATACAAAAGATATCAAATTGCTTTTGCCAATTACAAAACGAGATTATTATTATATATACAACAGATATCAAATTGCTTTGCAAATTATAAAACGAAAATATCTCGCCGTCTGTGGGGATCGGACCCACGACCACGTGGTTAAAAGCCACGCGCTCTACCACTGAGCTAAGACGGCTGAGTTGTTAGACTTAAGTAAGTATTGAATATAATATAATAATAACCCTTCTTTTAAACACAATCAATAGAAGACCTAGGGCATATGAAAATAATGGACGAAGAATCACATCATCACAAGTGTCAGTGTATTTGTTTTATACTTATACGATAAAACAGAGTTTTTATTTTTTAAAAATAGCATAATTCTTATTGTATATATTGATCTTTACTATACATAATTTTACAGTCATTTAATACTCTTTTTGTGTCTGTTACTCTGTTTTAAAACTGTAACTATTAATGCCCTGTTTACTTTAAAAGTTCAACATTTTAAAATTTAAATTAGATTATACACACTGTTAAAATAATTATTTTATATAAACATTTTCTTTGTTCTTCTTAAATCTTAGTAATTTAAGTTTTCAAACTAAACTTTTTCATGATTTTTTTTTCCTTAAATCTCAGTTGTTCTCTCATATCTATCAAACTGGACTGTCCTATATCAACTATCACGAAAGAAACATTTTTTATTTTACAAATTTTCAGCCATATCAATCATGGTTGATATTTGTAGTAAATAACAAGTTTCTTGCAATTCGATTATACATGCTATGCATTCCACATTTTTCTTTTTCAAAAGTAATTTTTTATAGCAATATAATAGTCGTGTAAAATGTTGGCGAAATTAACCTCTGCAAACAAAAGTAGAGACCTGAGGCACGTAGATATACGTTGTCCTTAAGGATTCATCGGCCGGTTGCGATGCTCCCCCAGGATACAACAGGTCCATCCCGTGCCATAAGCACGAGGTCACACTGAACTAGCAAGAAGGATTCCGTTAAACCCATTGATAACTCATAGTGTTTTGTGAAGAAGAAAAGAGAGTGG
This sequence comes from Sesbania bispinosa, assembly GCA_026901365.1. Classification (NCBI taxonomy): domain Eukaryota; kingdom Viridiplantae; phylum Streptophyta; class Magnoliopsida; order Fabales; family Fabaceae; genus Sesbania; species Sesbania bispinosa. Next base: position 593,837 of record QLOH01000406.1, on the reverse strand, counting down.
AGGCACACCTAAGGTTGAGCAAAAAAGGGTTTATATATTAAAATAATTAGGGTTAGAAAGCATAAAAGTAGGTTTTGACCAAGTCCTAAAAGGGTTTTGACCAAGTCAAAAATATATTCTGAAAAAATAAATAAAGCATTTATTTATTAACTCTCTTAGAAAACTTTTGAAATAAATAAATATTATAAAAATCCAACAATCCCCCACATTTTTCAAAAGTTTTAAAAATTGAAAAGATAAACTTCCTGGGTTAACGCCATGGGATAAATGCATCGAATCTGGTGTCTTTTGGACTATGAACCAGACCTAGACTGATAAGTCGTAACATACAAGTGAGTCGGTGGAACACGTCCTATGAACCAAAACACTTTAATGTATGCCAGAGGTCTTACCAATCACATTATACCCCCACAATTCTCGCTGTTACCGCTGTGTTGCGCTATAAGGCCATGCGCGCGCCTGGTATTCATGAGTGCTCTAGAGATTTCGCCTCAATCTCATACAAGCGGCCCCACTTGACACTCATATAGGTGATTTCATCAAGTGTATGCTGCACTTCATACACCACCCCTAAGGGATATGAGAATCATTAAAAGCCTTTTGGGCTTATCCTCTCCAATATGCAGTCTAGCACCTCATACACCATAGGAAGGGACAAGTAAATAGTGCTAGCAAGACTAACAGATGACTTGTTTTTACCCATATGAACCTTCTTCATGGGGTCTCCAATCACAAAGGTTGGGTTACCATCACTGTTAGTATCAAATTGGCTTTAGTCCCATTCCCCTCGATGTTTTAGTCAAATTTATTTTGACCACACATTGATTAGGGATATAACTCCATCATTTAGTAGCTACTTTAATAAATAATGATGTATACGTATACGTCTCAATTTTCAATTATAAATTGAATTTATTCTTGCTACTTCCACATAGCAATCACAAGATATGGAAGGCTCATGTTCCTTCCACAAAGAAATATATGCTAAGAGATTCCTTAGCCAAACCATTTTCACATCTTACCAAGTTAAGAATAAACTTGGTCATCATCATATATGAGACGATACAGGTCTACTTGGACTACCAAGCGACAACTCCTCCATTGAGGGTAAACATAAATTCACTTGTGAATTTATTAAATTTAATCTCATCTAATCAAATACAAGCATCATCACTATATCATTATAATATAGTGGTAACCCATTATATACAATACCATAATTCATGGTACCTCTCAAATCACTCTTGAGTACAGACATAGCAAACAATTTTATTTTCTCATAAATCAATGAAATAAAATACATTCCCAATAATTTGGGCTTACTCAAATTGGACAATATAATATCTCTAGTTAATATCATAAGGGATACTCAATAGATTACTTCAAAGTAATCAAAACTTCCTACGAAGTTCCTTAAGTGATAAGATATTATCACACTTCCTTATGAAATTAACTCTCCAAATTGCATCTTGTCTAACTCATCCCTTTAATATATATAACTCTCAATAATGTTCACAACAGTACTCCTTTAAATGTACAAGCAAATATAATATTTCATCATAAATGAAACATCCCGAGTCACTGTACTCATACATACATGAAAGAATTCTCAAAATAAACTCATAGCAATGAGGATAGAAATTTCATATTGCAAAATATTAAGTAGGAGCATTGCGAACTAAAATATAATATCATATTATATTGAGAAGATAAGAAACATCCAAATTTATTAACAAAGAGTTTGTCATGTCCCGCAAAATATATCTAGGTAACATACTATTTTGACAAAATTTGTTCATAGCAAAATCTCAATTTCAATAAACATCATCATCATTTCATGAAAGCTATCACTTCCAAACTCAAGGGTACTAGCCCATTATAAATTTTAAATATCAATTCCGCATATATCAAAAAATAATGCACAAGATAACACCATAAAATAAAGTAATATAGAACTTTGAAATCTATATGCTTAATAAGAAGCACAACAACACCCATAATTTATTCATGCGGAATTTATATTTCTTGTTCTATATCTCAATGCAATGTATACTTGACACCTCAACCTCAAATTATGTCACATATAAAAATAACCCCCACATTTGATGCTCAAAATCTCATAATTTCACTAAAAACATTTATAAAGATTAAAAAGTGAAATTAATTAAAGAACTCAATTCATACCTCATAAAATACAATACTCATACCATAAAATTAGAAACCCAACAAAGAGACAATAAATGTCTCACGTAACATCAAAACCAATGAAAAAAAAAAGATCTCCAGGCTCAACTAAAACTCTCAAAAGATGGAATTTCTATATTGATTGATCTTCTAAATGATAAAGAAAATTGAGCCTAACAAATCTGCAACAGAATTTACAGAGTAAGGCACCATAAAATGCAGATGCAGTGTTCCATTAGTTACTAACTAGTAATTACTAACATAGCTAATTCTTCCTAACCCCAGGAAAAGAAAAAGTGGTTGTATCATAATTCAATATATACAAAGTTTGTAATCCACACAGACACATATTTCAATATGAAACAATATTCAATAACCACAGTAAGCATACATCTAGCACTTTCCTTAACAATTCAACTCACGAGATTATATTCATAATGGAAAATGCAGAGGCAACTTTATGCCTATCATTCTTTGAAGCTAAAAGCCTAAAATTATTAATGCACTAACTGCACTAGTTTCTAATACACATCCTGCAATGCAATGCCTGAATTTATCAGATGAAAATTTATATTTCTATCTAATGTTGCCAAGTAAAAATAAAATCATGATCTCATTCATCTTGTTTACTAGAAGAAAACCCCGCTGATTTCAAGACCTATCACAATTCTAATATTTTTTTTTTCTGTTAACAAAAGAATTTTAAAAAAAACAAAATGCATTTTTTTTTTCAAATATGACCCCAAACAAGGACTTAAAAACTGGAATTGAGTAGTGCATATAAAGAAAGAGGAAAATGAAACATACAGTTTGATACATGTAGCTATCGAGCTCGTTCACGGAATCATCAAGTGGTATCAAATTCGCCAATGCAAGAATCTGGTGGTTGCGAGGGAGAAACCACAGCGTTGCAGCCAGCGGCAAGGTGTAAACATTGTCTGGCTCGTTGGAAATAACACTGTCTACAATAATGGGTATTATTGAAAACCATAACCTCTAACCCCCACAATTTGGGATTAACGGAAGAGGCAAATTTCTCTCAAAGATAGATGGGATGAATCCTTAAGATTGTTGGCGAAATTAACCTCTGCAAACAAAAGTAGAGACCTGAGGCACGTAGATATACGTTGTCCTTAAGGATTCATCGGCCGGTTGCGATGCTCCCCCAGGATACAACAGGTCCATCCCGTGCCATAAGCACGAGGTCACACTGAACTAGCAAGAAGGATTCCGTTAAACCCATTGATAACTCATAGTGTTTTGTGAAGAAGAAAAGAGAGTGGAGGCACACCTAAGGTTGAGCAAAAAAGGGTTTATATATTAAAATAATTAGGGTTAGAAAGCATAAAAGTAGGTTTTGACCAAGTCCTAAAAGGGTTTTGACCAAGTCAAAAATATATTCTGAAAAAATAAATAAAGCATTTATTTATTAACTCTCTTAGAAAACTTTTGAAATAAATAAATATTATAAAAATCCAACATAAAATACTTTTTCACACTGATAATTTATTAAAAAAGTGTTTTTTTTTTCATAATTTATGTCTGTTTATACTTTTGAGGGACTTCATATCAAATACTTTTTCACACTGATAATTTATTTCTTTTCTTTCAACATTAGTTAAAACACAGTGTGTCAAAAAAATTAAAATTGCTCAGAACGATATGGCATGAACAAACACCCTATTAGACGGTTCATATACTTCATCTAACGGGTGAGTTTAAGGTGGACCACTTAAGTTTTGGACCACCATGAACCAAGCCATTTAACCACGGTAAATCGATCTTTAGTGTAGGTGAAATGTAAGTTATTATTATTTTAGACACACCCATAAAATATTGTATTTACAATTCTTGCTCCCCAAAGAGTAAAGTTTGTTTCATTTTTGCAAAACTGTTGTAAGGGTCATTCGATCATCTATGGTAAAACTCTAACCTTAACGAACTTGCTTGGAAAATTCTTCTAGGTGTCGAGTAACCATTTCTAGTGTTGCTTAATTCTCACAAAGACGCCATTGAAGGTCCGATGGTTGCGCGTACTTCATATTGAATGAAACATCCCAATCGAGTTCTATAAATCAGAGGTATAACATTTCATGGGTAGAACGATTTACATTGTATTTGCATTTGGTTCGCCGTAAATCTAAGTATTTATTTTTTAACTTTTTGTTGCAAGATGATATGTTCGTGAGTCGCTGTTATCGTTGAATAACATTGCTGTCGCAAAGCACAATATTGGGTGTCAGGTACGACACTTTTCTTTCCATGTATTCTTATTGGGGAATGGAACCTGTATGAGGTATGGTCACCTGGTAAGCTGAATATGGGTGGAGTGTGGATTGTGGGGATTATATTTTATGTTAAATTTCAATTTAGTAGGCATGAAAGGTTGCGTTCTACGTGTTTGATGAAATGTATGTACACACGTTCAGATTATTCACTGGTTATTCTTTATTCAAAACATTTTATGTGATTTGGGCATGTATTATTACCACTTTGGTGAATTACCTGTATTGCTATTCATGTTCACAAGCGACTAATCAAAAGGTTCTCTACATTGATAATGGGCTAACAGACATTGATAGTAGGGGTTGAACACATGGATGAGAACTTGGAAAATTGTGATGGTTTTGATGGTGGGCTCGAAGACATTGAACAAATGAATGATGAAGATGTGGTCATTGAGAATGCATTGAATAGAGTAAGCATTGATGGTGAAGATGACTTTCTGAAGATTGACCCGTCAATGTTAAATGAGGATAATGCGATGAGAATTCATTTTCCTGATGTAGAGGTTGCCTATAACTTTTATAATTGGTATGGGAGATTGAAAGGCTTTTCAGCGAGAAAAGGAAAGGTACGAAAAAACAAGAGTCGTGAACCTGTTGAGAAGATATTCCTTTGTCATAGAGAAGGCGAGAGGGAAAAAAAGAATAGTGAACAAAAAGAGGCACAGGTGCGAGAATCTAAGCCCCAGACAAGAACTGGGTGTCTTGCAAGGATGAAGGTACGTGTAGACAAGGAAACCGACAGATGGAATGTGACAGCGTTTTCAGATGTGCATAACCATAAGATGTTGGCAGGGAAATATAGTGGAATGTTACCAGCCCATAGGAGAATGACTGAAGCTGATGTTATGCAAATGAACAACCTCCGCATGGTTGGAATAAGCACCCCACACATTTATGGGACATTTGCAAGCCAATCGGGTGGTTATCAACATATTGGTTTCAATAAAAGAGACATTTATAATGAAATTGTGAAGCAACGACAAGTGCATACTTCTGATGTTAAGTCTGCTATTCAATACCTTCGTGCATTAGCAAAAGATGACAAAGCTATGTTATTCAGGCACACGGTTGATGGGGAAGGGAGACTTCAACGTTTGTTTTGGTGTGATGGGCATAGTCAAGTTGATTATAAAGTATTTGGGGATGTGTTAGCATTTGATGCCACCTACAAAAGGAACAAATATAACTTTCCATTGGTTATTTTTTCAGGCGTTAACCACCACAACCAAACAACTGTATTTGCTAGTGCTGTAATTGCAGATGAAACAGAGGACTCATATGTTTGGCTCCTAGAACAGTTGATGGTAGCTATGAAAGGCAAAGCTCCTCAGGCAGTTATTACAGACGGTGATGTTGCAATAAGGAATGCTATTAGAAGGGTTTTACCAAAGAGCCATCATAGACTTTGTGCATGGCACCTTTTACGTAATGCTACAAGCAATGTAAAAAATTCTAAGATGGTTACTCGGTTAAAGAAGTGTATGTTGGGTGATTATGAGATTTCTGAATTTCAGCGAAGGTGGGATCGTATGGTAACTGAGTGTGGACTACAAGATAATACATGGGTGAAAGAACTTTATGAAAGAAAGAGTATGTGGGCTACTGCATGGATCAAGGGTAGTTTTTTTGCTGGAGTAAGGACAACATCAAGGTGTGAAGGTCTTCATGCTCAGCCTGGAAAGTTTGTTCAGTCCCGTAATGGGTTTTTAGATTTCTTACAGAATTTCAATCATTGTATTGAGTCATTTCGTTACAAGGAAGTTGAAGCTGACTACGGCACGGTGGTGGGCGAACCAGAGTTGCAAACCAATTTGCATGCTTTAGAGAGGTCAGCCTCAAGGATGTTCACAAGGGAAGTGTTAAAGTTAGTCCGTCCAACACTAGCAAGGGGTAGCACCATGAGGGTTACTAACTGTACAAAATTAATGACACAAACCATATACAATGTGTCCAAATATGGGAGACCAAACAAGGAATGGCACGTGTCATATTTGCCTGAACCATTCCATATTAAGTGTTCTTGTAAAAGGATGGAATCCTTTGGTCTTCCATGCGATCACATTATTGGTGTAATGGTACATCTAGACATTAATGAGATGCCAAAATGTTTAGTGCTTGATAGATGGACAATGGCAGCAAAGGAAAGTTTATATGAAGTAAATGATGAACGAAGTTCCAATTTGGACTCTGTTTTCATGGCTCGTTGTGGTGCATTAGGTGCATTGTGCAGAAAGCTGATAATGGTGGCTGCAAAATCAACTCAAAGGTTCAATGCTGAAAGAGAATTAATCAGTCAAAGAATTGAAGCGTATAATGCAATTGATGCATCAGATGAGGGTAAAAATAACAAGTATGAGGAAATTCCGACTGGTGAAATGAAGGATCCCGTGAGAGTAGTCACGAAAGGGTGTGGAGGCAGCTCGTCTTCAATTGGAAGTCAACGCAGGAGGCGTCAGGCATGTACACTATGTGGGCAAGTTGGGCATAATAAGAAAACGTGTTCTCGGAACAGAAATGGTGGTAACAATGGTGTGTTGCATGAGGACCCCAGAATTATCCCAGTAAGTTATTTGCATAAGTGTTAATATTAGATGGACTGAACTAGTTCAATTTTCTTTTAGTGATGCACTTGTTGTTATTGATTTATGTATTTACAGGAAGACGAAGAAGAAAATGATGACCCAATTTTTGGTAGTCATATGGAAAGTAACGGTGATGCAACGTGTCCATAAACCCCCACCACTTCGGATATGAGGCTTTGATGTGTTGTCAATTGAGATGCAACGTGTCCATAATAGACTATTTTATGCATGCTTGATTTGTGATCATTATTTTTATATGTTGAACATTATTATAATGTTTTTCCAATTTGTCTGTACCAGACTTCTGAGGCTACCATGTCAATTACATCATTTGAGATATTTGAGACCTTTGATTTAAATGTGGCATTAGACTGTTTTTTTTTTGTCGAATGGCATTAGACTATTGTAAGAATTTTGTTGTTCTTATGGGCCACCATATTTGTTTGACAAATGACATACGAGTAATGTTGAAAGCTTGGACCATGACGTTGTTAAGCTTTTTAGGCTTCATAAAAGTCGTTTTTCACATATAATGGGCTAGGCTTTGACAAAAGAAATGATAGGCTAGGCTTAACCAGTTTTTAAATAAGACGTGCAATTTTTAATTTCCTGAATTCTTCATGGTGGGAGAAAAAATGAAGCAATTATTATCGACCAATTGATTTCAATTTTTGTTAATGTGAGATATGCTATTAGTCGTGATTATCGAGCATAGGAGGTGAATGGGGTATGGGGATTGAATATAGAAAGTACTTAAATCATTGAAATTGACTAAAGTGGCAAAATGACAATGACATACAAACAAAAGTGCAACGATAATTCAAAAAGTACTACTTAGAAAATATAAGTAACACTAATGACAATGACAAACGAACAAAAAACGTCACAACACTGATGAACTTAAGCATAATAACCAACAAAGAAAGGCTTTGACAACATTTGATCTCAAGATGAATTTTGCATCTTGCATGTCCACCAGTATGTCTCAGCTCTTGCCTCCAACAAGTGTTTGTTTTCGTTGTGTTCACCACAGAGTATATTCAACGCAATGCGCATCCGAACATGCCTTTCATTTACCTACAGTGAATATATTATCAACAATTATCATACGGTTAAGAACAAAAAAAAAAGGGAGTCCATTATCTTAAAGATGTGATTCCAAAAACACACCATGGGTATTAAATTAGTATGGAAAGATGCGCTCATGTCTAGCCAATCCAAAACACAAAGAGCGGATCCATAACTGTGAAATTTAACACAATGTTGTTAACATTGAGTAATTATCTTAATATTATGGTTGATGATTGATTATCTTAAACTTAACCTGTTCCCGTAGTGAGGTGTAGCAGCTGTGGTCAAAATTTCCCAATTCCCTACATCAATAACGCCATATAGAAAGTCAATAGGATAGTCCTCTGATGCCATGAGTTCTGCCAATGCTTCGCTCTGCAATATTCATGATAAGGCAATAAGGGAAGCATCACTAAATTCCAAGTGTTTGTTGACCATTTTTTTCCATAAATTAATTACCACTCTTCGAATAGTCTTTCTCCTTTCACCCTCCATCTCCATGGTAGTGTCCAGATGGTAGATTATTTGCTCCTCCATAGAAGTTACCATCAAATACCAATGGCCAACTTCGTCTTTGATTGGGACATACACCTTTGGAATAAAACCGAAAATGTCTTGTAAGCTTTAATTGAAAGGGAACATATAATGCATTAGTGATCTAAAACTTACATATTTCAACTTTTGAAATGTTGGCATCCATTTATCTACGTACTTAGTGGCTAATGTCATCATGGATGCCCCATTAAGAACATCCAGCTGTTGATGGAAGGAAATATATCAAACATTTTTAAATTAATAAACTCAAAAGATGATCTATTCAAGGAAATATAATTGCATTTTTCTACTCACCGCAAAGGTTGGGGGACAGTACCATATTGTTTGGTTGGAAAAGTGATTTTCCTTCCATGTGCTCTTCAAACAAGCCATTGTAATAACCTTCATTAACAAAATAAATGGAGCCGATATTAAGTACATGTTTTGTCATATACATGCATGCATGCGTTTAATTTATACCTCATCTTCGACAACCCTTTCTGGGCACAGGCAGGAGAAGTCTTTTCTGGTTCCTATGAAATCACCCATTTTAAGTAGGACCTCGTTGTCATCATAATGATAAGCAAATATATATGCGCTAATTTTGCATTCCAGTTCGGTTAGGTGCATGTCTGATGTCGGTCGAAAGTGAGATTTCATCATCTGAAATTGAAGATTAAATATTAAAAAGTAGTCATTTCACAATATGTCTTCAATTGTTAGATAATACAATCAAACCTTAGGTAAAATAATTCCTGTCTGTTTCATAAGGTTGTTGTTTTCCTTGACAGTAGATTGTTTCCCTTTTGAGACACCAATGTCATTAGTTGACACAATGGGGGGTTTATCCAATTTCGGTTTCTTCAACGTTTGAGGAGGACTTGAGGGTAATGGAGTTTGAAATAACTTCTTAACGTTAATGTAGGACCTTGGTTGCTTTTCTTCCAATGAATTTTCCTGAACGATAACATTTTCATAGAACTTGTTAGAATAATGGCCAAAATAAAAACCCACATCAACATAAATGCAAATGTATAATAAGGTTGACCTTTGTAGGACGTCTTCTGTATTCGCTGTGTGGAGCATTGAACTGCATCATTGAAGGGTCTGTCTCCATCTTTGTTTTTCCTCTATCCATAGACACTGCTTTTTTCCCCATATCATGGTCTTCGATCGGGCCAGTGTGAACATTGGTTTTAGGTACGATGTTTCTTATGTCAATAATCTCTACATCATCGTCATCAGAAACATCAAAAATCATTGTTGTCACATCCTTCGGTGAGACATCTATACCTTTAGATTTGGAAGTAGCCATCTTCAAAGTGGTATTTAGTGGGCAATCATTCTTTTCGGGTGGAAATAAATTGGGTCCTCCATTGTGAACACCCTTTTGTGATCCTTGTAGAGCCTCAGTCGGTGTTAAATTGACATTGGTGCATTTGGAAATGTCAGCCTCCACCACCTTCGTGAACTTCAATATAGAATCCGTCTTCTGATCAAGCTCTGTCACTTTCTTCGCAAGCCCGTCAATACGTTTGTCAATCGATTCTAATCGAGATTTTATACCCTGTATCACATACACATTTAGGCAGTTTAATCATTATTACATAAACCATTGAATAATTTTAAACAATGAAGATTCTAACCGTAATAACACCCGTCACACAGTCCATTGCGCGTATTAAAGTTTTTAAACCCTCCACAAAGTCATACTTCTCATCATTCTGTTGTAACCATGGAGAAATTACATGAATGAAGCTAAAAGTCAATAAATTTTTTGTAACCATATTAATTTCAAGACAAAATACTATTATACCATTACCAGGCGCCCCATTCCTCCTATTTGATGATCTTCACGAATTTGTCCATGTCTATCATTAATTCATAATGAAAAATATGATTAAGAAATATTACGTGTGTCTCATAAATGATGAAATGATAATATAAAATTTTAAAGACATGCTCAATTAAGGTAGACATACCCTTTAATCTCTTGAAATGCATCGAGGTCCATGGCCATGTCTTCCGCGCGTTCCATTTTTCCTTACGTTGGTTGTTTAGCAATGGATGGAGAGAAACCCCACCTATTTAACGATTCAACTTGCTCTCATTCAATCACTACAAGACAAAAAAAGACCTTTATGACATAGTACTAAGGTACGTGCTGTGGGTAGCCATTTTTTTATATAAGCACAAGAGCATGTTTCGCCAGGCTCACAGTGTATGCACTCGGGCAGCGTTGTGTTCAAACACACCAATTTTGGCCAATTATGCACGCATGATGTGGTTCGGGTAATAGTCCTTTTACATGAAATTTTGATAGTACCAACAGACAAAGAATTTTTAACGCATGCAGTGGGATTTTGTTTATCCATTTTCATTTGTACTATTATCTGCAATTGGTGGCTACTTTATTCCTTTATGTACGTAGCGCATGGCCATGCGTCCATGCTTAGTGCAACCTATTTCTCAATACCTCCATATGGTCTGGAATTATTTTTCCTTTTGTTTAATGTCAAATAATAAAATATGGGCTTAAATATGTTTTTGGTCGCCCTAAAATACACGTGTTTTCATTTTCATCCCCCTAAATTTTTTTTTGTCATTTAGTCCTCCTAAAATTTTTCCTTTGCAAATTAGTCCTCGTTGTTAGAATAGCAGTCCCTCTAAAATACACGTGTTTTCACTTTAGTCCCTCTAAAATACACATGTTTTCATTTTAGTCTCTCTAAAATTTCCTCTATTTCTTTGTAGTCCCTTTGTTAATTGCCACATCAGCACTTTATTAACTATTCAAACTGGGAGGACTAATTTGAAACGAAAAAATTTTAGGGGGACTAAATGACAAAAAAAATATTTTAGGGGGACAAAAATAAAAACATGTGTATTTTAGAGGGACCAAAAACATATTTAATCCTAAAATATATTGTGAATTTAGTGATTTTTCTCCAAAACAAATATATTTATTATGAATTTTTAGTTAGAAATATTATGAAAATTAAAAAAAAAAATTAATACAATGCTGAAAAAATTAGGAAAAAATCACTTCCGGTAACCTTCAGGTGTCCCAAACTCAGTGTATGCACCTATTCCCGAATAACATTTCACTAAAAAACCTTAAAGTCATACATTCGTGCAAGATAATTACATCATTAAGAGCATGTCAAAACCATGGCCGGATATTCAATAAGGCAATTAAGGCTATTGCCTAAAGCCCCTAAATTTATAAGGCCCCCAATTTTTTTAAAATAGTAGTATTATTGATATAAATTATTTTTTAAAAAATTAATAATATTTGAGATAGGGCCCAATATTTTATAAGGCATATATATATCTTACATTTTTTAAATTTCTTTTTTCTTATCATTTAAACTACTTAAAGGTCCAAAACCCATTTATTAGTTTTTACTAATGAAAAAGTCACTCAACACTCAACTGTGAGTTTCCTTATATCGGTAGTATTGTTGAGCCTGTGATCTATTGGCTACTTGTACAGTTACCACGTTAATACAATTTAAATTTCTTTGACAAAAAAAACAGTCACTATTTTTGTCTTTTATGGATCTTCAACCTCTTTGTTTCCTCTCATGTCTCTCTCTTATTTTCTTTGTTCTCAACTCTACTATTATTTGATTTTTCAGCTTTCATATAGTCATATTCTAATTTGTGAATTGGTATACCCCCACACCAAGTGACCAACTCTAAGTGACATCAAGTGGACACTCACACACGTTGCTAGCATCTTAGCAGGTTTGATCATTTCACTCATTTTTATTGAACTATATAAAAAGATTAGGTCCTTTTCCAAACACATACATTGCTTATAGAATATTATTAACATTACCTGTAACTATCGCGACCGCTGAAAGAAACTTTTCAAAATTCAAATTGATTAAATCATATTTAAGATCAACTATGCTACAGGATAGATTGAATGAATTAGCTATATTATCTATTGAGAGTGAGATGTTTTAAAATTACTTGATTATAAAACCTTAATAAATAATTTTGCAGCTCAAAAAGCCAGCAAAATATAACATAAAAATTATTAGTCTATATTAATATGGGCCGCTGTCTTAATTATTAGTCATATAATGTATGACTTTAAGGTTTTTTAGTGAAATGTTATTCGGGAATAGGTGCATACACTGAGTTTGGGACACCCGAAGGTTACCGGAAATGATTTTTCCCTAAATAGATAATATAGCTAATTCATTCAATCTATCTTGTAGCATAGTTTATCTTAAATATGATTTAATCAATTTGAATTTTGAAAAGTTTCTTTCAGCGGCCGTGATAGTTACAGGTAATGTTAATAATATTCTATAAGCAATGTATGTGTTTGAAAAAGAACCTAATCTTTTTATATAGTTCAATATTTTTAATGGTGTGTTAATTTCATTTGTTAGAATTTCTTTCAATAACTTTAATTTTGAAAATAAATCAAGACCATCAATATCAGAATGGTCCTCAAAACTCAGAACTCAATCAATTACTTTATAAAAAGCAAAACAAATGAGTGAAATGATCAAACTTGCTGAGATGCTAGCAACGTGTGTGAGTGTCCACTTGATGTCACTTGGAGTTGGTCACTTGGTGTGGGGGTATACCAATTCACAAATTAGAATATGACTATATGAAAGCTGAAAAATCAAATAATAGTAGAGAGTTGAGAACAAAGAGAATAAGAGAGAGACATGAGAGGAAACAAAGAGGTTGAAGATCCGTAAAAGACAAAAATAGTGACTTTTTTTTTGTCAAAGAAAATTAAATTGCATTAATGTGGTAACTGTACAAGTAGCCAATAGATCACAGGCTCAACAATACTACCGATATAAGGAAACTCACAGTTGAGTGTTGAGTGACTTTTTCATTAGTAAAAACTAATAAATGGGCTGTGGACCTTTAAGTAGTTTAAATGATAAGAAAAAAGAAATTTAAAAAATGTAAGATATATATAGGCCTTATAAAATATTGGGCCCTATCTCAAACATTATTAATTTTTTAAAAGATAATTTATATCAATAATACGACTATTTAAAAAAAATTGGGGGCCTTATAAATTTGGGGTTCTAGGCAATAGTCTTAATTGCCCTATTGAATATCCGACCATGCTAATGCACGTACATTGACAAATTCACACATCTACAATTATAACCAAAACAAAATCACAAACCATGCTTCTGCACTAAAATTGTTTCCACACCTTAATTCAATACTTAAAATAGATACATCATTCTAACATCTTCACGGACATCAACCACATTACTTAAGTATTCCTTCAAATACAAATAATCTGATTCGAATAATTAAACATTGAAATATGAACAACCAAGACAATGCGGATTGAGCCACTGTACAAGAATACTTGCCATAAATGATATTCTTCTCAAGACTTATCTACTGCCTCGTTTCACAGTTTCTTTCAAATAATGGCAAACCTGCATAGAGTAAATGACCCATTCAACAGGAATACCCGATGAACCACATTCTGAAACCATATTCAAATTTATAAAAAAATGGAAGCTTTATCCGCCACAGCCAATCTTCGAGAAATAAAGGTATGGATTTAAAACGAAAAGGGATTGATTTGAATTCAAACCAGTTAACATCCATTAAAGACAAACCTACAAACAATCATTATACAGGAATTTACGTTAATGTGGAAGCTCTGTCGAAACCATGTTCATATTTATAACAAAAAATGGAAGCTCTGTCGCCCACGACCAATCTTTGTCAAAAGATATAAGTATTCGCTACACATGGAATTTCCGATTAAAATCAAATCAGATGTATGAATTTAAAAGAAAAAACATATGAATTTAAAAGAAAAAACGAATTTAATGAACCCAGTGAAGATCCCTGTATTAGGGTTCATGGAGTAGACGAAATTTCATCAGGCCCCCTAATCAATAATGTTTCAAATCGAGGATCTATATGTCAAATCCGTACACACAGTAATTGTAACTTTAAACACGGTAAAAATCGTATCCGTCCAAATAATAAAGTATTAATCAACGGCCTCGATTTCATGGTCCATCATGGACCACTTTTTTAGGGTCCACCTTAAACTGACCCTCATCTAACAGCCACAACATCCTCCACATGCAAGTATTCTGGTACATAAATGCTTCAGTTATAACTGAGCAATGCTAATTGTTGTATGCATCTATAATCCATAATCCTAAAAAAAAAACTCATAGTATATTTGGTTTATGACTCACATTTCCAACGCTACAAATAATTGTGTTGGAAGACCCAAACTTGAATCTGGATACTTTTCAATGTTAAACCAAATATACAATCAATCCACCACAAGCTTGCTCAAGTATATTCAAAACATTATATCTCACATGGCCTGAGGTGGGGAATCAACTGTGTTCTGTTGGTTCAGGTCTTCAGGAGGTCCTCTGGCAATTGGCATTCCAAAACCAGATTTGGTATCAGGTTTTGCATAATCAACAAAGACAACACGACCATTTAGTGCCTGCAAAGAGTTCTGTCATTTCTCACTTCTAACCTCACAAAGAGCAGTAATGAGAGTACAGAGTTTGATAATTACCTTTCCATTCATCTCAGCTATGGCATTCTCAGCCTCATCTTGTGAAGCAAAAGTGACAAACCCAAACCCTTTAGATCTCTCTGACACCCTATCTGTTATAATTTTAGCTGGAAAAATAACCTTGTTAAGGGCCAGAAAACCATATGATAAGGAGATGACACAGAGAGAGTAGCTTAAAGTTAGTGCTATTTTATCATTTTGAAGCTACCTTCAATAACTTGTCCGTAATTGGAAAATGCATCTGACAATGCTTTCTCTGTGGTGTAGTAGGATAGTCCTGCAAAATAATAAGGTCAATAACTTAATATGAATTCATGCATTCAAATTAAGTAGAGAAATCAAAACAGCAACCAGGAGCGAAGTTTTAATATCAGCAGAAAACGCTGATATTGATTTTGCATATGTGATTTTCCATTGATCGGCATAAGAGAGCAACAAAGCGAACAAGGAGTAAATGTACAACACAAAAAACAAAAGGTTAGGGTTCAGAAATTTTTTTCTTTCTTATTTTCCATTTTCATGTTCATGATTTTTTCCCGCTAAGAGTGTTAAAAATTACATTCAATAATCATAAACATCAGTTTTCATTTTAGAAAAGAGTAAAATACACTCAATGACTACTATTGCTCACAAGTGTCGAGGAGTAATCATCCATGGCAGGAAGCCAAGGAACTACGATAGGTAACTATGCTAGAATAAAGGAATTTTACAAAAGTAATTTTATATCATTTCATCAACAAGAACAGAGAGCATTAAACAGTACAAAATAATTACATAAGGGTGGAAATTGATCTACTTTGTTTTGTTCAGAGAATGATTGTAAACTTGAAGAATAAAGCATACATCGGTTTCTTTGCGGGAAGAGAATGAGGGAGCGCACCTCCAACGAAAAGCTTGTAAGAAATTGCCCTGCGAAAAGTGAGAAGAAATGGAGAGAAGATTTTATTTTGATTGGATCCAATTATTCTTCGGATGGCCGCCATGGAATTGGGAGTGTTGCAGGAAACAAGGCATTAGGGCGCTCATATTCAATTATTCATAGTCAATACGTAAACGGGCTCAGCATAAAACCCAAAGCCCAACCCAAAGCTCATGTATTATGGAGGTGTTCATAAACTAGCTCAATTGTTGACCAAAAAAATAAACTAGCTCAATTGTTGACAAAAAAAAAAACACTAGCTCAATTGCTTACCAAAAATAAAAATAAACCAGCTCAATTTGACAAAAAATAAAATAAAAAATAAACTAGCTCAATTCAATATTAAATTATTAATAGTAAAAAAGTTTAATCAATAAAATAAAAATTGAAAAACTAATTTTTTTAATTGAAATGAATAGGTTCTTGATATAATTTTAAATAATGATGAATTTGTTTTTTTAATTAATTCATAATGATGAATTAGTTTTTTATTTTTAGTTTTACTTTCAAGTCATAATTATAATAATAAAATGATAATAAATAAAGGAATGCTAACAACACTTTTTTAGACACCATCTTTAACACAACATTTATAATTTGATCTATTTGAAAAAAATAAAAAAGTGATCAATTTATAAATTAAGTGTAACTTATAAAAAATAAGGTGTAAAAAAATTTTACACTATCATTCGATGATTTATTGCCACATCATTTAATAAGTTTAATAATAAATGAGATGTTATATTTATTAAATGATGTGATAATACATAATTGGATGTCAATGTAAAACTTTTTTACACTTTGTTGACCGTGAGACAATTCATAAGAAACTGAAATGGTCCCAACTCATGAGGGAAGGATGTGAAGATTAAACGAGAAGTTGAAACCTTCTTTTCCTAGCTTAGGGTTTAACTTCATCCGCTCAATCCACACCCTCTTAGTTAAAGAGTGGGTCGGCACAGTTTTCCAGGTTGGTCCAAACTTCATCCCTTGTTCAAGGGGAATAGTTTGAATTTGGGGCGGTTTACAAGACGATTGAAGGACTCCTTTATGGAGCCAACCAACTCAACAACAGTGTCCATACAAGACACCGGCTGAGATATCTAATAAAATGTATATTGAATAATGTGTCCAAAAAAGTGTTTTTGATATTTTTTTAAAAAAAATATGTTTAAAGGGTGATATTTAAATGCTACCCTTTACAACAACTTTTCATTTTTGATTTTTTGACCAATATATTTTTTTTGAGGGATATTCTCAAGGCGCATTTCATCGTATTTAAGTATGTAGACAAATCTTAAAGTGTTACAGGTGCAGCTCAATTTTTTATATCCCACAATATTATGGTTTTTTTTTTTTTATACTCCACAATATTATGGCTTATGGATGTAAGGACCTATTTTCAAGTTCTTAGTAAGTTCAAATGTTTCCGCTAAAGATGATTATGGTGTTCGAAGCAAAGCCAGAGATTGGAGAGCATCTCCATTTGGTTTTTTTTCTTTTTTCCTTTTCTGTTAGTATTCGGATGTGATAAACATATGAATGATGATGAATTGACTCGGATTTTGATCTACGGAAAGCTGCCTAAAACCTACCCCCGGTTGTCACCTTGCTCACAAATCAATATCAATTCCTGTTCGTGCTCACAACCAATGGATACTTTGAACAATGGGCGTGCAGTGCAGGGCACATCCAGAGAATTTACCATCTTGTACTTCAAAATTTTCCCTTCCTGGACAAAGTATAACGTACGGTGGCACCGCAGATAAGTTAATTTAACATGTAAAGAAACATAGATTCTTGGGTAATCTCAAAGTGGAAAAAAAAGAAAGAGTTCTTGCCACCTCAGCTACGTAAATTGTTAATGCCTTCTAATTAATGACGTTTTAAATAATTTTATAGCTATAAGAACACCTGAGCATTAGAAAAATAGCCCGTTCACAAGCAAGGAAAGCAAAGGGATTCATTTCAATATTTCATAACATCGAGTCCATGCTAAACCTTTTCTTGAACTCGGCCAATTCCATTTACTTAATGTGTGATTGCATGCTACGCATGAGTTTTGATGCATATGATAGCTTTGTTAGCCAATAACAAAATGGAGGATTTGATGCAAAGATAGAACCTCCGCGTTTATACAAAAAGAACATAAGTACCACAAAGTGTAAAGTGAAACTGACATATCAAAGCATTTATTGGACAACATTCAACCGTTACAGACTACAATACAATAGAGTTACAGCGTATGAATACACGATAATATTTTCACTATTAGAGTTTTTTTGTACACATGGACAGTTATCAATATATCAATTTATCAAATTGAAATTATTTTATATTTTTATTTTGTTTCCTTTTATAACTGTCCACATATGCATACATAGACTCAATGGTGAAGATACTATGGTATATTTATGCACTATATATCATTTGACAGATATATTATGCAAAGTTGTGGCCAGAGCTCAAGACTGGCGTCTGGCGGATGTCTATACTAAAGTGACACAAAGAGATGTCATGGTCCTGTTAGATATGTTGGGAGTGTAACTACTATATACAGAACTAATTTTATATGCAGTTTTCACCCAACCTTCAAAGTTCGATTTACTCATGAATGATTCACAGCTTCAGTAACGTTTGGAAAATAATGTCGATGAATTTATCATCCTGGCACAGGAAAATTCCATTAGTAGAGAAATTGTTTAGAAAGTCGATAACAAAGGTCAAAGAGCCAGTCGATAACAAAGAGACATAAGAAAATAGCAAGCATGCAACAGAAAGGGTAAAAGAAAAGAACACATTCACCATTTCACCATCTACGTTATATTTTGTTACTTCAATTCTCTTGATAAAGTAGAGACTCATTTTATATTGATATTGAACACAAAAAAGTGATAAAGTCATGAAAAATTATAAATTTGCATACTGAAAATCTAATTTCATACTAATAACCATAAAATGGTGTGTTCAAATGTCAAGTTAATAAAATCCTTACTTTAAGGTCTCTCCCTTTTCCAATTACTTGCAATGTTATTACTCAAAATTGCAAGTCTCCCAAATTTTTTTTTTATCTTATATATGAAACAAAATCCCAAAGTGTACTTTCAGTCTAACAGTAAAGCTAAATATTCATTAAGTATAATATTTTCCACACATCAGAATAGCCTGGTTGGGACTGCTTATCCTATAAAGTTTTGGGCTCTTATGCAGTGCCCAGACGAAATTATTTATAAAATATTTCAGACTTTTCTCTTGAAGCAATTGACAACCCTGGACTGTAGCTATGGCTCAAACAGGACATTCTGCACCAGGGAAATACTCCTTTGATCCTATGTTAAACACCCATTGATGGTCAAAACACTAGTACGCAGTAGCCTTTACTTCCCATTTATTTTACCCCTAAACCCCACCATCACCACCCTCAAAATAAAAAGTAACTGAATATCTACTGAAAAACAATTAAGTTATTAATGGTCAAGATGCATAAGTGAACAAAACAAAGTAGGTTAAACCATGAAGTACCTGAACCAGTGATAAAAGTGCATCACGAACTTTATCCCTACTGATGACAGGTGTATTCGGGGTGGAGCTAGAAATAGGGGTAAGAGATGGATGAGGACTAGGTGGTGGGAAGGGTTGAACAACTGGAGTGCCATATTGGCATGGCAGATTCAGGGGATGATGAACACCTGCACTAGGTAGCACAGATGAAGCAATAGGTGGAATTAACAGTGAAGATGAAGAGGTGGATGTAAGAAAAGTAGAAGGCTTAACAAGATTAGTGACTTGATTAACACTGTTGATTGTTTCCAGAGAGGCAGAAGAAGCTGAACGAGAGGCAGATGGTATTTGTACAGCAGGTGCAGGACACAATAAACCACTGGGAACAGTAGAAGTTACAGTTGTAGAATGGTAAGGCTGTCTAAAATTTTCTCCACTTGAAGCATAATTTCCAGTAACCTTAGATGTCTGCAATAATTGAATTAAAAATTTCTAAAGCCACAAACATCATATAATAAAAATAAAAACTTAAAATTGACATTGCAGAAGTATGCCACCAAAAGCAGAGAAAATTGGTATGCAACTAGACTACATACATTGAAGAAGTTTATAAAAACAGGATCTTGAAGAGCATCAGTTGTGGAAGCAGCAGCTGCTGTTGAATCTACACTGCTTTCCGTTTTAATTGACACCGGCTCAAGTTTCCCAAACTCACTATAATATATAAAAACACGAGGCATAAGCCTTGCAACAATAATCACTTATAAAGAGAGGTAGTTAAGTGGCAATAATTAATAAATAAATAAATAGTTTGAATTTTGATCGAGCACAGAACACACTCAAAGGGAAAGAAAAACCGAGGAAGGTAATATACACAATGACCCTTTTATTAAACAGTTAGTCCCCAGTTTGATATCACAAGTTTCTTCATAAACGGAATAGTAAAGACAATGTTGTTTGGAATCATTAACATATAGGCAACACAGTGTGATAGAAAGTAACATTTACAAAAAGAAATTAACCCCAAGGTATACAGAGATAGAGCAATAGGAACAACTTAAGATTCTATAAGCTTTCTATAAATTCTTACCTTTTGCTAGAAGGCATTATTGTATTTGGAGGTGCTTTTGGGTATGCAGTAAGTATCCTGCAAAATGAATTTGGAAAAAAAGACATTACTAGCAGATAAGCATCCTGCATCTCAACTACATAGGACACATTAATAATAATAATAATAATAATAATAATAATAATAATAATAATAATAATAATAATAAAAAGTCTTCAGTCCAGATTGGATGTGAATTAGCATCTTGTAACTAGAAGTTTGAGCATAAATAAGCGAGGAAAAACACTACATAAATAACTTGGCTGGAGAAAATAACCATACCTGTTAAAGAGATCTGCAACTTCTTCACATTCATCTGGATTGTAAAACCATATACCATTAACTTCTTGGGCTGCATTCCGATATAACAAGTATGGCTTTTTAAGTTCATATTCAAAATCCAATAGATTCTCCACTAGGTTATCTGTCAGGACAAACATCAGAAAGAGTTGTTAAGTAGGGAACAGATAGCTCAGATTCAGACATACAAATAACTAAATGCATATCAGAGCAGGAGTGCTTGTTTCTCCAAATAAATCTGTTTTCAATTTAGGATTGCCCAAAAGGGCATATGTTACTTACAGCAACGATTAGCTCCAAACAAACACAAAACTGACTACCCATAAACCTTATCTGAATCAAGAAGTGAGGCATATGCAGAAAATAACATCACAGACAAATTGTTTGATGGATATACTTTAGAAGAAATTGATGTGCTTTCATCCAATTATCTGGCATTTGGAAAGAATATTAATTAGCATTTAGCAGTTACTTCCAGAATTAAAGTTTTCACAGCAATAGCACAAAAAATAACCATAACTGTTTGGCCTGCACAGCACAGCAACAAAATAGCAACAGTAGGTTTGTTAGGTTTCATTGCAATCAGAGAAGCACCCGATAAAACTATAGGGGGACTAGTAAATTAATGATGATCACTGGATGTCTGGTGAACAAAAAAAACCACTGGTGATCAGTGGTGGTTCAAGGGTGACAGCAGATCAACAACAAGAGGATGGTATTTCACCCTGGGAGATTACTTCCTAATTTCCTATAGTAATTTGCAAGAAACAAGACCTAAACACGAAATACACAAACAATGATATTCTCTCATTTTTTTTAATGCAGGCAATTAATCCTATTGTACTGACTTCATGCTTCCAATTGTCCAATACCAAAAATGGACTTATTTATAAAATCTTGCATTTAACTTGGAGACAACAAGAAGACGTATTATCACTTATTATACTATCTTCTTCTTCTTCTTCTTCTTAATAAGGTTCAGTCTTTCAACTTGCTACAACTAAAGATATGAATCTATTTGGGAATAGAAATCCCTGAGTTCACCCTCATTTAAAACTATGTAATTAAGGTATGGAAATTTATTACTAAAATACTAGATAGTATGACTTTACTTTCTAAAGTCTCAAAAAAGTTTCACCTCCCCAGCTCCCCCCATCAGCTAAAATTGTTTCTAGTATTCTGCCCAACAATAACCAAGCTTTATCCCACTAGGTGGGGTCAACGGCGTGAATCAGATAATATATTCTCTATCAGAAACCAAAATTTCAATAAATACTTAGAGCAAAGTCTATTTTAATGATTCTCCAAATATTTTCTTCAGTGCTCCTCAAGTCAGACATTTTCCATTTGTTCCACTTTTCTCACTGTAGCTTGTATTAACCTTGGGTAAGTTTATGTTATCTTCTCATCAAGGTGCAACTGGGAACACAAAACCCCCCACTGAAAAGATTGAAAATAAACAATGTGAACACAATGAAATGGATTGCCATCACTGTCTATAACAAATGGGGTTAATTAACCTTTTGAATAACTTACAAAACAATAAAAACAAGCCCAGAATTTGTGCGTGTGTGTGCATAGGACCGCTAATACACTCCGACTCGTTTCTTTCTTAGAAAGAGTATATTAGCAATCTATAACTTCAGATTTGTTAATGTCTAGGAATATATAGCAATTTTGAATTTGTTAATGTACTCCGAAAGGTATAGCAGCAAAAATACAAATCTGAACCTGTATTTCTTCGATTCATTACGATAAACTGAAACCGTGGTAGTGAATTCCTGAACCAAGAATCGAAAATTGGTTAAAGATCCAAGTGTGTATGAATGCAACCGAGAACAAACAGAAAATAAACACACACACACAGAAAGTGAGAGAGAAAGTATTGTTGATTACCTCTTGACAACAAAGAGAGATCCTTCAACATCCTTGCGACTCTATAATAAAGGATTTAGAACATGAGATTGAGAGAAAAGAGGGTGAAGTGAAGTGGAAGAGAAAGAGAAGAATGGGAAAGAAGAACGAACCCACTCGTTTTTTTCGATGTTGAAGTCGTAGAAAGAGACATGTGCAGCGGTGAAGAGAATCTCGTCAATGAATGGATCCATACGCTGGAGAACTGTCAGATTGAGCACCTTCGTGCTCTGCTTATCCAGATTCGGCGTCAATTTCTTAGTCTGAGTTTGAGACATTTGGGACGGAATCACACACAAACCCTCAAACTCGAGATTTTGACTTGCTTGTTTTTTGCTCCAACGCAGCACAAGAAATCAAGAATTGATTTGAAGTCTCACTCACTCCCACTTAACTTAATTTTCAAAGTTCAAAGTTGAATCTGCTTCGACCGAAATCCAGGACTTGTTTCAATGCTCCATTTATTATTTAGAGGCGGAATATTTTTAAGAAGAAAATTATACAAAGTGCAGTTTTTTGATGGGGTGTATATATATATGATCAATCCTTTTCAAATCAAATATTATTTATTTCATCTAAAGTTCTAAATATAGTAAAATTTTATTTTAATTTCTTTAAATATAATATTTTTTTTATTTTAGTCGTTTTCAGTTTAATATTTATTCCAGCACTATTAAATTTACGTGTAATACTTATCTTTGACAATATACTTATCTCTTACTAGTACTTAAGATTTTGTATTTGCAAATAACGATAATTTTTATCGGAAATGTAATAGAAAAAATAATGTGAAAAATGTCTTTTTTTAAAAAAAAATCGTTAGAGAAAATTTGAAAATTAAGAACCAAAATATAAAATTATTATATCTCAAGGATTTGTATTTACATTATATTTAAAAAATAATATACAAAGTGTGGATATAAAACCAGTGAAACTCATGATGATGAAATATTGAAATAGTGCGTGTTTGGTTTCCAGTAAAATCGCATTCCAGATGTGGATCCAAGCTAATGCTAACGTTGACTTGGATTCATGTTTAAAACATGGATCCAGCGTAAACCAAACACATTAATAGAAAGTGGTTCAATTTTTAATGATGAAATATTGAAATGGAAAGCGGTTCAATTTGTTTTTTTTCTGAATGGTTGATAATTGATTCGGTATGGTTCATAAAATTAAGTGATCATTTAGTTTAAAGTTAAATAGCATTGATTCTAAAATCAATTGTTGTAAAAAAGTAATACACATTTTATGAAATACTTTGAACTTTGAACGAAAATGATTTAAAGTCAATTTTGGAGAATTGAATTTGCACCGTTTCTTATTGTTAACCAAATATGCACTAAAAAAGATACAAATTGGGGTTTATACTTGAGGTATTTAAACACACACGCAAAAACATACAGGGACATATTTAGGATAATAGTTTTCATGATATGTTAAGATTATTTTACTTAAATATAATTTTAACCATCCATTATAATTGTATGATTAACATTATTTGCATGATCAATTAACCTTGATCCTATACCATACAATTGTGTATTAGCACTAATTTGTTTTTATTGCGTTTTGGGGGATATATCGTGCATAAAACTTGTGCAACATACAATTGCTTGCTTGATGTATTAGGTCCAAGAAAAAGATGAAAATTAAAAGAAAAAGTACTCCAAATAAAAGGAAAAAATTAGCAAAATAATTAATAATCTATAAATATCAATTTTCACATAATATAAATTCTTATGATTAAATGTTTGTCTTGATATAAATATTAGACATGTCTCCCAATATTATAACTTCTGTTAACGTGCATCGAGTGATCAAACTTTGCAGGAGCATGGGCAAATAACGTCTCGTTAACAAGGAGAGACTAGAATAAGAAATAAATAACACAATGCAGGGCAAATATATCTCACTAATACATATCATTTTTCATTATGATACAATTCCTCAGCTGATTAAAAAAAATTAGGGATGCGT
Organism: Sesbania bispinosa; assembly: GCA_026901365.1. NCBI lineage: Eukaryota > Viridiplantae > Streptophyta > Magnoliopsida > Fabales > Fabaceae > Sesbania > Sesbania bispinosa. Next base: position 568,894 of record QLOH01000406.1, on the reverse strand, counting down.
GAAGTGTGATTCAACCTATCTAAAGCTAAAATCTCACAACAATTATTGGGAGTAGGTAAAAACAATGCAATTCTTTTATAAGCAAAAATTGGTGAGATCGCCCAGTGCCCGCTCCACCTTTAAAAAGTTAGAACTATTTTTCTAGTGACTTTTTCAAGAGAAGGAAACTGCCACATCAAGCAAGCACTCTGAAGCTAAGCACAGGCCGGTGGATATTGGACGATGTTTTCTCTACAAGCACACATGATTAATGAATTCCAAGAGTTCCAAAGGAATCTTGGGAGGCTTAGGATGTGTTTGAGAGTTTGGAGAGAAAGGGAGAAGAAAGAGAGAGAGAAAACTCTATGAAACCATGTATGAAAACCATACCCCCAAACACAAGGGAGGAAAGGACTTCTAATAACTCTTCCCTCCAAAGGCCAACTCGCAAACATACCTAGAAACCATTATGCATGGATAGTCCATCCTCGTTGAGCAAGAGCAGCAATCACTTGACTAGCAGCTTCTGCAGTGTCATTGAGTGGAGGATAACTCCAGCTTTCATTTATCTGAATTTTCAAATTACAAATCAGTAAAAGGCAACGTTCTTAAACTAAACATCTGTACCAGCAACGACTACAGGCCAGTTAGACACACATGGTCTGGCAGCACAGAAGAGGCTGCTCCTAGACAAAAAAACAGACCACAAAAATAATTTTCTGATAAGGCCATGTGGAAAGTTCTTTTTAGTGTTTATCAAATTTTTGGAATTGTATCATGAAATAAGAAACCAATTTGTATACAAAGCATTGCAATCTAATAATGAGATATAGGCTTTTGTAGTATTCAGTTATAAGAAAGAAGAAAAAAAAACTACGCATAATGAAGACAAATGGTTGGAGCATATTATCCTGAACGATAAAGAGCAGAAGAGTCATGGTTAATGCATCATGAATTAAAAAGACAGATATCAATTTACACACTAAATAAGAAAACAACACAAAACATTACAGGACAGCTGGCAACTCACATTCTCCATCCCAGTGAATGGTCTAGCAACCCCTTGCTTCTGCAAAGAATTTTGGAAGTCAGCAAACTTCCATGTACACAGTTCTGCTCCAATTACATAGACAGGTTTCCTGTAGTAAAACATACAAAGTCATGACACTACGGATTTCACTTAAAGCAATGTTTTTAAACAAGTTTTTTTTTTTTATGAGATGGATGTCATCATCATTGATCATACATACCCAGTGCTGCAGGCTTCACTCAACATACTGACTGAATCAGCTGTGATAACGAAGGCATCAGCCCAGGCCAAATCTCCCATATGTGGATTTGGACCTAAATGTATTTAAAAAAATTACACTAAGTGATCTCCACTTTTTCAGAACCAGGACAGGTAAGTATGAATTTCCTTGCTTAAGATTTAAGAATATGACAGCTAAATACCTTCACCATCCCATATTTGGACCTTAGGATTTGTGGAAAATTCTTTGACCAGAATTTTGGAGATCTGGAATAAGAATGGAAAATTTGAATTTGTTAAACAAAGAAAGTTATCAGAGGATACATAAACTGGTGTCGCCATCCCTCCAGGCAAACATCATTTACAGTTATACATGCCCAAGATCAGATCAGCTTTGAAAGTTTTACAGACAAATAACCAAACATGAGCATGCTCATGGTAGAAGCCAAAACAGATTTAACCATGCACAACCTATGGACTGAAAAGGTAAAGATATTCTTAAACATTGTATACTCTTTTATACCTTCTCAGGAGTTCTTCTAGAGAAAGATATTTTGATTGTCCCACAGCTCCATAGAACATTCTGAAGCATAACCACTAACTTCTTTGCAAGATCTACACCATAGGGACAGTTGCCTGATCAAAATAAAAAAATAAAGATTTAAGAGGTACAATCATAAAGGTCATACTTGAAAAAGAAACTTTGCATTTAACATAAATCACATATATAAGTTTTAACCAATGGAAAAGTGTGGCATAAAAAGTTTAAAGATATATTGGGTGTAGGGCATAAAAATATTTGAAAATTTTAATTTTCAACCCAGCTTCTTTAATATATGCAAAATTGATCTACTACTCGGCTTCGGTAAATTTTCAACTACGCCCTGTTCTACAAGTTACAAGCATTTGAAATTTAAAATGAGCCCAACATTAGATGTAAGTAATGAATTCCTTTCTTGCCATTAGAGATTAGGTTATAGAGTTATTTAAAATAGTCTCCAGTATGCAAGGTAGCACCAAATCAGAGGAAGAAGAAAAGAGGAATTCCCTATAGGCCAATGATACATAAAAGAAAAACAATTGGTAAAACATGAGACTTTTGGGCCTAGCCTAATGCATATTTTCACCCTTTTAAAACAAAGGTTATGCAATCACCAGGTGCATGAGCATATATTAATAGTAATATTGATTTTCTACTTGTATCAAATTACATAAATCTTAATTAACATAATAAACTTAAAAAAAAAAATACAATAGGAAAAACATTATAAGTTCCACAATGCAAATTAAAATACCTGTAGGTCCCCCAACATTAACCACAAGCAAGGGCTTTGGCAAAGTTGCTAACTCATCATGCCAAGTAGAAGCAGCAAGCCTAAGAGCATTGGAATCAGCTTGATGAAGTGCTCCCACAGTGAGGACCTGTAATAATGTAATTAAAATCAGTGACCTTCAAGATAGGATATGTAGAATATTTCAGCTTAAATATGACAACCGTAAAAGTGTTTTTCTTAGGCTGACCCATTGATAGCCATCACACAACCACAGTACCTACCACATTGCGGCCAGGAGGTTCCCATGGAGTGACCCACCTCCGAAGAAACCAAGGTATTTGCTGTTGAGCTTGGGGAGTCAGGGGATAATAATCATGTCGTGGAGTAATCACAAGATCAAACCTATTTAGCTGCAATCTCGGATGTTGTATCTGAATAGGGTATCCAAGAGAGTTAGACAGCAATATATATAATGTATGCCTTTGTCTATTATGTATAATAAGCACACAAATGGAATGGAAAGGGACAAATTATTAAAAGCCTAAAATGAAGCAAAATAACCTACAGATGAATCATTATAAATTTGTAGCTCCAACGGATATTTATGACTAAAGCTTCTGATCACAGGTTCTCAAAAGCAAGACATCCAATATATCTCTTGCTATTACCATTTTCCATGGAAAAGGTTAATTGCATGGTATGGTAGCACTAAGGCCTAAAAATCTGATGAGATACAGAGGCAATCAATTGTATTGGGGGAGAAACAAAAAGGAAATTGATCATTTCACCTAAGGGTTATAAGAATTCATACAATACTTTGGCAGTGATCCATCATATCAAGTTATATGCTTCAAGGGACAAAAAAGAAAAAAAAGTGCAAAGTTAGTTTAACCTGAACAAGAAAAACATTTTCTGGAGCTAACCGTTTAATGGAGCTGGCAACAGAAATGGTGTCTCGTCCAGACGCAACCACCAACAAGGGGCCATCCCTAGGGATCATAAAGTGATTGTCAAGCATTTCATTAACAATATCATCATTCATTCTTTCTTAAACAAATTCAATTTACCATCACTATCACAACATACTTGTGAAACGTTTCACGGGCCATTATCGCAATGTGGTGAGCATCGGCTTCTAAAACATTAGATATACCTGAACAGAACAAAACTACGATCACATCAATGCTAAACAATTACAGTAACGGAAGTAATGTGAGCAATATGAAAGGGAAGTAGCATTACCAATATTATGAGACGAAAACGGAGACACTAGATTCGTTGTTTGATAGCCACAAAGCCTTCTAATAACGGAATCTAACTTTTTATGGATAGAAACGGGAAGCCATTGAAACCACCTATTGATTCCTCCTCGAGGCCTCGTCACGCGCTGCACCCAAATCCATGACAATGTATCATTGAATTGAATAACAGATAGATGAAAAGGAAGGAAGAAGAAAAACGCTTACGTATAAGGATTGGCGATTGGAGAGACCGAGAGCACGGACCAAGCCAATGCATTGATTCTCAGCGCCGGCGAAGCCGTTTCCGATTATAACGGCTCGCCGAATTGCACCGTCCAACATCTCAGGCATCGCTACATTCAAATCGGAAGGGAATGGAAATAAAACCGGCGTTTTCTTTGTCCAAGCAATTTGTCATATGTGAGGCCCGGTCTGGGCCGGCCCGGTCCGGCCCAACGTAAACGGTTTTTATTTTATTGCGGAGAAAGAGGGAGCTGTTTGGTTGTGTGAATTCTAAGCGAGCAAAATGTGGGCGAGCGCTGAAGGTGGTGCTCCAGAGGTTACTCTAGAAACTTCTATGGGTTCCTTCACAGTTGAGGTACTTCCAATTTTATTCCAATTCCCTTAATCTTCTCATGTTCATGAAACCCTAATAAGATGAACGCTCTATCAGTTTGGGTCCTAAGAATTTTAATTTTGGGTTTAGCTTTACTACAAGCATGCCCCGAGAACTTGCAGGAACTTCATTGAACTGTCTCGCAGAGGTTATTATGACAACGTTAAATTCCACAGGATCATCAAGGTTAGTACTATGGCTATCAATTCAATTTCAACCGCATTTTTGGATAATACTCTTACAAAGATTTATTTATTTATTTATTTATGTGGTTTGTTGATTAGGATTTCATAGTACAAGGTGGGGATCCTACTGGGACAGGAAGAGGAGGAGAGTCCATATACGGGTATATATATGCTTGTTGTTATTCCCTTGTTGATTGTACTTGGAATGGCATTATCTTTTCATTGGTGTTTTTGTCTCCTTAGTTCATTTTTTTGTTTATCACAGGCCAAAATTTGAAGATGAAATTAGACAAGAGTTGAAGCACACTGGAGCTGGTATCTTATCCATGGCAAATGCTGGCCCAAATACCAATGGCAGTCAGTTCTTTATTACTCTGGCACCATGCCCATCACTAGATGGTAATGTTGTGTTTCTTTCTAGCTATAAACTTTAGAAATATTAAGCCTACACCATTAAAAATTGATAGTACTTGTGGACTTGCATGGTGAGAATTCTGAGCTTCAAATTCCATCCTTTTTAATCTAGTAACTTGGAAAATCTACATATACTACCATAAGTAGCTTTGTTGAGTTATAAGCATGCCCAAGTACTGGTTTATAGCACCATGCTCATTGCACACAAACTGTCTCAGAATGAGGAAATACCATCCCTTTCTTATTGGAGACTTGTGTTAAAAAAGTGGCTTCGTAGTTGTATCCAGTCCACCTCCTGTGTTCTTTTCATCCTTTCATTTTTGGGTGAGATATTGATCCACATAATCACCAAATCATGCTAAATATTCTGTTAGTATAGCTTTTTATTTTTACAATAAACTCTGACATCACTGAATGCCAAAAAGAATATATGATTAAATGATTATGCTAATAGGAATAGGGTATTGGCTATTAGCAAAGTTATATAACATTTTATGGCCCTGTATAAATGTGGAGGATTAACAATGCGTTACAATATCCCTGGTTGTGTCAGTTCTGTAACTCACTTGTCAAAAAGAACTACTACTCCGAACTTGAATATAAGCAAAAATAACTAAATTCACACGTATTAAGAAAGTTGGTTAAACTCATTAAATTTTCTTGGTATCATGTAAAAAGTACTTGCATGCCTAAATTACCCTACATTCAATTTTATTGAAAATTGTTCCAAGTGGACATACTCTCTTTCCATTGGCACATGATTCATTAAATAAAGTGGTTGGAAAGTAAAATTAAAGGGCATTTTGGGTTTATCTCATTAAATAGGGTAAAAATAGTTAAGATTTGCTTATATTTTAGCCCACCAAATGTGAGTTTTTTTTTGCTTATATTCAAGTCCGGAGGGAGTATAATGCACCAATAAACCCAAAAGCCAGCCTATATAAGACAGCTTCTTGCTTATGTTTCTTACATTCTCTGCTTTTGGGTAGATACTGCTGCTGTTTATTAGTGCATTTTCCCATCCAACTGCACATTTTTTTACTTCCTCTGGCATTAGTTTCCTTGACTAAATTTGTAACCAGACATAAAATAAAAGAGATTCTTATTTTCTCTTTTAAAAGCTGTTTGTGAGTACTCTAATATATTCTCTGAATTCAGGGTAAACATAAACCTTCTATTGTACTCAATTACTTTTAGGCATAACCTTGGCATCAGAATGGTTAAACTGATCTAGTTAGGTTTGTTAGTTTATGATCAATCATTCTAATTCATATCATGAAATTTCTGGCATGCCTAATAATACTCAATTTCTGTTTCTGTTTGTGTTTCAACCAGGAAAACACACAATATTTGGAAGAGTGTGTCGGGGGATGGAGATTATCAAAAGACTTGGCAGTGTCCAAACAGATAACAACGATAGGTATGTCAAATATCTTTCAAGATAACCATTTAATACAGATACTATACATAAACCAACAATCTTGCCTAGAATTTCTTATTCTAATAATGTCACTCTGAAATAGCATCAAATCAATAAACAATGATGACTTGGGGCATTAGGGATCAGATCACAAACCTACTGGTTAGGGGTAGGAATAGGCCGAGCCGAGCTAGGCTTTCCAAGGCCTGAACCTGGCCTGCACCTTAAATCCATGGCCTGAGCCTGGCCTGTTACTTGACATAGGCTTTATTTTGTGGCCTGAGCCTGGCCTATTTAAAGCCTGACATGGCCTGAAAGCCTGTTTAAAAGCTTGTTTTATAGTAAGGTATTTGAATATATCATAAGCATATGTATGAATAGACTTATAGGCTGAAGTTTTTAACATACTTAAATGTTTATACAAGCTAATAAGTATATAGTAATAAGGAAAAGTAATAAAAAATCTTTATAATAATAATAGCAATATAAAAAATATTAGTATTTTTTTATATTTAGTTAAATAGGCCGGCCTGATAGGTTTAAAAGGCTTTTTCGATGGCCTGAAGCCTGGCCTGTTTTGCTATATAGGCTTTTGAAAAAGTCTTGGTCTGATCTATTTAAAAAATTGGCCTAGCCTGGCCTGGCCTGGGCCTGATATAGGCCGGGTAGTAGGCCCCTGACGAGCGGTCTGGCCTGTTCCCACCCCTACTGCCGGTATTGGGTTAGTGATATGCTTGGTGAACTGGAGAATGATACAATTTAGATCTTATTTTCCTGTCATCTGGGGAATATCTATACGTATTGCCTCATGCATTGTCACAAATTTTTCATCATTTTTGTGTAAATACATGATTAGAGGTAAGGTTTTGCCTAATGAATGCCTATCAGGGTCTATGAATTGTAAACATAAAAAGGCCACCCTCTAAGATTATGTTATAACGGGGCTTCCATGAAGCACTGAATTTTATGAAAAAGCATCCTTTGTTTGACACGTCAAACTAGAAGAAGGACTTTCTTTGATCTTCCTGTATGAATTTATTGAAAAAATATTCAAGCATTGCTTCATTTTTCACTTATTCAGGCCCATCCATGACGTGAAGATACTACGGACATCAGTCAAGGATTGAGATGAGTTGCATATCTATGACGCGAAGAAAATGTAGTTTCATTATCAATTCCTGGCAGAGTTATGACTGGAAATTCCATGCCTATTGGTTTCATGACTAAGCTTAAGAATTCTATTTTTCGGTTCTAGTACACTGAACACATATCCCACCCCCACCACCCAAAGACCATGTGTTTGACCTTTAGTTTTAGCCTTTTGGGACTATATTTGTTACAAGATACTTGGATTTTATAGATTTAGTTGAGAAGTGGTGCTACTTTACTTATGAACAAAAAATGAAGAATCAGTAGAAACGGGGTTCTGTTATGTAAGCTTGCATGTAAAGTGAGTTTTTATGGATTAAAATTACTAAATAACTTTAAATTAAATCAATGGCAAATAACGCTCTGTTTTCTTACTTTACATGCAAGCTCAGTGACCTTATCCTACAAAGAGTCATGTTATATGATTGATGATTCGGCCTGTGCTCACTTATCGGTTGGACACGTGACGTGGAATGTATTCACAAATTGGTTTATCGCGATATTAGTGGTTTCATTCAAACGGTTTGGATAATCCGTAAAATTTTCGTAGAAGTGGCCCCTTATCAGAGGTTTTGTTTACGTAACACGGCAATCTTGTTTTTAGGGTACATTTTATCAAGTCTTAAAATTGATTGATTCATGCTCCTCATTTACCCGACCGAAAAGGCCATGTCAAAAAAAGAGAGAGCGCGATAACCCTTGCTCAAGGTAAACAAATATTACATAAGATTTACAAAACTATAATCAGGGGGAATCCAAAGATCCGCGTAAAATGGTGTTACAAGCTGTAGCTCAAGGTAGCATCACCCCTTTGCACCCATTGCACTCGAGGAGACATTGATTTGGTGAGTGTGCCTATATCTCCCTTCCCCCCTAAAAATGTAAATTCTATTTGAGTTAACTCTGCGTGATGCTGTGGTTGCGGCCAGCCTCTTCCAGCAGCAACCACTATTATACATCACGCAACCTAATAATGTTTAACGGCCTCAATCACTACAGAAGGATTCTCAGATGAAATTCAACTTGAACTCGTCTTTCCTTGTTTACTACTGTGCTTCAGTGGCACCCCATTTTCTTCGCAACTGTGTATATTAAGCTTAGAAGGTTGCATTGAATTAAATCCATTGGTTTTGACATATCCATGACTGTCCTCCCTCGAGTTTACAATCCTTGATGGCTCAGAATTCTTATCGGATGGGTCACCAGTAGCATCCGGTTGTTGCAACAATTCCACACGTTTCAAAGATGGAACATATCCTTTACAATATCTGCGCCACACATTTCTATATGTTGACTCTAGACCTACGGTAAAATTAGCACCATCACAGAGAGGAGACTTGGACATGAGATCTCGCAGACTCATTCTCAAATTTTGCAGTGCAGAAATGTCAGAGGCCAACTGCAGAGCCAATTGAATGTATTCATCTTCATTTCTGGCAATCAAACGCTCCAGTCCTGAATTGTAATAAGTGAAATATTCAACAGTTTTGCTGGTGAAGCCAAAGATGTAAAAGAATATGATGATCCACAAAGTACAAATTACTAAGCAGACAGACTGCATATCCAATACCCTCCTCTCCCAATAACGAAACGAGAATAAAAAGCACAATCATGTAGGCATCAAGAGAAGCAGCACAACTCCATTTCAGGTACTAGAGGAAACAAGCTTATAAAACACTGACAAGATCTCATGGGCGCATGTTCAATTACAAAGACAAGTTGACCAAAACAGAAAGAAATCAAAATAAACTAATAATCCAACAAATCTCCATGTATAATTGACAATGCACAGATGAAATAGAATGATTATTGCAAAGATGAATCAGAATGATTATAATTCTTCAGATGCGGAAGACTAAGCATAAATTGACACAAATATTCTGAAGTTTCTTACCAACTTTGCTAAGAAGACTGACACCAACATTGTGCGCATGTACTGAACCAGCCATACTGACACATGGAACTCCCATGTATAAAGATTCACATGTTGTGGTTGTTCCAGCATATGGAAATGTGTCCAAACTACATGAAACAAGGCATAAGAGTTTACAAAGGGGTATAAGACAAGCCACATGACCAATCACAGTGCATAACCTTTTTTATCTGATTTCAAAGATATATGCAGCTCTGGCATCCAATTTTCCAGAAATACAGATAATCAACAACAAAATAATAAAACCTTGATCATGATTTGTGAAGCAAGATAAAAAACCACTGCGTGTAGAAAACCTAAAATAAAAAAGTCATAACCATAAGCTAAATAAAATTACAAGTACTTGATCAATTATCTGTAACATTCAATAAAATAAATAAAAGATATGTTTCTAACATATTGATCGGCTTATATTATTCCAAATAAAATAGGCTAAAAGAAAAACCAAGTAACAAACACATAACCTTGTAATCTGCATTTGTAGACACAATTTTTACTCATATGATGCAGTTTCAGTATGGCATAGCCAGATAACATAACTACACAGATAATCATAACAATGAAAGGTAAACAGTGAATTCTTTAATTTTCCAAAAATCTATTCCTAATTCATGTTTAATAATTTAAGTGCCCATACTATATGATAATTAGCATGAGAAACAAACATCAATAAAATAATTTTGAGTTTTAGGATGCAAACAAATTTATAGGAGAAAATTCTTAAATTAAATGATGTCACTTGCCTGATTATGTCACTCTTTCAACTGCCAAGAAATGTGAATATGTTGGATTGCATCTATATATAGTTTATAGACAAATTATAGATAAACAAATTCAAGCCACTGCCAGCCAAAAGAATCAAAAGGACTAAAGCTAGAAAACTTGTTAGAGTGAAAGGGGGTGTGTGTGTATTAAGAATAAGAACGTCAGGAAAAACAGAAAGTGCTACTCACAAAAACAAAACCTGCAGTCAAGACAACAAAAATATGTACAAATAACAAAATGTGAGCTTACGCAGAATCATAAAAACCAAAATGAGATATTACCTGATGTCCATCAGAGAATAGGCTTGCATATGATCATGGTTAAGAAGAATAAGGGGCAGAAGATCAACACGTAGTGGTTCCAAACCCAACTGCTCTAGTGTTGAAAGGAATCTCTGTCTCACACTGTCACAGCCAAATGGTTTTGATTTTATCACTAGGCGAGAATTGGGAATTGCACACAGTATCCTTGCCCAAACCTGCAATACTTTAGGTGTAATCTGATGAAATAAAAGAACACACGTGTTAGGGGAGATATAACTAACCTTCCACAATTTGTTCTCGGTAAACAAAAACAGATATATGCATAACATATTTAACACAATACCTTGGCAAGATTGTTGAAACTACCAAACGTGATGAAGCCATTGGAGAGAGCAGGAGTTGGACAAACAGGACCAGCCTCAGGGGATGGGGTGTAACATAGGAAGCTTTCTGGCAATCTAACTAACTCCTCAACATGCCTATAAGGTAGGAAGATTATCATAAGTAAACATACTATAATAATAGTTGTAGAGAAGTATTCTAGTACAGATCAATGACAAGAAAATACGGAAGTTCTTGAAGAGATCTACTTCTGCTTTGTTTCAGGAGGGTCTGCTAATGAATCAGTGATTCGATAATCAATTGTAGGCAATCCTGTTGTATTAGGATAACCAATCCAAGTCATCTGCATGCCAAGCAACACAAGTCAGCATTTTGCAGAGATCAAATTAAATACATTCATAAAATGATAGCATAATGCCTGTTATGAATGTGATCAAGGGGATTGGTTGAGTTGGAAAGACCTTGCATTCAATGCCAACTCCAATATCAAAGTAGGTTCCTAAGATTGTTACTACTACCACCATACCTCAAGCAATGGGATCCTGATGGACAATGTTATGCTTCAAGCACAAGCTGGTCCTTCTGTTCCAAACAGTGGGGTCCAGGGGAAAGATTTCTGCTGGCTGCTTTCAAAACCTTCCCCTCGAGGACAAGGTGAAACTCATTCAAGGCAGTATTGATGGGCACCCCATTCCTGGGCTTAGTGGACCTCCAGTTCAGGTGCACCAACACAGAAATGATAAGGGCAGGACAGGAATTGAGGTAGAGGAGTCTGTTAGGGAGGAACCCAAAAATAATGGACACGTGGCAGCGGACCAGTGGTGAAGGAGTGTGTAAAGCATGGGGAATGAACAGAATATGAGGGAGGGAATGGGACCAGAAGAGGCATTGAAACTGTAAGGGAATTCTGAGAGGCTAAGCATAGGAGCAGGGTAGCATTCTTCCTTCCCTGATATCGTCTTTTTTTATTTTCTGTCATACTTTCTTATTCTATATTTCCATTTATACACTGGATTTGGAGCAAGCTCCAAGTTCCCCCCTTATAATTGTCTTTAAGATAAAACAAGTTCCTATCAATTTGGATCAGTTCCAACCAAAATGATACATGCCACTTCTTACCACAAGCTTGATAACTAAACGTTTAGCACTTTGCATACATTCATTCAGATTGCTATATGTAGCATATAGCAAAGATGAAAAACATATATACCTACTACATGCAGTATCAAAACAAGAGCAAAGATGAAAGACATATATAGTATATACCTTGTAAAGATTCAAAATTAACTAACTCCACATGTCAATTTAAAAAAAAAAATTATATATAATGACATTTTGCTTCTAGATTTCGGCCTTGCAGTTCATCAATAATTTAAAGATTATCACATCTAAGGAAAATAAATACTGACAGGCAGCTTCTAGCTAGGATAAACGACGCATTGTTCTTAATCAATCATCCCTTTAATTTCTATAACAGAAAAAGAAAATCATTAATTCACAGCATTAATACACGAAAAAATGATAAATAACATGCTAACAACACCGCAGCATTCAAATTTTCAGGTCACAAAAACAGCACTCCACTAAACAGAGGCAGGAAGATAGAAGAGTATAGTAAGTAACCAAGAGTAAGAGGAGAAATAAGCTTAAAAACAAAGGGATCAAATCTATATATCTGTTAATATGATGAAGTCTAAACACACCTGAATCGGTGCAGGTCGACATGCCATCATTCCCAACTTATTATTTGCAGTATGACCTGTAAGTTCTACCAAAATATCAACTTGATCTTCTCTAACCATGTTGGCAACCTTCTTTTCATCGATCCCATAAATATCTTTCCAGATACCACCCGTCTTTAAAACTTTCTCTCTGAATCTAATGGTTTTTGCATCTGCCTGCAACATCGCTTAAAAATCAATTCCAAACTATAGAGAAAGGTCAAAACAAAGAAGCCAACAAAGGCAAAATGTTAACAATATTGAAATGTATGTCACAACAAATTATATAAACTTGTAAGTTTTGTTATTGTAAAGAATGTTCACCCAGCTAGCCACTAGTACTGAGCCAAATTAAAGAGTTTCTTGACAATTGGTTATTTGGTGGACTGTTGTAACAGCAATTTCCAAAGAATCATATTTTTTTCTCAAAAAAAAATGCTAAATCTTATTTAAAAGACAAAATAATCAATATCAACAAAGCATGATGAAGCTTTGGTCAAACTAAACAAAACAAGCTAGAAAAGAGTGTATATGTATCAAAAGCAGAATAAGTTCAAACTTCAACCAAAAGAAGAAAATTGTTAATTTTTAAATAAGAGACAATGCAAAAGATAAACAACACGGGACTTAGACCGGCAAATTGTATTCGAGCAGTTCACATTGGTCAATCTTGGTCCATCCTGCTAACCCAAAGGAGCCATAAGCCACTATGGTCTATAATTGATAATGTCCTTATTTTGCTTGTAGTCCACAATGGAGGATGAACACCAACTTGAAAGCATGACAGGTGCAAAAGACTACAGGGTTGGATGGGAGGGAAAGTTCCCACTGAATGTCCAGATTTTATAGCTCCAATTTGATAGAGAAAGAGAGAAGATAATCCTTCAGTCAGTAATAAAGATTATCATTTTTGAAGTTCCAATGGCTGAACCATCATAACATAGTTAAGTAGATATGGACACCCAAGTTGTTCCTAATCCCACCCAGTAAGTGGCTTTCTTATATTGTGCTGCCAAACAGGGGCAGTAGCTTCAAGGGCAGACAGCTAGTCATTGGAATCAATATCACTTTATCAGTCCAAAAAGAAGATATAAAGGCTATTCACCATAAAAACACAAGAAATAAAGCCTGGTGAATAAGATAGCTATGCCCATAGCACCAGGCTTCTTTTGTGATATATCCACGATTAAGTTTATTATTGCTTCCATTCCACACTTTGTTTTGCAGGAAGCCAATAACACAGATTGAGAATCTTTCTCTTCCTCTTAGGTCACCCAGAAAAAAAAATGTCGGTTAATGTTAAGAAGAAAAGGCTCAATCTCTTCCAGTATTAGTTGGACATTTGTACTATTAAAGAAGGCAATACAAAACATACAGATATACTTAAACAACTTTGACAGCCAATCAATTATAACTTTTCAAGTTCTTATCTGGGGATAGAGTTGAATTGAACTTCAAATTTTAAGAGAACACAAGAAAATATGTTACATACATCAATGGCCTAGAGTAATGATAAAATCAAACGCATGGCAGAAGCTTTGAAAATTGACCACATACATTAACATAGTCATATATTGTGATTTGCATGCACGTGAATTTACAACTGATACCTTGACAACTGCAGAATAAACAATCACTTTATATTTGGTGTAGTCATGATAGACAAGGGGAGCTTCTATGAAATATGACACAGAATGAGTAAAATAATCTGGAGATACATATCCTATCACAAGAGGCCGTTCAGGATCTTTTAAGTTGTCCCACGATGTGTACTGTGGATATAATCTCATAAATTGCCTGCCCCAATCTCTGCATGAAATCATTTAAATTTTTATAGTCTCCAAGCTACATATCCTATTTTTGCACATAAAGAAAATTGCTACAAATGAACAGTAAAATTTCGGTTTTGACTGGTTCAACAGCATACATGGTCCATACACTTGTCTGGACCGGCCATAGGTCAGTTTCATGGTTGAATTGGTCAAACCAGCCACTCCGGTCTAGTTCTTATAACTATGGATTAAATATTATAAATAATGCAGTCAATTGAACTACACTACCAATGATCAAAATTTAAGTATACAAGAAGTTCATTGGAGAAAGCTGCAACCTGTGAGCCTCAAAAAGTTTGTCATCATTTCCTTCATCTATGTAATTCATTGCAAGCAATCGGTTCTGCATATTAAGGTGGAATTAAAATGAGACATCAAGTTCTGGGGAAAAAGTTTCCAACAATCAAAAGAGAGATAATTCTTGCAAAGAACAAAATCCATTCATCCCAACATCCACCCATTGTATCAAAACTAATGTGAATGTGAAAAAGAAAAAAAAATGTCTAAATTATGAGCAAGATATTAGAATTTGAACTAAAATATGTTACTTTTAATTCCATCAACACCCAGCTGAAGCTGTTTAACTGCCTTTAATTATAATGTGAACTTGAACTTCCCTTCACTTTTCTATGAAAGCCATGAAAAATTAGAACCCGAGACATTTGAGAGAAAGGGAGTGGGTAGGGAGAGTCTTCTGCCTTCAAGTATACTCATATAGTTCCCCCACTCTTCAAGCATAGGCTTCTCATAATTAATGAACAAACCCAAGAAAGTAAAAATTGCATAACTAAAAGGGAGGCAGGCTTGCAAGCTTAATAATTGGAAGGAAAACTATTTAGTGGTTTCAGAAATATCAGTATATACATTATCCTGCATTAAACTCCTAAAAACCCTCTGGAACGATTTAAATAATATTGGAGTCAAATTCTGCGCAGGGGCAAAGAGCAAAAGGAAAAATAAATGATAAATTGGGTTAGTTGGAAAAGGTTTCTGACAAAAAAAGAAAAATGGGGGACTGAAATTAAAGATGTTGTGGACACATTTAATCTCACGCATGGTTGGCATTTACTAAGCAGTAGGGAAATTCACTACAAATTAAATTCTAAAGGGATGTCCATACTCCATACCCATTTTTTTATGGATTCCTAAAATGGCCAGTGCCCTTTATAGGCATAATAAATAATTCTTAAAGGGTGAAGAATCTTTGAGGTCTATAATGGCAAGTTGATAGTAGATGTCATGGAATGGAAAAAAATAATGGTCGAGAGTAATCAAGAAGATACTTTTCACAGATAATAACAGACACCTAAACTTTCTCAGCTCACGAAGTAACATCACTTACAAGTACCCATTCCTCTTACCTTTCCTACAATATTACCCTGCCTTTGTCCCAATAAAGCCTTACCCTCGTCATCCAAAATCCTTAACTTCATCTTTGTTGCTGCCCCAAAATTTTAGCACTTATAATGTTGTACTGCCCACTTTTTTCACCTTTTAAACTACAATTTTATCCTATCCCTTATAACCCAGATCTCAAACTACAAGCTCACTCTCTAGCAAGAAAACATAACTCTAAAGTCTATATCATGGAGACCAAAATATGCTCACATAATGAGCACCACAATCCATCATAATTTAAAGACACATCAAGTTTTACATGAATCCCTGTTTTGTTATAAACCGACTCCTAAACAGAAGACATTTACAAAGCTCAACAAGGATGAAAAGATCACCCATTATGCACCACACCTGGCCAGCATTTCGAGAATCAGGATCAATCTTAAGACATTGCTCATAAGCATTAATTGCTTGGGCAATATCACCAACATCCCTATAAAGAACTCCTGCACAACATAAATACAAAAGATAAGCATATAATGTAGAATGTGCTTAGAGTTTCACTGCCTTGTGCCCTTTGCAATAAATAATATTCTGTAATTAAATGCAAAGAAAAAGAAAATGAAAAGAAAAACCCATACTATGAAACCTTTTGGGGAAGGGAGGGGGACAACTTGTATAATTCTTCCAAAATGAAGTTTCACGGCAATTTTAGTTATCTCATCCTTGCTTCAGCGGCACTAATGTTATTACAAAATCAGTTTTTTATCGGTACTTATTTCAAAATAAGCTTCACAATTAGTTATTGGGTTAATCTCTTGGATTATATAATATATCTATCCAACTACCACAAAAAGACCTAAACAAAGAAAGGAAACATGATTTACTTGCATTTGCAGCATAACCAAATATAAAATCATGCTGTTAACTTATCTATCATACATTAGCACAACCTTGACTAAGACAATCACTTCTAAGTAAAACCACAATAACAAAATAAATAAATAAATAGAGAAATGATAAAAGGACCTAGGTTATTGTATGCTTCTGCATATGTTGGATTAGCAATGATAGCCTTCTCAATCATACTTGCAGCAGCATCCATTTTACCCTGGAAAAGGAAGAAAAGATAATCACTTACTGAATATGTTTGATAGCTCTGAAATTCAGGAATAGTGCAATACTTAACCTGGACAGTGTATACTACACCAAGGTTATTTAATGACTGCGAAAAGTTAGGTTTGATTGACAAAGCAAGCTGCATAACAAAAAACAGTAGGTTGTGATCGAAAGTTTATGCAATCCTGAAAGAATGAAAATAAATTGACATGATCATCCCTGTTACCTGGTAGCATTCTACAGCTTTATCAAGGTTGTCACGATCTTTATATATAACTCCAAGATTGTTACAAGCCTCCGCACAATGTGGATTGAAGTGACAGGCAAGTTCATAGAATACAATAGCCTAAATAGTAGATTGATTTCCACCAATAAAATTAGTACAGAATAGTGCATGTGTGATGTATCTTATCTGAATATAATACCTGCAGATGTGCAGGTAGAAATATAGGCATACATTTGTTCGAGACATACCATATCAAACTTAAGCATCTCACCGTAAGCAACCCCAAGATTATACATGGCATCAGCGTAATGCCAATTGTAATATAAAGCTTTCTTATAAAGAGCCACACCTCTGTTTATGTCCCCCTCCAATTTAACCTATTCACCAAAATAATTATCTCAGTAAGATAGTAATGATAATGATCCAAAGATGTCAAGGTATCTTGTTATACATGGGAAACAGAGAATGATAGAATGGTGCTTCAATCAATTCACTTTAAAGGGAAGCACAGTGCACATGAGTGATGAGACTCCCACCATTGTGGTATCTAGAAGCGTCAAAACCCACATAAGCAAGGTAGTTAAGATCGAGATCTTACTCAAGATCGGGAAGGGGTCCCAAGATCGTAAATCGTGGGATCATAACACGGATCGTAAGATCTTACAAAAATACTTAATATATATATATATATGCATACAAAATAGCATAAATGAGAAAATAAACCTTTCAAATCCTAATAAACACTTCACTAAACTTAAATTTAAAATGCATCATACATACCATGTAAACCAATTTTCAAGAAAAAAACATAAAATTAGGAAAATACCAAACTACAAACCTTAAACAAAGTGCCAAATACATAAAAGTTAAATAATTTCGAACAAAAAAAATAAAAAAATAAAAGTTAAATAACAATAATTATTCAACTTCTAAATAAGCAGAACAGAGGCAAAGCAAAACAAGCAGAACAGAGGTGGAGGGAGCAGAAGCACTCGCAGCGCAAAACAGAGGATGAGAGTAAGAACGGTCGCACAATACAGAGGCAAAGGGAGCAGAAGCCGTTGCACAACACAGAGGCAATGAAGCAGAAGAAACGCGCAGATTCCAGCCAACAGCAAAGGAGAAAACCCGCAGATCCAACCCAGCAGCAAAGGAGCAAACGCGCAGAACCAAGCCAACAGAAAAATGCACAGATGAGTTTGCGAACAGCAAAAATGTGATCGCGCAGCTTCGTTTAGGGCTTTAGATGTCGCGCGAAAAGGGTATTTGAATCGGGTCGGTGGAAAAAATGGGTTTTTCTTGGGTCGGTGGGATCGTGCGATCCCACCGATTTTACGATCTTGATCGGCGATTTCGCGATTCATCTCCTTCTCCGATCTTTCATAGGCACGGGATCGTATAGCTGCGAAAAGATCGTAAAATCGGCGATATTTTACGATCTTAATCACGATTTTGACTACCTTGCACATAAGTGAAGAGGCTGCTTCTGTGACTAGAACTCATCACTACAAGGTCACAAGCAGCAACTTACTGTTGTGCCAAGGCTCACCCTCTGATTGGCAAGGGAAGATTATAAACATTAATTGGAAAGCAGTAAATATTGGTCTCAAGTCAGACCGTTGAATTTTACTAAAAATGCTTCTCAATTCACAAGGAAAAAGGAGATTATTTTGCATTTCCTCAAAGGCTCAAAGCCACTATAAAATTAAATTGAAGTAAAAAGTGTCAGTTCTTAAGCAACACCTATTAATTTCAAAGCTATCAAGCGCATGATTTTACATTGCACCAAATTCATTTTTTTTTTTGAAAAATGACAATTCCTGTGATGATAAATTTTATTACTACTGAATTAATATATCAAGGATAAACTGCCCCTTGAGAAGTTTTGCAATAAACATGGTGATAATTAAAGTATTTTACCGTTTAATTGAAAAAGAAAGAGGACATCAAACCATAAAAATAGCTATAACGTTTCTGAAAAATTATTAGCATTGTATGGAATTTTGGATGTGTCACCTTTGTTCCCAAATCTGTCAAAGCTATAGCCATATTATTCTTTGCAATTTCAAAGTTTGGTGAAACAGCTAAACACCTGCCACAAAACATAAATTAATCATAAGAACCAACAGTATAATTACATGCAAAACTTGGCTCAGAAAATAAAAAGACCAAGCTCAAAATATGTAGAGTACCTCTCATAACAAGTAATAGCCATTTCCAAATCACCACGATTTTTAAAAATCACACCCATATTGCAATACGCTTCAGCATACATAGGCCTCTCTGATGCAGCCTTCTCATAGAAACTGAGGGCCATGTCATATTGCATCATTTCAGAATAGACCACACCAAGATTATAATATGCTGGCTGCAAGCCGGTATAAAAATAAAATATAATATATATCATGCAAACAAAAGCTAAATAAATTTGAAAGGGGTTTAATGATATAAGAAAGTGTTTGGATTAAGAGAGAATTACAGCATAGTGTGGATCTATTTTGAGGGCTTCAAAATATTTTTGAATTCCCTCCTGAGTATTTCCTGCAAGCTTTGTATTGGTACCAATATCTGTTAAAACAATGGCAAGGCATTCAGCAGCTGCTTTGTAAGAAGGATCCACTTGTAAAGCCTTCTGATATGACTGTTCCAAGTAAATCAATTGATTAGCAGTGGTGAACTCCAGATAAATTTTCAAATTCTAAAAACATTGGCATGGTAAAGATATAAAAACAATGAGAGAAAATGCCAGCTAAAATATTGTGATATGGGCAAGGACAATATGTAAAACACAAAAGATATCTAGATTACACTTAAGGCCTTAAGCATACCTCATAATAACCTAAAACCAGACAGTACAGAAAAATTAACCAATTGGAGCCCTACACCTAACATCTTAGGTAATGACGTAATGCTTAGTCTGATAACATGTCAAAGCCATAACTACTATTGTCAGACTTGAATGATTATAGAAAAATCTATCCCTGTATGTACCAAAGCTATTTAAATAAAATATGCTTGCAATCTTAGTATCTGCATTCCACAAACAAACACTGCATGGACTAATGTATGTTTCTGAAGGAGAATCCAGTTAGCATATCTCTTACCTATTAGCTAATTATTTTGCATCTAAAACCCCTCAAATTTCTCTCTTTTTGTTCAGCAGGGAGGCAATGAGAGACTAATGGAGGGGGGGTAAGATTAAGAACCAACTCTCTCAGTACATGTAACTCTAGGTCACTTTAAGTACTTAAGCTCTCAGTGCCAACAAATTTAAGCATGAACGTATTGAACTCAGTTCTAAGTGATCACGCAATCAAGAACTGTGATGATACATTCACATGGATTGTGTACAATCTTCCAATTTGAAGCCAAGTGGGCTGAAATTAGCAACACAATTCATTGAAGGAATTTTCAACAGTGCTGTGCATTTTTTACATAATTTGCACATTTACCTTTGTAAGGGGAAATTTGACAGCAAAGAAAAACAAGTGGCAGCACTACAATTTTGGCCAAGTTTGCATAAACTGTCATACATACCCAAGTTCAACAAACAATTCCATTTCTTTCTGCCAATATATAAAACTTAAATCAAATAGAAATATAACTTTAAAAATTTTATTACCAAGCATATGTGCAAGACAAATTCTGGGTTTGGTCGCAAACAAAAAACAAGGAGCTGTATTATATGCCTCATGGAATCTACAACATGCAACCCTTTATGACCTCAAAATTAGACAAAGTGAAATACAAGCTTCGTATAAAACCAAAATAAAATTATTAAGAGGATAAGACGCATAACATTCACATTGCCAAAAGCTGGAATTGGAGAAACAATAAAAAAATTGTCACGCAAAAATTCCTAGACATACCTCAGCAGCCTCCACAAGGCGACCCTCTTCCTTGTATAGAATACCGCAATGCGTGAGAGCACAAACATTTTGAGGATCCAGCTTAATAGCCTCAGAAAAAGCGTCAAAGGCAAGCTTTCCCATTTTCTGCATCTGAAGGCATATCCCTTTTCCAATAAGAGCCTCTACATTTGCACCGTCATTTTCCAGGACACTCTCGTACAGTGCAAGAGCATCAACAAACTTGTTCCTAGAACGCAGTACGTTGGCATAAGAAAGACTGTCTTGCCCTTTACAACCAGCAGCAGAGCCACTAGCACTAACAGAAGGCTCTGACACTTGCACAAAACCATTATCTCTCGCTAATTCCCTTTCACTCCCATTCCCGTCGCTATTTTCCATCCCTGCCATTCGCTTTCTGAAGTAGCTAAGACAACAAACTCCACCAACCAGTGTGCATAGTCAGAATTCGTCAACACAAATTGATCGCAGTCGAACAAACCCTAGCAAACAAACAAACAAACACACACTAGAATTAAAATCGAGAATAGCGAAGCACGGGACAAGAAGATTGAAGAAGAGCAGAAAACGATGAGATATGAAGGAAGAAATTAGGGTTTGGGAACTTACAGAGTGCGAGCAGAGTGAGAAGAAATAGAAATAGCAGAGCATGTAGAATTTAAGGCGTGAACAACAAGGTATATATAGGTAGATAGTTATGTAGTTAGAGAGAGAAGGAAGTAGCGGAGAAGTTGGGAGGACTCCACGGGAGTTAGCAGCAATCCGACACACAAAGTTGGACGTGTGCCAAACCCAGAGCCAGAGGCCCCTCTCATAACTGTTCCTTCCTATTAGGACATTGATGTTGGGGACAACCAGCTTTGTTGTTTCTTTAACCCCCTTTTCTTTTCTTTAACCCCTTCACTTGAGTGGCATTAATGAGTAATGACGATAACAATTTTCCCCCAAGACACATGTATCCTCCATGCTCCACCAATTTTATTCGAGCAAGAACATCCACGTCACTGGAGCTACGCAGTAAGCTTTTTTTTTTTTTTTTTGACGGAGCTACGTAGTAAGCTCTCCTTGCAGGGTTTTTAGCTTATACTACAAGGATCAGTCTAGGATTTTATTTAAAAAAATTAAAAATATATCATTTGAACTAATTGTATCCTCTAATTCTCGTCTTGCTGTTCTCAAAGACCCACCTATAGGATTAGTCCCTTTATTGATGCGGATGATCATGGAATTCCTGAGATTGTAATTTGTAGTTTCTTTTCTTTCTTTTGTCTTTTGCTTTCCTTTTCTCGTTAAGTTACCAAAAACAAATGTTTGATTGGACTCTTTCAAAGGAAAAAGGAAAATGTAAATTATGTGACCTCATCCTCCTAATATATCATATGTTTTGATAGAGTAATTTACTCCTCCCAATTTTTTGTAAAGCACAACTTAAAAGACTATTATGGTAATTTTCATAAGATAATTTACAATTTTAACAAAACATTATTTTTTATTATTATTATTATTATTATTATTATTATTTTTTGTTCTTATTAAAAACTTTAATATTTTTTCAACTATCAAAGATAGTGAAATTAGTTAACGATATTTATTTTTTAAAAACTCAGTAAAATTAATTAATTTTAGCTACTTTGATGTGTTAGGAATAGTAAACAAATATTTCAAATGATAAATAGAAGTGACTTTTCATAACAAATGGAAGAAATTTCGAATGACATTATTCCTATGTTATGCTTAATTTTTTATATTACAATTTACAATTCCTCTCATATTTAACTCTCTTCTTAATCACCACTGATAATTTATTTCAAAATTTTGGGAATTCTAAAGTTTTCCATCTAAACATACACTTCTTTTACACTAAATACTTACTTTATAAAGTAATAGAGGATTTGTAAGAGAATTTAGAATTATTCCAAAAAAAGAGTAAACCCTCATTTTGAACATAAAAGACTTGAGTTCATCCATATTAATCCCTAAACCCTAAGCTCCTATTTTCAGCTACTAGCTGAAAATTAATTACAAGTTTGTCTCTCAACCACCCCACTTATTATTATTTAATAATTAATGATGTCTTTGTATGTCATTTTACCATTTTTCAGCTAGTTTTACCAAACACATTCAATCAATTCAACTAGTTTTTCAGCTTTCACCTAACTTTAAACTTTCAGCTAGATTTTCAGTTAGTTTTACCAAACACACTCTAAATCATTATAATCAATGGAAGGTATTTAAATGGATTAATTTTAATTAATAACTTCGTAACATTAAATTTTAATTTAGAAGTACAAATAGTGCATCCTATTATATGGAAATGAGTAGGTGTTTCATTAACACATATCTCACAATAAAATATAGATATATAAGAAAATTAAAAATTAATACATTTGAAAATGGGTTTACATGGCTTATAATTTTGACAAAAAGTACATTAATTTATTTCTTATTAAAAAGTCTGGATAAAATGATATATGTTAAATATTAAGGCAATATTCAACATGATGAGTGGTTCAACCCCTAACTCTTCTTACTTAATGGATGTATTGAAATTGCTTATCAATCCTTATATTGAGTTAACCAATTACTATTGTTGTTATCCAAAAGAAAACTCCTAAAACCAAAAATCCCTAATCAAGGCAGGTTGGTGGTTTTAGGGGTGTAAGAACCTGGTCGTCTCGTATCGACCCAACTCAAACTCAATTCATCGGATTGGGTTGGATCATTAGATCAGTTTTGTTTTGATTTTGTGACCCTAAGGGATTTTGGTTTCGGATCTCGGGTTGGGCAATTTGCACCTAGTGAATACCCAACTTGAACCATATACTATCATTTAAAAAACCTTAACACAATATTAATAATAAGAATGTCATATTGACATTCAATATCATTGTGTTGTAATGCCCTAGACACTTTCAATCTCATATTCCAAATCATTTTGCGTCATAGTCTGTCATCGCCATCCACATCTCCACCGAATGTCCATCTATGGTCTCCCTCATCTATACTTTGCAGCAAGTTTACAACATGCAACCTCTTTCACCGATGTGAGCTTGACGGGAATATGGTGGTTGGGTGTGTCGCGCGCAATGACAACCGACCTAGTAGTTGTCGTTGCACACAACCGCCATGGGGGATGCGACAATGGGCCTTTTTCCTCCCCTCCGCTCTCTATTTTTCTAGTGGTGGTCGTTGCAAATGCAATTTGTTGTTGGTTTTTGCATAAGACGGCCATTGAGGGTGGATTTAAGGTCGGACCTTTCTTCTCATGGCGGAAATTATTATGATTTTGAATACAATAGGAGACGACTATATAAATGGTGGAGCTCTATTATAGCGAGATGATGGTTAAGCATTGACAACCCTATGGTCAAGGCGCAACTTTGTGACGAGTTATAGGTCGATGGGCCTTGGGACAACTTTGAATTTGATTGAGTGGGTCAGGGTTGTGAGAGTGAGATACTTTTTTTAAAAGAAGAAGAAAAATCTTTTAAATTTTTCAGATTCTTCCAAAAAAAATTATTATACTATTTAAATCAGTAAACGAACCTAAGTTGATCAGTTAACCATCAGATTGGTTTGGTTCGATTTATTATAAAAAAAAGAATAAAAAAATCAATTCAACCCAACCTAGTACCATTTAAGTGGTTTGGACTTCCTAACACTTTAAACCCGACCTGATTAATGCATCCCTAGATAGTTTATAAAATTGCGCCTACCTCCCTTGCTCTCTCTCTCATTGCTACTTTATGTCAACTAATATTTGGGTAAGCTAACCAGTTATATAGATATAAAGTAAAAAATTAAGATGGACCTTTTTAAATTAACAAATATAATTTATTATTTTTTAAAATATTTTGAGATACAAAAATATGTACTAAATGCTCTAATTAATTTCATTAAATATTATGTTTTTTAAGCTATAACAAAATTAGTCCATTTATTTTTTTTTAAGACCCTTTGATTTTACATGATATATTTTATTAATTTTAGTTTTATGAAACTTCTTTCTCTATCTGTCTCTCTCCCTATCACTACTACTCTATATCAACCAAGGTTTGGTCAGCCAAACATTTATCTAAGTCTAAAACAAAAAGTTAAAATCGAACCCTTTTAAATTAATAAATACAATTTATTAATTTTTTTATTTCTTTGAGATAAAGAAATACGTACTAACTTTTATAATTAACTTCATTCAATATTATGTTTTTAATCAATAATAAAATTAGCCTATTTAATATTTTTAAGACATTGTTGATTTTAGATAGTATATTTTATTAATTTTAGTTTTATAAACTTCTTTCCATTAAAGTAACGTTTATTAAAATTGTTAACATGTTCTCTATAAGCAACGTATACTTTGAATTGTGTTTTGGAACATTTCATATTTAATATAGTACAACTTTTATGTTATAAAATTTTAGAAAATTAAATTATTAAAACAAGCCAATACAAATATTAACTATTTGTATTATTAGCTTTATCTACTTTTTATTACAAATACTGGACAATCACTATAACAAAACCCATCAAATGAGAGAGGTACTCGAGGATCAAAGGACACCCCTCAATTTTTCCTTTTTTATTTTCATTATATATATTTGGGTAAATTTGTATTGTAAAATTTAAAATTTAGTTAATAAATTAACTTACTGAATTAGAAATATTTGGTTTAAACAGTTAATTAATATAAAATGGTATAAAAAATATATTTACATAAATTTTATAATATAAATTCTATTTTTTCTAGTAAAATATATAATATTAGGTAATTATAACCTTATATTTTTTATAAATTTAAATTTTATTAATTTTTTAGTGATAAAATATGTTATTAAAAATTAAAATAAATAGTGAAATAATAAAAACACTAAATAAGATAATTTATGAAATTTTAAATTTATAATATAAATAAACTAAGAATATTTATTTTAATTCGTTATTTTTCATTTGATTTTTATATATATAATAATAAAATGACATTTGAGGTAAGCTAATTAATTAAGAAAAAATGTAACATTGGCTACCTTACCTTCATTTTTTTGCTTCGCCCGTAAGACTAATAGATAAGGACTTCTTTGTTTTTACAAGTAAACATTCTCTATATAATTTATCTATAATATTATCCTTATCAACACCATCAAATGTTTAAATATGAACTAAATGAAACTTATGGGTGTAAGCGGGTCCGAACCAACCCGCGAACCCGATGAATCCAACCCAACCCGAACATATTTAACAGTTCGGTTCGGGTCGGGACGGACATTTTCTTCCAAACCCGACCTGATTCGGTTCGGGTATCGGATTTGCCTATGTTGAACCCGATAGACCCAACCTGAACCAAACCAGAAAAAGAAGTCCTAATCTTATTTCATTTTGATGCAAGGAGAGAACAAAAATAGGCGCAGAGGTGGTTCCCCAAATCCTATTTCATATGCTCCTCTCAATTTTTTTTCTTTATTTCTTTTCTTTTTTCATTTTATATTTTAATTTAATCTCATCTTCCACATTTAAAAAGAAAAAAGAAAAATGTTCGTGATCCGATGACCCACCCAACCTAAACATATTCGGGTTGGTTCGGTTCGGGTTACTCACCCAAAAAATACAAAACCCAAACCAACACAACCCATCATCATTCTATCGGTTCGGACTTGATGTCACCCCAAACCCGATCTAACTCAACCCGATTACACCCCTAATGAAGCTGAAGCTTCTCACTTCACTCAAATTAGAGTCATGATTTAATGTGATTTTGAATAACAAGAATCCCACATAAAAAAAAATATTTGAAACTTGTAACTAATAACTAAAAAATAAGGTAAATTCATAGCGTCTCCTCTTATAAAAATATACTAATAATCAGGGGTGTAAGTGCAACGTCATAATTCCTGAATTCAAAAATAATGCTTGTTGGGAGCACCATTTCTAAATTCTTGAAATTATTTCGCGCATTATCGATATCAACAAACAATACATCACAACACTTAAGTAATCCAACCATTACATAAAGCACAATTTAATCAAATACAACTCAATGGTTACAACCTAAGTGCCACTCAGTGGCCTAACTACAACGCTACAAATTTACATCCTATATCCACTAAACCAGAATTCCAAACAAATTGGGACTACAATGATAAGGCTCCAGCACCGCATCCTAATGAGCCCTCAACTCTCCAATCGAGCATCCAACAACAACCTGCACAACTGAAAGTATATCCCATATCATGGAATGAGACTAACGTCCAATGAATTGGTCATGCATATAGTGTAGGGGGTTCAGGCAGATGAGAATGCAACAGTTCATACACATACATCAATATACATGCAGCTCATCATCTAATCATGTGTATCATATCAAGTAAATCAATTAAATTCTCCCTCATGGAGCAATCAAGTGTGATAACCCACACTTAGGTGTCTTTCCACTGTAATGTCTTTTGAGCACTCTGCATTGTGACCAAGGATCGTCGTCCAAGAACACTTACATGATTAAGTTTTATTAGTTAAACAAGGATGTTATGCATGAAATTCATCTTCTATGAGGATCCTCATTTCCCTCTTGGCCGAGAGGTCAAGTGGTTACCTCGTTCCACTTTTACTCATTGGTCTGCAGACCCATGAACGTGAGGTCCGGAGACCCAATTCTTCTCTTTAATTACATGAGGTCCTAAGACCCAATTCTGTTCTTCCAGAACATGAGGTCCTAAGACCCAAATCTTTCATTTTCATAACGTGAATGAATGGTGACGTGAGAAATGACAATAATTTCATGAGCATGAGCATATGCATGAATGAACAACATTACCAAAATTTCAACATCAACAATCAACAATCAACAATTTCACAAAATCCCTAAATCCTCTAACCCAGGATTTGAATCATAAAGACATACAACCAAATCAACCCAACCAAAAACCCTAGATTTATCTCTACTCAACCACAATCATCAATGTAAGCCAGGGGAGTGAGAATAGGGAACATATAAAGGGATTCATTCAAAATGAAAGTGAGTGGGTGAACCAGACTCACCTCTAATGGAGAAATAGAAAGAATGGAGGGAAGAGGATGAAGATCCAAGCTCCAAAAATGGTAGGAAAGACTCCAATCTAGTCGTGCTCCTTCTCCCTCTCACTTTCTCTCTCTAAATTTCTCCCCTTCTCTCTCTAAAACCCTAATGGACGAAGTAAAGATGAGGAAGAGGAAGATTTTGAGCGTTAAATGAAGACATGGATACGTTCGCGCGCTCAAGCGTGCACCAGGGTGCTTGAGCACCCAAAGTTTCTATCTAGGAAATAAAATATTTATATTAAATACTTTTAATTTTAAATTTTTCAGCTTTTAACATTTCTGAATTTTACTAATTAATTATTAGTTATATTATTATTATCAATATCATTATTATATTATATATACATATATTTTCTTTTCTATTATTTTTACAGGAACAAAGTTGGATATTGACAGTAATTAAGGAAGGTGTTACTGTAGGCATGACAACGAGGCGGAGCGGGGGCATGTTTTGCTCTTCTCATCCCCATCCCCGTAAAAGTCGGGGCCAGTTCGGGTTCAGGTTTAAAGAGGGCGGGTATGAAATTATGAAACCCAACATCATCCCCGCGGGTCCTCGTCGAGTTCGGGGAAACCCGCAAGGATTTCACCTTCTCTATTTTTTATTTTTTCTTTATTTTTATAACTTAAATACATATTTTTACATACATCATATATATCAAATATATTTTAATTCAAATAATATGTAAATATAGACATTGATAATAAAAAAATAAGAAATTTAAAAACTATAGTATATTTTAAAGAAAATATATAAGTTTTTCTTTATTTTTTAACTATTAGTATAACTAAAATTATTTAATTAGTATATTGGGGCGGGGGCGGGCACCCCAAACCCGCTCCAACCCCTGTTAAAACGGGAACAAAGTCGGGTCGGGATTTTACTTAAACCCGATTAAAGCGGATTTCCTCCGTCAAAGTCGGGACGAGGCAGATCGATACCCGCAAATTCGGGTTTTATTGTCCTAGATGTTAGTAAAGAGTTTGTCAAAGAATATATAATTAGCATTTTTCACATACATATATAAATTTATAGTGGATGTTTAACTTTTAGATTCACACCATTTAATAAATTTTTTTGTACAAAGTTAATCAATCCGACTATTGTGTTGAAGTTTGTTATATAAAATAAATTAAATCTACAGAATTTTTAAAAAAATAAAAAATAACTAATTAATACTTTATCAAATAAATTTATTTTAATGTATAATATATTTTTTAAAATAAAAGGAAAGGATAAAAATTAGATAACATACCTAACAAATATCCAAATTTTTATATTTGTAAAATTTGTATTTCATACAAAACTATCAAGTGGTGTAAAGCTAATGTCAGTTAATCATATATATATATATATATATATATATATGGGATTTGCTAATATACTCTCACTCTCTTTTTAAAGGGAGTACATTAGCATGCTGCACCTTTTACTTTTGACCAAAAAACCATTTCTCTTTTTTAAAAAACAACTATCACTGAAAGGGTAAAGGTGTCATTTCAACCTCTCCCATGTCCCAACTCCCAAACTCCTTCTGCCCGTGCCCTGTGCTGTGCGGTTGTGCACTGTTTTCGTTTCAACCATCTTCTGGCCGAGCCTCCTCCTTCCTCCTCCTTGGATCGACGACAATAGCGCATTTGTGTCCTCCTTCCTCCTCCTTGGTTCTCTTAAGGACAACAACAATACCCTTTGCCCCTCAATGTAAGATCGATTTGTAATAGAACCCTCACCGTTAAAATTGGCCGTGCATTTGTTGCCTGAGATATATCCGGTCATTCGCAACACATTCTCTCCTTCGTAGCAGTCGGTCCTGTCTCTGTCTCCTTTGGCATCGTCCTCCCTCCGTCGGCGTTGCTCATCCAGGAGTCATCATCGTCCTCCCCTCCATCGGCGCTACTCAACCAATCCCACCCCTCTCCTTCGTTCTTTTGCGACCCTGTCAAATACTCCGTACAGAAAAACTTTCATTGGTCTGCCTTTTGTCTTTTGTTGCTTGAAACATGAAATTCAATCTGTAAGGTTCATGCTTTTAACCAATTACATCTACTTTCCTATATAATTTCCTCCATGCTACGGATTCATGTGTCCTATTTTTAAGAAGTTTTTTTTGCACTGTGTGAACTTGAATTCATGATTAGCAAGATTATCTGTTGGGTCTAAGGCTTTTTGCAGACTATCAAGTATAAACAATTTGTTTTTTTGGATGTAATAGGTAGTTTTAAGTAAAGGTTATCTATAAGTACCTAATATAGTATCTAGTTCCTCATAGGAGTAGAAAGCATTCAGAAACAATGAGTACTAAGTTTTTCTTCCTTGGCTGTATCATTTTGTATCACTTGTGAAACTTGAAACTTGAAGGCGAGATGGGAAGCATCCGGAGTGAATTTGTTAGGCATGCAGAATAAGGGCCATAAGGCACCAGACAACCACGTGGATAGCATAGATTGACCACGAAAATAACAAATTCCCATGTGGGAGGGAGGATTGAGGAAGGTCTGATCTGTTAGAGAAAATTGTTAAAGTGGGAAGGCAAAAAAACATTGTGTCAAGGTGTGGGAGGTTTGTAAACCCTCTAAGAGATGCATTATCTTTTTTCTGTATTTTCTTTCATTTTCAGTTTCTTGAGGGTTATATATGTGTTTTTCTTCTCCCAGGGCTGATATTGCTTGTTTGCTTCCATTATCAGTTAATGAAAGAAGCATATAATAGTATAGCCATCAATCATTCCACATATGAATGTTGAGGAGAGAAGAATACCAAAAGCAAGGTTGTCAAGGCTTTTTGGGTCCAAGGCTTTTTGCAGACTATCAAGTATAAACAATTTATTTTTTTGAAATCTGGTTAGCCTCAGAAATTGCTCATTCCTGTTCTTGACTGAATGATGTTAGCTGATCCCAATTAAGAGGAATGCAACAAATTCATGTTCTTGTTTGGCTTTTAGCTTAGCTTTTTTCATTGTCTTTTGGTTATTGAAAGTTGTTGTAGCTTATAGTGCAATTTATAGTGCATATGTATATATATATATTGAATCAGTTCACTGAAACTTTGTTGTTTCTCTATGTCTATGCTATGCAGGGCAAGAACAAACCAGCAGCTTATAGTGTTTTGTTTTGATGGGTTATTGGCTTTTAGCTTAGCTTAAATAATGCAGCTCACAGCTCACCCATTTGTTGCTCTTTACAAAAGCAGGGGAGTTATTCTAGAATTGCTTGGTCTCATTTTGTTTTTACATATGTATCAAGCTTGAGAGATGCAAAGAGCTTAATTTTGGTTTGTGTCCATAATACTTGCCAAGCCTCTACATTGAAACTAATCTCAAACAGAGTTGGAAAGCCTTATCAAGTTCCTTGAAGCATTTGATTCAAGACATTATCATAATAGTAAGGAGACTCTCATTGTACAAAGAATCAAGTGTTAGTTGCATCCAAGTGAAGTATTGCAGAAAATACAAATTTAAGTGTAATTTGAAACACTTTGTAGATTTGTAATCATGTATAGTAGGCCTTATGGCAATGTAAATCTTGAATAGAGTCTTTGTATTCAGCAGTTGGCATTCTAATGTAATTCTCAAGTTATTTTGAATTATTCTGTTGTAAATTGCTTTCAAGCATCTAACATGGAAGTGGAAATTTGATTAATTCACTTTACTCCTGCTGTTCACTTTTCATGCGTTCTTCTGACTTTGGGTTGTCATTTTACACTCATTTGTAGTAACACTAACAGAATGTAATATTAATTAAAATGACAATAAACCAAAGCTGCAGCCAACCATGTAATAACAATGTGTCCAACATGTAGTAAAAGAAAGGTGCAACCAACCAGTAATAACAAACCAGAAAGGTGCAGGCAACCAATAATAACATATTAGTAGTAATAAAATGTAATAGGAGTCAGACCAAATTCAAATGAACAGGGCTCTGACAGATACCACAATAGTAATACAGAATCAACAGTGATACATCAGAAAAAAGCAGCAAACAGGTTCAGGAAACCAGAACCAACAGTGATACATAAAAAAAATTATACTCTTGGTGCAACTTAGTCATTGAGTACATATTTCAAAATGAAAAATAGCAAAATATATAGAATGAAAAGTCTTCTTTTTTGCAGCTCAGTCATTGACCAATCCTCATTCTCTTTTAAGATGGCCTTCTCCAACCCTTTGCCATCCTATTAAAGCACAAGAAAAAACAAATAAAAACTCTCAATTAGTTACTTCTTCACTCAAAAAGTCTAGGCATCAATTAATCAATATATATGGCTAACACATACTTATTAGGAGATTGAGAAGGCAATATCTCAATGTTATTCTTTTTGTTTGGACAATTTCGCGAATCATGATTAGTTCCACCACAATTAGGATAATGACAACGACGAGGCTTTTTTGCAACTTCAACTCCTCCTTTTGGCCTTGATCCTTTCGGTCTACCTTTTGTTTTAGAAATGATGGGATTTTCAACTTCAACCTCACAGCCACTGTGATTTGGTACATCACGTTCCATCTCAGTTGATTTTTCTTGAATCTTAGGCATGGATTTTATGATTTGAATGACTTTCCCTAACTCTTTAGTAGCGACTTCAACTCGATCTTTTGTCTTCAAAGATTCAACTTCCAAACATCGAACTAGAGACCGTAAGACAATAAATGAGTTATCATTGCAACTGATTATGTGACTAGATTTTATAGTTAATGAACTTTCCCGACTCCATCGGAAAGGAAGATATCTTGTTGGGAGGTGAAAATAATTTTTCATCAGTAACACTCGAATAACATGTCTACATAATATTCCAGAAAATTCAAATTCCTTACAAGAGCAATGAATCGATTCTTCTTCTTCTATCCAATTAACAAAACGACCTCCATCAACTTTGGTATGATGCCGCACTATGTATGAGTCATTTCCAGCTTCAATTGCTGCATATTTTGTAGATAACTGGATCTCATGTTGGAGCAGCTCAAAGGCATATGGTGTGAAAATAGATGCAGCATGTTCCTCAAGAGGAAAGCCTGTTCTAATTTGATGGTTATGGTACTTTTGACGCATTCTTGCCTCATCTCCAGCTTGATTTCTAATGTTGACAGCAACACCAACCTACATAAAAGTACATTAATCATAAGAAACTTATAAGCTAATTGATTCCAAAATAATATACTTACATCAAGGAACCTATGTAAGTTCTTACTTGATTTACAAAATCTATCAAACTCGTTCTTACTAGATTTGTAAGCATGATCACGTCTAATCGAAAAGCCATTTTTTCTTGCAAAAGCATGGTAAAATTCATAAGCTTCATCAGAACTATTAAACATTTGCCCTTCATAAGGAACTTCATCATAAAAGGGATTGACTTGAGGCAATGGTTCTTGTTGTGTCTCTTGAAAAGAAATTGTATTTCCATCAATTTCACTTGTAGAAACACAATCTTTAAAAAACTCTAAGGGCCAATCACCAACACCATCTCTTACTTCAAATGTCATTGAGATAGCTTAAATCTGATTTTTTTATATTTAAATAGAAAAAAATCTGTCAGTTACAGATTCATACGGCAAAGTATAAAAACTCTAAAATGCAAAAAAAAAAAAACGGAGAAAAAAACTACTGAAATAAAAAAAAACGTAAAAACGAAGAAACATGTGCAAACCCTTTAAATTTCAACGAGAAGAAATTAACAATGAACCATGTGTAAAACAATTAAATGACAAGGGATGATAGAATACCATACAAGTCAAGAGATACACTAG
This sequence comes from Sesbania bispinosa, assembly GCA_026901365.1. NCBI lineage: Eukaryota > Viridiplantae > Streptophyta > Magnoliopsida > Fabales > Fabaceae > Sesbania > Sesbania bispinosa. The sequence goes on along the minus strand of QLOH01000406.1, from coordinate 535,147 downwards.
GAATGTCTCTAATATTGCTTGATCTTCATCGTCTTCAATATTGTTTTGATGAGAATGAAAATAAGGATTCCAACCAGCAGTGGAATCGACATAGTTTCCGCGGGAAAGGGAGAGTGAGCAATTGAAGGTTGAAAGTACACCTTTACCCTTTCAGTGATAGTTGTTTTCTAAAAAAGAGAAATGATATTTTGGTCAAAAGTAAAAGGTGCAGCATGCTAATGTACTCCCTTTAAAAAGAGAATGGGAGTATATTAGCAAATCCCATATATATATATATATATATATATATAACAACGAAGGCTCAAAATATATATTTTTTTTGTGATGTCACAAACTATATATAACAACGAAGGCTCAAAATATATATTTTTTTTGTGATGTCACAAACAAAAAAAATTATTACATAATAGAGCTTAATGTTTATGTTGCAGATTGTTAGCTTATCATATTAATAAAAATATTTTTCAAAATTTCAAATTTTAAAGGGGAAACAGATAAAAAAATTATAAAGATCACAAACAAAATTAAGTTATTTCACAATCAACAAAAAAACATATTTTACTCGTAATTTAGATGTTATTAGAACATAGTAAAGTTGTCTCGTGAGTTGTTGGAATATGGATTTAATTGATAGAATTTTTCACCCAGTGAAGATCAAGGAGATTCCATTGGCTTGGAATGCAACAACCGATTACATTGGAGACACTTTGCTGAAGTAGATTCTCAGTTCGATCAACTTACCAACAATTACATATGGTGAGAAATGTCCCTGAATCAAGCATACCACATTTTTGTCAGGACTGGACAAGGATTTGGAAGTTACATACTCCTCCAAAAAAAGTTAAAATTTTCCTGCATAAACTGCTTCCTTGTAAAAAAAATTTAACTCTTAGAGGGATTAATATTGATACTCATTGTGTCTCATGTGATGAAGGGGTTGAGGAAACAATCAACCATCCTTTTCTCCATTGCCATAGATGTATAGAGCAGTTTGGTTTGCAGCCAATATTTGCATCACTGACAGAGGCTTATCTATGGAGAATTGGTGGAAATTTTTTATGCATACCAATGACCCGGATCATTGTGCAGAAGCTGCAATGATATTGTGGAGTATTTGGAAATGAAGAAATAATTCGTCTAATATAGTATAGGGAGCAAAAAGAAAAAAAATAGAAGACACATTGTTGATGGCTCCAACTATGCTCCAAGATTGAAGTTCAAATCAGGCTGTATTTTCAACAAGGCGTCAAAGTGAGTATAATGGTGTGTCTTTCTGGAAAGCCCCACCAGCATGTTGCTTAATTGAAGATGAATATAGATGCTGGGTGGTCCGGAAGTGAAGATTCATCTCTTTATATATCCAGTAGTTAAGAACATAGTGCTCAATTGTCTTTATCTTATTTCTCAATTTCATTTTTGCTCAATTTCTTTTGTTGTTCAGTTGCAAATGTAGTAGCCCATAATTTAGCAGCTTGATTAAGCTCGTTTGTACAATCATAGTACAGGTTGAGATTCTCTCCAATTTTTTTAAAAAAAAACCGGATATTATCACAATCATCCAAAATAATTTATTTTGCATATAAATTAAAATAAAAAAATCAACTTACACTTTATAGCCATTGATTAAGAATACTAGCACAGTACCCGTGTATCTGCACGGGTGACATTGGGTTGCTAGTGATGTTTATTTTTATATATATTATTAAATTTTTATAATAAAATTAATTTATGATATAATCATATACATCAATTTTTGGAATGCGAAGAGCATATTATTACCATATTTATAGAAAATAATAACCAATACATCATTAATATAATTATAAATTAAAAATATATTAAGATTTGAGAAATAAAGTATGATAAAAGGAAAAAAAGAAAGAAAACAGTAAGAGTCAAGATATATGTGGTTCATTAAATTAAAAAAATCACTTTTATAATGAAACAAATTAATTAGAAAAGATAATGAAAGAAAATATTTTGATATAATAATAATAATAATAATAAAAGAAAATGAAGGTGTGATAATAAATAAATTAAAAAAAGAAACAAAGTGAAAATGGAAGGAGCAGGATTGCGCCCGTGAAAGATACTTGTGGTTCATAAAAAAATAACTTTATTAAAGTGAGAATAAAGAAACTAAAAAAAGTGCAAGTGAGAAAACATTACATGTGTTTTTACTTTTTATGTAATGAAACAAATAAACAAAAAATGGATTATAAGAGAAAGTGTTTTAATATTATAATAATAATAATAATAATAATAATAATAATAATAATAATAAATATAAAGTGTGATTAAAAAAAGGAAAAAAAAGAAACGACAAAAGCAAGACCATATCCCGTGCAGGATACCTGTAGACCGTGGTTCATTAAAAATTCATTTTACTAAACCGAGAAAGAAAAAATTTAATAGAGGCGTAGACAGAACTTTGATTTATAAAAATATTCACTTTATTAAAATGAGAATAATTTTTTTAAGAAAAAAAACTCAAGTGAGAAAATGTGACACATGTATTACAGAAATATTTTTAAGATAGAAAGTAAATAGATAAATAGAAAAGAAACTGTTTTTATTTTGTAATTGAGGGAAAATGTTTTAATATAACAATAATAAAAAATGAAATGAAAATTAAACTATGAAAAAAGGAAAAACAAATAGGAGAAAAATTGTTTCCCGTGAAAAATACATGTCGTTAATTAAAAAAATTACTTTTGTAATGAAATAAATTAAAAAGAACGAATAATGAAAGAAATAATAATAATAATAATAATAATAATAATAATAATAATAATAAGACAAAATGGAAAGGCAGGAGCAAGACTGCCTCTCGTGGTTCACAAAAAAAATTACTTTAGTGAAGTGTGAGGATAAAGAAACTAAAAAAAACACAAGTGAGAACACAGGAAATGTGTTTTTATGTAATAAAATAGATAAGTAGAAATTGATAATGAGAATATAGTTTTAATATAATGATAATAAAAAAGAAAATTAAAGTGTGATTAAAAAAACGTTAGGAAGATGACTGTCTTCCTCCTACTCATAGAGGCGTAGGTTAAGAGAATATGTTTTAATATAATAATAAAAAAAGAAAATTAATGTATGAGAAAAAAAAGAAAAAAATGGTAAGAGCAAGACTGTTTCTCGTGGTTCATTAAAAAATTACTCTTATAATAAAACAAATTATATGAGCGAATAATTAGTGAAAATGATTTAATATAATAAAAAAAGAAAATAAAAGCGCGATAGAAATAAAAGAAAACGGCAAAAAGCAAAACTCTCCCGTGGAGTACACCTGTTATTCATTGCATTACAAAATTGAGAATAAAAAAACAAAAAAAGAAAAAAAATGGAAGTTTGAAAACATGACATAATATGGAAGTTTGAAAAAATGGAAGTTTAAAGTGGTAGGAACGGGACTGACTCCCGTGAAGAATACCCGCGGTCCATAAAAAAATTCTTTTATAAAGAAACATATTAATAAAAATAAATAATGACAGAAAATATTTTAAGAAAAGAAGAAAATGAAAGTGAGATAAAAAAATAAATGAAAAAGGAAAAAAAATGACACGATTAAGAATGTCTTCCGGGGAGGATATCTATGATTCATAAAAAAAATACTACGATAGAAGATAAATAAATAGAGATATAATTTTGACAAAAAATAAAAAGAATGTAAAAAGGATGATATGATGTTTTTGGGAGAAAAAATAAAATGGTAGGCACAGGATTGTCTCCCGTGGAGAAAACCCGCAATGCATAAAAAAATTTCTTTTATAAAGAAACATATTAATAAAAATGATTCATAAAAAAAATACTACAATAGAAGCTAAATAAATGGAGATATAATTTTGACAAAAAAATGAAAAGAATGTAAAATGGATGATGTGGTATTTTTGGGAGAAAAATAAAATGGTAGGAACAGAATTGACTCTCGTGGAGAATACCCACAATGCATAAAAAAATTTATTTTATAAAGAAACATATTAATAAAAATGATTCATAAAAAGAATACTACAATAGAAGCTAAATAAATGAAGATATAATTTTGACAAACAAATGAAAAGAATGTAAAAAGGATGATGTGATGTTTTTGGAGAAAAAATAAAATGGTAGGAACTATCCCGTGGAGAAAACCCGTAATGCATAAAAAATTTCTTTTATAAAGAAACATATTAATAAAATGATTCATAAAAAAAAATACAATAGAAGCTAAATAAATGAAGATATAATTTTGACAAACAAATGAAAAGAATGTGAAAAGGATGATGTGATGTTTTTGGAGAAAAAATAAAATGGTAGGAACAGGATTGTCTCCCGTGGAGAATACCCGTAGTGCATAAAAAAATTTCTTTTATAAAGAAACATATTAATAAAAATGAATAATGACAGAAAATATTTTAATTTAATAATAAAAAGAAAATGAAAGTGAGATAAAAAAATAAAAGAAAAAAGAAAATGACATGATTAAAACTGCCTCCCGTGGAGGATACCGATAATTAATAAAAAAGCACCACAATAGAAGCTAAATAAATGGAGATATAATTTTGACAAAAAATAAAAAGAATGTAAAAAGGATGATGTGATGTTTTTGGGAGAAGAAAAATGGTAGGAACATGACTGTCACCCGTGGAAAATACCTGCGGTTCATAAAAAAATTTCTTTCATAAAAAACATATTTAATAAAAACAAATGATGACAGAAAATATTTTAATATCATAATAAAAAAATTAAATGAAAGTGAGATAAAAAATAAAAGGAAAAAGAAAACGACACGATTAAGACTGCCTCCCGTGCAGGATACCCGTGATTTATAAAAAAACACTACAAAAGAAGCTAAATAAATGGAAATATAATTTTGATTTAAAAATATGAAGAAAGTAAAAAGGATGATGTGATGTTTTTTGGAGGGAAAAAAATTGATTGAGAAATATAAAATGTTAAAAAAAAAGAGAGAAGGAGAAACAAAAAAATTTAGGCCGGAAAGAGTGTGTCTAAAAATGTAAAAAAGATGATGTGATGTTTTTTAATGAAAAAAATAAAATGGTAGGAACAGGATTGACTCCCGTGGAGAATACCCGCAGTGCATAAAAAATTTCTTTTATAAAGAAACATATTAATAAAAATGATTCATAAAAAAAATACTACAATAAAAGCTTAATAAATGGAGATATAATTTTGACAAAAAAATGAAAAGAATGTAAAAAGGATGATGTGATGTTTTTGGGAGAAAAAATAAAATGGTAGGAACAAGATTGTCTCCTGTGGAGAATACCCGTAGTGCATAAATTTTTTTTTATAAAGAAACATATTAATAAAAATGAATAATGACAGAAAATATTTTAATTTAATAATAAAAAAGAAAATGAAAGTGAGATAAAAAAAATAAAAGAAAAAAAAAACGGCATGTTTAAGACCGTTTCACGTGGATGATACCGATGATTATAAAAAAACACTACAATAGAAGCTAAATAAATGGAGATATAATTTTGACAAAAAAATAAAAAATATATAAAAAGGATGATGTGATGTTTTTGGGAGAAAAAAAATGGTAGGAACATGACACTCTCCCGTGGAGAATACCCGCGGTTCATAAAAAAATTTCTTTTATAAAAAAACATATTAATAAAAACAAATGATGACGGAAAATATTTTAATATCATAATAAAAAAAATGAAAGTGAGATAAAAAATAGAAGGAAAAATAAAACGACATGATTAAAACTGCGTGCCTCCCGTGCAGGATACCCGTGATTTATAAAAAAAACACTACAAAAGAAGTTAAATAAATGGAAATATAATTTTGATTTAAAAATATGAAGAAAGTAAAAAGGATGATGTGATGTTTTTTGGAGGGAAAAAATTTATTGAGAAATATAAAATGTTAAAAAAAGGAAAGAAGGAGAAACAAAAAAATTTAGGCGGGAAAGAGTGTGTCTGAAAATTTGACACGTGTACACTTAGTGGAAAGATTTTATTATAGTATATATATGATATGATATGATGATATATGATATGATATGATATATGATATATGATATATTATATATCATATATGATATGATATATGATGATATGATATGATATATGATATATGAATATATGATACTCCCTCCATTTCATATTGATATTTGTTTTAGGAAAATAATTTTTTTTCATAATATGAGTCGTTCTCTAGTTTCTATGTGAGTATTAATGTTAGTTTTCCATTTTTACCCTCCCACTTTTATGGGAAAAGAAATTTAAAAAACTGTTCACCACACTACTCATTAATATATTTAGGTAAAATGAAAAAAAAAAGTGTGTAGTAAATTAATAAGGGGAATTTAGTAAGATTACTATATCTTTTAAGTTATTTATTATTGTTCTTAATTTGTGTGTAGAAACCTTAAACGACCGTCAAAATGGAATGGAGGGAGTATATGATATGATAAAAAAAAAAGAAAATGAATGTGTGATAAAAGAGAAAATGTTGGAGCAGAATTGTGCGTTTCCTGTAAAGGATACATGTGGTTTAGAAAAAAAAACCACTTTAATGAATTGAGAATAAAAAAATAAAAAGAAAAAGAAGTAAGTGAGAAAACATGACATGAGTATTTGGCAGAAAAATTATAATATAGAGTAAATAAATAAAAAGAATAGATAAAAAAAATAAGTGAAAGTATTAATGAACAAAATAGAGACATTTCGTGTAAAATACTTGTGATTCATAAAAAATCACTTTACTGAAATGAGAATAAGAAAACTACAAAAACTCAAGTGGGAAAACATTGGAGGAACGATTTTAAATATAATGTAAACTAACACATTTATTGTATTTCTTATTATGTGTTTTTATGTATGAAATAGATAAATAGAAACAAATAATATTGAGAGAAAATATTTTTCAAAAAACAATAAAAAATAAAAGTGTGATAAAAAAGAAAATAGAAAAAGAAAACAAAACGTAAATCAACACATTTATTGTATTTCTTTATTTGTGTTTTATGTATTATAATATATAATCAGGAATGGATGATGAGAAAATTTATCTTAATAGAATATTAATAAAAAGGGAAAATTAAAGTGTGAGACTGCAAAAACAGGTAATAAGTGAAAACATTAATGAAAAAATGGAAATGGTAGTAGCAAGACGGCCTCCCATGGAGAATACTCATTGTTTATAAAAATATTCACTTTATTGAAATGAGAATAATAAAACCAAAAAACTCAAGTGAAAAAACGTAATAAAATAAAGAGATAAATGATATATTAAAAATATTTCAAATTTAATGTAAATTAACACATTTATTGTATTTCTTAATATGTATTTTTTATAATGAAATAAATAAATAAAAATGGATAATTAGAGAATGTGTTTTTTAAAAAATAATAAAGAAATAAAAGTATAGTCTTAGGGAGGGATAGAGAACCTTAATTGTATTTTAGTCTGAAATATGATTATAGGAAAGTGTGATTAAAAAAAGAAAAGAAAAAGAAATAAAAAGAAAGAATGGAAACGCTAAAAAAAAGGGAGGGAGAGAGTGAAACATAGAGAAAAAAAAAGAAAAAAAATAAAAAAGGGAGAGGGAGAGAGTGAAACGTAGAGAAAAAAAAGAAAAATAAAAAAAAGATGGATTAAGGGAGAGAGTGACACGTGTGAGGGAGCGGAAGGATTTTATAGAAGTATATAAGATAAGATAAGATAAGACTGTACACTGTACAATTGAGTTACTCAACTGGAACCGGAGAGGATCCATGTGACTTGGTGCGTGTTTGGATTGACGTTTGTAAACTTGAGTTTAGATGAACGTGATTTATTGAACGTGATTTGAAGAGAACTTGAGTTTGTATAAACGTGATTTTTTGTTTGGATAATTTGTTGTAAACGTGAGTTTAAGAAAGTGAATGTTGTTTGGATGATATTTTATAAATCACGTTTGCATGTATAATTATTAAAAAGGACATGTCTTTGTTTGTTATATAGATTTCCATTTTATTAAAATAAAGTATATAATTGATTTTAATACTAAAAATAAAGATATTTACACCAATTTTTATTTATTTAGAAGTATTAGGAATATGCATAATATTTTAACTATTGAAAACAAATTAATATTAAACTAAGTCTACATCAAATACAAATTAGTCAATAATTATTTATAACCAAAAAAACAGCACAAGGGATAAATAAAGAATAAATATTTCAATCGCCCTTCAATTGAGTTATTGGTATGCTATTCCATGGATATGTGTGGCAGCGTGGTGTTTGAGAGGCCAAGAAAAAATTGTCGTGGCCAACCATTTAAATAATAGAATATATGTAGTTTGCAGACATTTTGGGGAGCATGTGGTCTCTACATTGACTAAAAGTGGATTCCTGCCAGAACCGTGCATAAGCTCCATCGATCAGCATTCTCACAACGCTCACAACTGCCCGAACCTCCTCCACAAAGCTTCCATGCATGGATGCAGGTTACAAAACAAGTGGAGGGTAAAAACAAAAATTAAAAAAATAGCCACTCAAACTCAGGTAACCGGTAACTCAGAAGCTAGACATTTTAGCATCTACACAAACTCAAGTTTTTCTCCAAACTTGCATCAAGAATGCCAATCCAAACAAATAGAAAAAGTTTCAACTCATGTTTTGCTATGGATTATGCGCGTCCAGCATGCTTGGACGCCAATCCAAACATACCCTCGGTGGAGTGAAGTTCCACACCATGTATCTCTCTTGCCGTGGCTTCAAAATATTCTATTTATAATGGCAGTACGTTTCTGCTCTAAAAACAAAGGGGACGCCTTATTCTACATTGGCTTAATCTTTCCGGTATAAGACTAGTGAAGACAAGGTATTAACATTTTATCATTAAAACTAGGGGTGTTTAAGAATTCGTTTGTCCATTTTACCCGTTCCAACTCGTTCTTCTCTGGTCGGGTCTGTTTCTGTCCTACAAGAAATAATAGAACCAAATCAGGTCTCATAGGGTCTTATTTGTTGACCCGATATTGGGTTGATGACGGGTTCGAGTTAACCTCTGGATTACTCGGTCTGTCTTTTATATATAAATATAATATTTATTACTTATAATTTTCTATTATGTAAAGTCCTAATCTTATTTTTTCCTTTTACAATAGGGTTTTTGAGTCTAAGTTTCCTCTATCTACCTTAAAAAATACATTCTATATGTAAAGTTATATAGTGATATAATGTTATTATTGTTTTAGTAATGTCCCAAACTTAGAAAAAAAAAGTCAAAATATTGCATACATTAAGAAGAATTCTATTGTGTGCAATATATTTACTAATTGTATGGACCATTTTCTTTTAAACATTGTTATATGATCATTTTATCATTATAGTTAGCTTATATATCGGGTCAATCCGGTCATATACTCTAACTCTGACCCGATCTTACTTGGACGGGTTTGAGTCCGTAACATTGGGCCGATAAAAAAATAAGATTGGGTTAGGGATAAACAAAACTCGTCTCATGAACACCCTGATTAAAATAACACACCTAATTATCCTAATGAATTAAGATTTTTCAAATTACCGTAATTATTTCATTTTAATTAAAGCATAATGATGTGATTATGTATGATGATTTTGTGTAAGATTTTGTCGACATCAAATCATGAAAACACACGGTTCATCAAAACATATTTTTCAAAAGTAAAAAAATCTCCTTGATTAGAAAACAGCGGTTCAAAGAAACGTGCATTACTCATCTCACAATTAATTTTACTCAACTGTAACTAAACGGATACTAAAGCTATAATATGGTGTTTAATTTGAAAGTAATATTACATAAGATCCGTAAAAAAAATACACGAGGAGGAATATTGTCTAATTTAATATAATTATATATTTTAAATTTTTTTAATCTATTAACTAAATAATTTTGACTTTTTCACATTTTTTATATGAGCGTGATTGGCAAAACTAGCTGATAAGCTAGTTGGTAGTTGATAAGCTCCTTGCTTATAAGCTCCGAGTTGATAAGCTAGCTAGCTTATTGAATTAGAAGTGTTTGGTAGAACTAGCTGATAAGTTAGTTAGTAAATATAAAATGACATAAAATGACATAATTACATAAATTTTATTATATAAATTCTATTTGTGTTTTATAGACAAAAATATATTATTATGTAATTATAATTTTTGATTTTTTAAAAAATAATTAAATTCTTATTAAAGTGATAAACTATTTAATTAAAAATTAAAATAAATAGTGAAATTGATAAAATAAATAGTATAATATAAAAACAATTTCATAAAATAGTGAAAAAATAATAATTTAATTAATTCATAATATTTTATATTACTTATTATATAGGTAATAATAGGTAAAAAGAAATTGAAAGTTTTTGTCACTAAAACTGAAAATAAGTAATAATAGGTGAAAAGAAATTAAAGATAATAAGAGAAATGTATTAAAATATAAGGGATAATGATGGAAGAAAATTAAATAAGTTACAAGTTAAAAGCTAAGTGAAGTAGCTTGTAGCTTATAAGTAAAAACTCCTAAAATAAGTTACTTTGATGTATCTTACCAAACACTTTTGTGTTGGTCAAACTAGTTTATAAGCTAGTCAAATAAGCTAATAGCTAGCTTATTGACCTTGCCAAAGACACTCTATATTCCCCTACATTTTTTTTTCATCACATCATTTATCACTTTCTTTACTTTCACTCATTTTTTTCCTATCACTAACTATCATTTTAGAGTGTAAAAGAATAATTTTCACCCCCTGTTAACTTTTAACGGCAAGCAGTTGATCTATTCCCTTTTAAAAGCGATTCTTTAATTATTAGAATGTGATGATTTAAAGAAGTATGTCTAAAATCACAATCACAGATTAAACATATTTATAAATTAACTCAAATAAGTAACAGGTTAAGTAAAAATAGATACTCTTTTAATCTTTGTAGAGCATTGTTTAAGATAATCACCGAGGACGTGGATCGGCTGATAATAGACTGTTTCAGTTTAATCAGTGGTCTCGAGTTTGAGTCCATGCAACTGTATTAAATACTCGGATGAAGAGCTTTGCCGCCCATAGAGGTCCTACCCGACTCGACAGGATTGCCTCCCGTAGAGGATACGTGTGGTCTTGCACAAAAAAAAAGAGCATTGTTTAAGTTAATGACATATAAATTAAAAATATAATTAATATTTGTTTACATTAATTTTTAAAAGATCATGATATAATTTTATCTTTTCAAATTATTTTTTTGTAATTATTTCACTTCTTAATTAATTAGATAAAAATTAAAGCATAATTAATATTATTTTAATTTTTTTAAATGATAAAAGTTAAGAATAAATATTTTCTTTTCAAACATCAAATAGAAATATAACAGACAAAATATAACTAGAGTTTGTTTTCTCCCGTATTGGAAATTTTGAGTTAGAGAAAGAGTCACACACAATAATGGGAGAGGACCTCATTCCATATAATTAGGTGTCATAAACACTAATTTGATAAGTTGGCACACAAAAATTTTGGGAAAAATATATGTTTTCACGGTTGAGTGTAGAAAGTGTAAAAAGAGAGATAAAAAGAAAAATAAAATGAAGAAAGAGAAAAATGAGAAATATAATAAATGATGTGATGTGAAATGAAGATAAAGATAAAAGAAAGTGTCGAAGGGAGCCTAAAATGAATTATTGTGAAAAAATTTGCTCCAAGATATTAAACATGCTATTGATGTAACCCTAAGAAATTGGTAGAGTGGAGCAAGACATGGTTTTAATCTGACAAGTCACAACTTTGAACCCCCACCCGTGTCTGAAGTGAGGTAAATGTAAGTGCATTTATAAATACTTTTTGAGTTCGGATTTTGAACTCAGACACCATCCCTCATCCTAACTTTTTAAGGAAAAAAGGGGAAATTCTAAGGTACCCTCTAGCGAGAGATGATTTTGGTACCTTCTTTCACCATTTAATTAATTTCTCTTAACTTTCTTAAACAATTTTAGTATTTTTACAGTTGTTAACATGTTTTAACTATTAGAATTTATATTTTTAATATTTTAAAAGATTTTCTGACCCTATATAACTATTATCTTGGATTTTTTATTATATTCCCTCATTTTTCACATTCTCATTTGCAATACACGTATTTCTTATTCAAAATCTATTTTATGTCTTCGAAATAATCTAACAGGGAATACATGACTTGTTCCTATATAGCTGGGGCTTTTCCTTTAATAAAAAAAATAAAAAGTACTAAAACCCTTGGATTGCGAAAAAAAAAAAAAAACGTGCCACTGATGTTGACTGTTAAACGGCTGCCGTTACCCGATGAATGGTAGTTTATTGCCTTTTAGCGAGCCTCTGTTCCTAAATAAAACCATTAGGTAAACTACCTCATTCTCAACTTTTGATCGTCGCACGCAATTATGGAATATATATGATAGTATGATATGATGATCGTTGTTCTCAAAAATGATTCTGAATCATCTTTGGGTTAGATAGGTTTAAATTAGCTTATTCTGTAAAAAAAAAAAAATAATTAGCTTATCATCACCCTTGTCTTGTGACGTCTGATTGTAAAAACTAGTACTATATACAATGAAATTTGTATTGTTCGAATAAATTAATAATATTAATTTTATGTTATGGTCAGAATCAAGTGATGTTTTGTACCTATTAGGCACGGGTTCCTGCTTTATAAATAAAACAAATTTTAATCATTCTGAATGCGCTAAAAGGTTGAGACATGTGTCCACCATTCAAACAGCTGAAGTCCGAGGTTCAACTAAGAAGAAAAGAGGCCCTGCGTTGAAATTGTAATTTTGATTGAAAAAAAAAAATTAATGTAAGTTTTGGTATATGTATAACTAATTTTTTATTCGAGTTTTGATTCTTACAATTTTTTAAGTATAAATTATTATAATTTAATATTATTAATGTTTTGATCTTTAGAATTAATATCTTAATGAGTTCAATTTTCAAGACTAATTCTTTGGGAAAAATGAAAACTATTTATCTTTGACAAATAAAAAGGCTAAACATCAAAGAATTTCAAAAGATAGAGACAAATACTCAACAGTAAGAACCAAATCTAGCATCCGATATTCTTAATACATATATCACAGCTCTGGAGTTATTGTTGGAAAGGGTCAATTTGATTTAAGAAACGTGGTTGAATCCATTAACAACTTATAAAAGCTGACCAAACAAACTATGAAGAACAAAAATGATTGACCATTAGCTTCACCTTCCCTTCCTTTCTCTGTTTTTTGGGAAAATTGGTGGTCCTTTGCTCACATATTTATTTCCTCCAATTTGCCACTGAACCTTCATACCCAGGTCATAGCAATTGTACTCTGCACTGCACAAAGTTAACACGCAGAAGTCATTGACATCTTAGTAATGTAAGCCCCTTTCTAACTTCTCTTTTCAGAGAGACATGCATGTTTTAATAACTACACTCTATTTCTCTGACTCTTATATATGTACATCATATGATCAATTTCCTTTTACTCACATTTTCAGCCTTGTACGGTCCTTGGTTTCTTTTAATTACCTAGTCAAAATAATTATTATCTATTATCTACTAAAAGTTATAGTGTAACATTCTTAATTAGCTTCTTACACTGATCTGTTTGAGAAAGTCCACTGATTCAAAAACAGATCTTTAGTATTTGAGGCAATTTTTTCCCCCTTTATTAAGTACTTCAATTAGATAGTGTCTTATGCTATGCATAAGAATAAGCTACCTAACATATATCTGAAACATGTAACACAATAAAAACCATTATTTAAAACAAAAATCAAAACAGAGTTTCTGTCTTTCTGACATGTACACGTGTCAATATAGTATGCAGATGGATTCCATTGAAGCAAACTTCACCATGCAATGCCAGCAAGAGAGACAACAAGGTGTCCACACCTATGTTGCTCAGTGGCCAATTTTCGCACTAGCATGGTCAATTCGCCGTGACAAAGCCCCACGTCTTGCAATTGGTAGTTACTTGGAAGATTACAACAACAAGGTTGAACTTGTCCACTTCAACTATGACACATTCAATTTCACCACAGACCCTCGTTTGGTTCTTGACCATCCTTATGCACCAACAAACATAATGTTCTTTCCCTCTGAGGATGACACGAATCCTGATCTCATTGCAACTTCAGGTGACAGCTTAAGGTTATGGGAAATCCAAGATGACCAAATTCAGCTAAAGTCTTCCCTAATTGGTAACAAAGTCAGTGATCATTCAGCCATAACATCCTTTGATTGGGCTGTGTTTGATACCCATCTTGTGGCTACTTCTAGTGTAGACACCACATGCACAATTTGGGACATAGAAAGGGAAGTTATGAATGCACAATTAGTGGCACATGACAAAGAAGTGTATGACATTTCATGGGGTGGATTTAATGTCTTTGCTTCTGTGTCTGGTGATGGTTCTGTCAGGATTTTTGATTTAAGGGACAAAGAGAAATCAACTATAATTTATGAAAATCCAGTTCAGGATTGTCCTTTGCTGCGTTTGGAATGGAATAAAAGTGACCCAAGGTTCATGGCCACGGTGGGATTGAACAGTAATAAGGTGGTAATACTTGATATTAGGCTACCAACAACACCTTTGATGGAGTTAAGTAAGCATAGGACATGTGTTAATGCTATTTCATGGTCCCCTGATTTTGGGAGGCATTTGTGTTCTGTGAGTGATGATGCAAGGGCTTTGATTTGGGAAGTGAGGGACATGGGATTCCCATCAGTGAGTGGTGGTGGTGGTGGTGATGTGGAGCCCATGTTATGGTATGGTAATGGATCATCAGCTGAAATAAATCATGTGCGTTGGTCACCTGTTCAGATGGACTGGATTGCCCTTGTTTTCTTGAATAACTTGCAGCTACTCAAGGTGTGATTTTTGGATACTTCCAAAAACGGGATGGAAGCAGAGGGAGGAAAAGGGTCAGGCAGGGGAGGGGTGAATAAATTTGTAAAATTCTTCCAATAATTTTGGAGATTTCATTGTTCGTTAAATTTGTATGGTAATCTAATCAATTCATGATGTTGACGTGGGATATGTCTTTATTACTTGAGAGATCAATTCAGTTTTGGTCAATTAAAAAATTAACCTACAAATAGAACCTCAAAAATGGACATGCTCTATCGGCCTCATACGTGTAAGCATGTAAAAGCATCAATAATTATTGGACTTTTTAACTTAATTTAATAAAGCTTGTTAACCTAAAAAAACTCATAAAAGTTGAATAACATGCAAAAGCATCGGGATGTTCGTAAAAAGTACTTAAAAAATGTAGAATTCAGATTTTTATTGTAGAAGTTCAAATAAATCCTAGATATTTTAGCCTGATTCAAAAAACTTGTTACTCGCATCGGACCGAGTAACTTGAATTGTCATCTAATCTATTTAAAAGTATCTCCATATCATAAAAAGATTGAAAGAAAACCACAATAAATAGTTTTTTTTATTGTACCATCAATCATAAATGAGATTTGAATTAATTGCGAATGACCAATGTGTAATCAGACAATAATTGAAAGTAAAAAAAGATTTGTTTGTTTATGCAAAAACTATGATAATAATATGTTGCTTTTAATTTTGTTAATAAAAACAGAGTTTAATTAATATAAAATGACAGTATAAAAAAGTTTTATATTGTCATTTAATGATATGTTATCATATCATTTAATGAACACAACATTTACACGTTATTAAATTCATTAAATGATATGAAAACACATTATTAGATGAGGTGTAAAATATTTTTACACTATATATCAATATGTATATATTAAATCAATAAAAATAAGGCAATATTATAATAATAACAGTAATAAATAACATAAAAGTGACAAAAAAAGGAAGGAACAGAAAATAAATAATTGATGGATGCAATTTTATTACTATGCATGCGAGGAGGGCATTAATTGTTTTCTATTAAGTCATTAAGAAGTGTGAGGAGGTATATATATGTGATATATATATATATATTTTTACGCCTATGTGATATTGTGATTTTATTACGTATTATATATTATATCTTTGGTGTTAGTTGGTTATTGTTATTTATATAGAGTTTTTCTAACATGTGCAACCCTTTCACAAGATAAGAAAACAAAAGAGGAAATGTTTTATTGGAAATTACAACTACCACAATATTCAATGTATAGGTAATATTAAAAGTTGTAATTTCCAATAAAACCTTTCTACTTTTGTTTTCTTATCCTGTGCAAGATTGCACAGGTTAGAAAAACCGATTTGTATATAGGTTGTGTGATGTGAGTTGAATAAGTTGATATGATGAGATGTGATTATGATTGTGTGTTTGGTAAAGTTAGCTGAAAACTTAAAGTTAGCTGAAAGCTGAAAAACTAGTTGAAAATGGTAAAATGACATATAAGAATATCATTAGTTATTAAATAATGATAAGTGAGAGTGATTGAGGGATAAACTTCTAATTAATTTTCAAATAGTAGCCGAAAATTGGAGCTTTTTTAAAAAAGCTAGCTCAAGTACCTTTTCAAGAAAAAGTTAGTAGCTACCCAAAAAAGCTACATTACCAAATACAACTAAAATGTTTTTAGCTACTAATTTCAGCTTTCAGCTAGCTGAAATAGCTTACCAAACACACTCTAAGATTTATCATTCTTGGAAAGATCTGTGGATTGTTTAAGGATAAATTCTGCGGTGGTATATTACTTGCAAATGCCATAAAGTTGTGATTCCTTGGTAGTATTATTGTTTCATATTGTTGTTCTCGCTAATTGAAGGACGTGGATCCCCTCTCATCTCTTTAGTCTTTCTAGCCAACATTAATTACAGATTAGCCACGAAAGCACTAGGTAATACAAATCCATAGCTAATTCATAGCTATTTTGTAGCTATATCTTGTTGGAGAAGTCCCGTGGTTAGAGAGAATCCTCACACCTAAATGAAGGGTTTTGAAATCCTTCTAACATGGACCAATAACAGTCGTTCCAGGACTAATGACTCATGTGACCGAATGTTAGTCAAAATTTTTGTAATTACATATTACTCCTTTATTTATTAATATGTTTAAAATGATTTTTAATTTGAAAAAAAAACTATTTTAAATTAAAAGTATCAAATAAAAAAAATTAAGAGTTAAAATTTGGACATTTAACCTTGAAAGTATTTTATCTTCATTGTCTTTTATTGCCTTCCTTGAGAAGCAATTTTGGTAGTTCACCCATTCCCTCATATTCGCTCTAACATGGAGTCTAGTAGAGGTGGTCTTCCTTCTTAGGTGTTATGTTTCATTTTAGGCATTTTGTTCCCCAACTTGGTGTTGAATGCGGTGCTTGTTTCCCTTAATCAATAGCCTTCTTCCTTGCATCTTCTCCCTGGAATCGTTCTTTAATTTGTTGATTTTCTTTCGAGTTTAATGGAGAAGTTATTCCTTATTCAAATCATGTGACTAATTAATTCTGCACTAACTACATTATTCCACATAGGAATGGTTCTAAAACCCTTCGATTAGGCAGGGTGCCGCAGAATTTTCCAATTTTTATTGGTTATTTGTGTTCGTTGTGTGTTGAATTGCAATTTTAAATATAACTTGCTTAGCTTCAAAATGGGTATGCTTCTTAATCACTAATTCCATAATTGATTATGATTTAAGTTTGTAGTTTCTTTGTATGTTGAGTAGGTATCAAAATAAATTGGGAGTTATTGATGATGAGAAGCAAGCAAACTTCGTTATCTTTGATTAATTCAAATTAATGCCTAGGGATTGCTGAATAAATAAATCATGAAAAGAAGTGTTGTCTTCTATACAGGTTGTTCTAGTCCTATATAGTCCATTGTTATATTTTGCATTTTTTGTTTTAGTTATTAGTTATTTTCCATGTATATGAAGTTTATTTATTACATATTGTAATGCTTTTTTTCTTCTATTAATTAAAAAAATTGTAACCAATGCAAGATTTGTCTTCTATTGATTATCTTGAGGAATTTGAAGTTTTGTTAGAGAATGACTTGTTTAAAGTGGAGAAAGCTTAGCCCTTGTTCTCGACAAGAAGTACACTTATATTCGACAAAAGACAACAATTCATCATATGCTCAAGAACCTTTTGAGTATCATCCAATTTATCAATTTCAATGAAGGAGGGAACAAAAGAGGTCTAGAACTCTATAATATAAATAAATTGATATTCGTCCTTCATTGAAATTGTTAAGTTGGATGATAGTCAAAAGGTTCTAGATGGATAAACCAAGTGTATGCCTGGTAAGGCTAATAAGCTAGTTTCTAGCTTATTTGACTAACTTATAAGCTAGTTTTACTAACATAAAAATGTTTGATAAGGCACAAGCTTCTAGCTTATAAGTTACAAGCTACTTTAGCCAGTTGATAGCTTTTATCTTGTAACTTATTTATCTTTCTTCCATTTTTATCCCTCATATTTTAATATAATTTCTTGTTTGTTTTCTTTTTACGTCTTTTTATGTCATTTTACCTTTATTACCTAGCTTATCGTCTAGTTTTACCAAACACTTTAATTCAATAAACTAACTTATAAGCTCGAAGCCCTGTTAGCTTTAAGCTTATCAGCTAGCTTTACCAAACATACAATAAGACCCTTGCCATAATGCCCCAAGTAATTAGTAGTGTATTATCATCTCTTAACATAAGTTAGTCCTTCTCATTCAAAGATTCAAGTGGTGTAAAAGAGCAATATTGAATAAGAGATTAAAAGTTATCCTGTTGTTAAGAAGCTAAGGATAAGAAAGATAAGATTGAGAGGGACTAGGTTTAGGCATTAGTGAAATGTATTGGGCATACAAATTCAATGCGTGTGCTTATGTTGAATCATGAAGATTTGCTTTAGAATTAGCTTGATGTTATTAATCTTCCGTTAGTTTAGACAACACACTGGCCAAGTTGCTAATAGAAACATTAAGCGTGTCATACGTTTTCACCCGAATCCTTTTTTTCTTAGGTAAAATAGGTTGTGTCAAATAGATTGGGATATAACTTGAGGATCATGCTCAAGTTGGAGATAAATAATACATTATTTTTTATCCCTAAAGTTGAGTCAAGATTTGGTTGTTGTTGTTCGCTTGATCCAGAAGGTGTGTGTGTGGCACCCACCTGTGTAGTTCATTGGTTTCTATTAATATTTAAAAAATTGGACCAATTATTAAATCGATGAAGGACCATGAGTAGCAATTCTGCTCGAGTCGGGTAGGACATTCAAGGGTGGCAAAGTTCTCCCTCCGAGTAAGCTGGAATAATCCCTTACCAGCTAATCCACGTGGAAGGTGGGTTAAATAAAATATATAATATTTAATACCAAAATATAATATTTTAAAAATTCAAAATAAAACTGAATTAAATATAAAAATTCCTATTTTGATTTTTTTTAATTTTTCTATTTCTGTGATGAAAAAAATATAAATAAATTATTTTATTTATAAAAATCTTTTTTAAAATTATTTTATAGAACCGAATTGAACACAAAAACTTAAAATTAAAACCGAATTGAACACACCATATTCCTGGAAGGTGGAAATTCACATTTTAGATCAACCACCTTTGTATTATATTTCTCTTCTCCACAATAATTTGGTTGATATTTCTTTTCCTTGCACTGTTTTAGTATAGTCGTCCTTTTGTCACTCCTTATAAAAAAATTTTAAATTAGTTATCTCACAACATTATGATATCAAATCCAATTTTAAAATAATTATACTTTTACACAATTTTTTTAAAACTAAAGATTGTATATATTATATTTAAATATATCTTATATACATATTAAAATTTTTATTTATTAAATGATAATTTAAATATCTTAAAATTTAATTAAAAAAGAAATCGTTTCACTGAGTAATTATAATTCATTCATATTTACATTATTTTGAAAGACAGAACATTGATAAATAAAAAGTCTACAAACAAAAGGAGATTAAAATTCGGAGCAACTTCCAGCTCTGCACTTTTCTCCGTTTTGAAGAAAATCCTTGTTCCGTTGCTTGCAATCGGGAGAGAGAGAGAGAGAGAGAGAGAGAGAGAGAGAGAGAGAGAGAGAGAGAGATAGCTCGCATCTCAAGCATGGCGATGACAGTACACGGTACGTGCTCTCGATTTTAATTAATTAATTTTGCACTCAAACTGTCGATTCTTCTTTCTGTGTTCATCTCTATTACTCCAATTAGGTCACAACTCACAATCACTATCACTTCCATCACCAATCGTTGCAACTGGTTTCTCTACTACAAGTAGATTAAGCCAAATCTCACTTGCAATTAGGTTAGGGCTGTTACTAGTAAGTTTCTGTAGCAATCCATTGGGTTTTCGTAAAGTTCCGGTGGGGATTAGTTAGGGTGTGAGAGAAGTCAGACTGATCTTTCTGTTAGGTTGCTTTCCAGCGAAGATTAAGGAAATTGCTCGAACAACATACAATTTCACCAAAGATTTTTATTTATTTTTTTTTAAACGAAGAACTTTAATCAATCCAGGCTGTAACAAAATCAGGAAATTTGTACTAGTCATGTCAAAGACCTTTGGGTTATACGTGTAAAACCACAGATGGTACATGCTTTGCAATATTGAGTACAAGTCCGAAGAAGTAAGAGCATAAAACACATGCTGCAGTGTAGCTTAGATGGTAAGATTAGAGGTCTTAAATCAGACACCTGCATATGTATGTGTTGCTATCATCCGTTACCTTTTTTAAATGCTCTCACTGCTTGAGATAAGGAGTATATAGAATTCAATTGTTTTATATGTGATAGCATAGGTTCTAACATTTCCTCATTTATAGCTTAAATTTAGGGGGAAGCCACTCGTGCAATTTTTATTATAATTTCATTTGTACTTTCGGAGATTATACTTCTGTGGCCAAATTCACACTGTACTTTTAATACCAAGGATTTATGTTTGTTTTATCTTTTGGTGCTTGTCTTATCTTTTTTTAATAAGATTGTCCTCAGTGTATATATATTTTTTAATTAAGTTACTGATTCTATTTCTGTCCTGTGTCTGATGTTACAAATTGGTGTTCGGGGATTGTTCACGTCTTTACAGTGTAAGTTGAAATCTAAACTTTCTGAGCTTTGCATTATGATTGATTATCTTGCGAAATAATGCAAATCAACTTTTAACCTTTTCTTTTCTGGATGTGTAGCCTTGCTGGGCTGGCTTTTATGTTTTCGGCTAGCATTTTGCTACAGATTCTGGTATGCTCTCAACAGTGAGACTGATTGTGCTGGTTTTAAATGCTTGAAATGAACCGAGTGATGTCTGTTTCCTGGCTTTTTTTGTTTTATTTTCACAATTATGTTTCCTCCAGTTAGGTTTGAGTTTGACTAACTTTGAAATATTAGTTTTTTTGGATTATTCTGTTTAATTTTGATTGCTTGAGTCATGGTTTCATAACTTTCATTCAGAATCTAGTTTTTTCATTTATCCTTAAAAATGTAAAAAAAATCACTTTATTTTAAAGATATAATATGTTTGAAATTTTTAGATGGGAAAGAAAGAAATTATTCATAAAGGAAAAAGTTGGGAACTGGGAAGTAGAGGAAAAAATCTTTCTATTGTTTGGATGTTTGATGAGGCACGCAGTGGAAAGAGAAGGGTTGTAATTTTCAAAATTTAATACAGCTTTCATGAATATAGGATGAAAAGGAAATTGGGAGGATAAAAATTTAACCACTGCTGTTGGTGCCTTGGTGGGTTCTCTATGCTTTTCTGTCTTGGATTTATAATAATCATATCTGCGAGAAAAAGGGAGAACACATTATTGCTTCAATGTATTGTGTGAGATAGATTTTTAGCGTGTTTGGTTTACACCAAAATCACGTTTCAAACGTTGATCCGGGCAAACGCTACAGAGAGTAGCGTTGGGTCGGATCCACGTTTGAAACGTGATTTTTGTGTAAACCAAACACACAGAAACACTGGTGGAGTTAAATTTTGAACTCTGAACTTGAGTGCTCAAAATTGGAGGTCTCAGGTCCGGCTCAAAACTCATTAGGAGAGGATGGGGTGGGATTTTATCATTTTCATGGGATGGGAATGGGCCAGTCCATATTCTATCATTGGAATCTGGATTGAATAGGGGGAAAAAGATGAAGACATATTCAGATAGGGCTGTGTTCCTTTGCTGATTTTTATGATGATTTGTTTGATACATGATCTAATTGAAATATTGAATATGGAATGCTATAGTAGCACATATACTCTTCTTTGATCTGTTAAATGCACATTTACTTTCAAGTGGTAAAATGCATTCCATTTGTTTTCAATTTCTTATGGCAGGCATGTGCAATATACAACAATTGGTGGCCAATGTTATCAGGTAAGGTACTTTTTTATGCCGGATGTCTTGTTCATTAGCTGAAAATTTTTAATGGTCAGAGCTCTGAACCTGCAGCTCTGATGTATGTGCTGGTACCTATGCCCTGCTTATTCTTTGGAGGAGGATCCACTCATTTTCTGATGAGCCGTGATGGTGGGGGGTAAGTATCTCTTTTGCCAGTTAGAGTTCAGAAAAGTTTTCTGGTTTTATATAAAAAACCTTTTACATGCAATTAGATTTTGGGATATCTGCTATTCTGTTGCATGCAATGGGTGTTACACTTATTTATATGCCCTTTACAATTCAATGAGTGTGGGGACAAATTTTTTAAGGATAGTTTGTTCTTTACAGTAAATATAATAATATCTGCTATTGTCGTGTAGTTGGATGGATGCTGCAAAATTTTTGACTGGAGCATCAGCCATGGGGAGCATAGCCATTCCTATAATCCTTAAGCATGCTCATATGATTGAGACTGGAGCGATGCTCATTGAGCTTGTATCGTTCTTTATATTTGTATGTACTGTTTTGTGTTTCCATCAAGCGAGCCTTGATGATGATTGGTAATAACAAATTCCACATAGATAGTTCTGACATCCTGCTTTTCATTAGAGTTAAGTTACCCATGCATAAAAAAGAAAACCTAATACTGAAACTTATGACAATCATGGGATAAGAACTGAATGATCAAGCATGTGTATAGCTTTGCCAGTAATTGCTTTTTCGTCTATTTGTATTCATGTTATAATAAGATATGTGTGATAATTTTCATTCGTGAAGTACACATAACTTTGTCACTTATTCGACTTGGTTTACTCGTCGATAGGGGTGTGTGTAAATTCATTCATGTATACTATTCTTACACTAAGCTCCATATGTGCGATTATGCACACACAAAAGCTCATATACACGCAGTCGCAGCAGATGTACCCATCTTTATTGTGATAGTATACCATCTTTTTTATGGTAAACTAGTACGTGACCCGTGCCTTCGCATGGGTAAATTAATGGTGCGTCTTATGTTGTTTGTGCTTCACATAAGATAAAATATTAGTTATAATATATACTTAGAATTTAAAAGTAAATAAAAAATATCAATGTAAAATTCATTTCATATAATTAATATAGAGATATTTTTTGCAACTATGTTAGTCATGTGCATCTCATTTTTCTCAAAGTTCAATCTCCAAATGAGGATGAAAACAACAATATTATTAGTTAAATATGTCTCATTCTTTCTTTATATCTAAAATTTATTTTTAAAATAAAATTCTTTCTTTATATCTAAAATTTATTTTTAAAATAAATTACCAAGAACTTGCATTGACATGGATCAAAATTTAAATTTTATAAGGGAATAAATATAAAGAATTTTATATTTTTTACTTCATTTAGTATTATCAAATAGTTTTAAATAAATCTATTATCCAAAGTATTAATAAGTTGTAATTAGAAATGCCCTCTATAGGCATGACTTTACTATAACCCTAAACTATTCAAATGAAAAATGGAGATGGAGTATTTAACCAATAAACTTGAACTTATTTATAAATTAAATTGATTTATAATGTAATTATACATACCAACTAATAGAATATAAAGAGTTTATTTTATTTTATTTTACACTATAGTATCTTTTTTTTTATCATTGTTTAATAATATTATAAATAGCAATCATACAATGCCTTGGTTAGTTCAATGTTTAAATAAAATATTAAGAGCTGCTTAAATCAAATAATTAATAGTCAAATTTGTTTCAATTTTTATCTTCGTATGATTTAATTATTTGGATATAATTAACTAACTTTTTATATATTAATTTTTTTCGTTTAATATAAAGATGGTATAATATTTTTGAAGATGGTATATTTTTGAAATCTACGTAACTATTAGCAAGCTTTGGAGCAAGAGTTAAGAGGAACAGTACATTATTAAAAGATAAGTAAGTAGTGCCATGGTACAGTAGTAAGTAGTGCCATAGTACACTCACTTGCAAATTACAACAGTAGCCGTAGATAACCATAAGTATCCATTAAATTATCCACCAATTGGTACTAACCCTGAACAGTAATATTAGCAAATCAGTAACACTATACTCAACCTATGCCTTTAATAAAATTAAACAGAACACCAGAAAAGATAGCTTTTAAATTGACTTCAATCTAAAGTTGAACCGTGATTGGGCTTATAAAGCAAGTTCAGTCTAATCTTTAAACCAAGCAGAGCATGACAATACAACTAATGAGGCTAGAAACTTCATCAAACACTGTTCCAAGAAATGCAAACACACCAGTAAGTAAGCAATGACAGTCACCTACGTACACCTATTATCACACCAAACACACCTTGCAGCCCAACATGATAAAAACTAAGGAGCCACCCAATTAAAACCAACCAAGTCATGATAAAAGCAACTAAACCACATTAGAGCACATGAAACATCCAGCTCCACTTCCAAACAGAAAAAAATTGACCATTAGACCCCAAAAAAGTGCAACAACACCAGCACCAAATATCATTAGCAATGCAGACCCAAAAATTCAATTAGCAGCAAGCCAAAGAAAGCAAGGATAAATCGTCGAAATAATATACTAACAAATTTTTTTAGGTTATCTTGGTCAAGTTCCAATTTGTTGGTTTAAAAAAAAATTTAGGATGGCAACAAATTTAGGATCAATCAAATCTTTTCATCCTATGAACAATTTTGCGATAATTACTGTTTGTGTGAAATTGTGAATGTAGGCAAAAGTTGGAAAAATTTTGTTATTTGGCCATGAGTCTTTTCTCCAATGTAAAGACTAATGAAACAGAATAAATTGAGCTCCACATTATTTACAAAGTATGATTCCAAATGGCATATAGGACAGGAAGGAACTCATGGGGGAGTAGTGTCTGGGAGCCTTGTAAATTTTGGACATTTAAATATGTTTAACTTTTGTAGAGAGTAGAGACTCACATACCATTAGTCCTCTACATATGCTCCTAAGTTCTGGTATAGGTACTTCAATGATAATGAAAGCAAGAGGAAGAGCATGCAAGACATAGGAAGTAAGCACTCTTGTCCATCACAATCAGTAATTTCACACCGCCTCAATGAAGTGGCATTTTGTAATGACAACATCACATAAGCTTTTGATTTGTTATTCAGTGAGAGAAATTGAGGGAATAAAAAAATTCATTATATACACACAAGTTAGGAGGTGAAAATCAAGATTTATCTTTACTCTAAAGAATGTTAGGTAGGAATAGGCATTATTACTAAAAACAAAATAGAACTCAATAAGGATATCTTACAACAGAGAAATGTTGCTCATTAAACAAAAACAAAGATACTGAATAGATGAAATGCAGAAACTTTAATAAGAGACAACAATCAGAGTTGATACACAGACGTTATTGGGCTCCTTTAATTAATGTTCATTGGTCCACCTTATTTGCAAAAGTTATTAACTATCTCTTGCTATCCATCATCAATGATGACGAACTTTGGTGACAACCTCCATTTGAGAGACTATATAATAGAAAACAAAATCATATCATGGATATATTTCAACATAATGGTTTCTGTGCATATTTTACAACTCTATTATGCAGATCTTCTGTATTATGACTTTTACTCTACTTTCTATATCATGCTTTGAAGGGTGAAATTATTATTTGGTTAGTAATGGCACTAATAGGGAGCAAAGTACATTTCTTACAATCTAGAAAGAAAAATAATAGAAAGCTTGATCTGTAAATAAAATGGTAATAAAAAGGTGATGTACAAACATGTGAATCCAACCAAACTTTTATAGAACAGAAAAGAAGTAAACAATGAAATCTTCCTTTCCAAAAAGATCAGGAAAGAGATAAAAAAATTGAAACCTTATGACTCAAAATACATTTGCATCTCCAAATTCAGAGAAGTACACATACTAAAATAGGCCTCCAGTAGAATTTTTAAGCTCTTCCTATGTTTAGATATTTTCATACAATGATGTCATTCATTGTAATATTCCCAAGCTAGAAATCACTAAGTTTGGTGGCATTGTTGTTTAGTTAGATATCTCATAACACTTGGATTTGGCCTGAGACATTCTCTCATGCGTATTAACAAAGGTTTAAGAAAACTGTGGCTGACTTTTGAAAATTAGATTCCAATTTCTTTGTCACAGATAAGCCAAATTAAAAATTTCTACAAAAGGCATCTAGATTTTTTTTTATTTATGCATCAAGCTTACAATATAATAGAAATGTGTTAGAAATTATGTGCAAAAGACATATTTTTTAACCATAGAAAAACCACCTCCAAATCAGTATGAAGTCAGAGATGAAGAGATGAAGAATGTATAATAAGGACTTTCGCTGAGAATACAGGTGTTCAAGAGACCTTATTCTATCCCTCCTCTGACTTATGATTTGATCGACACTAACTAAGGTAATCCCCTACTCCCTATTCTAAACATAGACCCACCTATTAGGGGTTCACAATTAGAATACCTTGTAAAAAATGATAAAAAAATAACTTGTGCAATTGATGCAACACAGTTGAATGCTAGAGGGCACCAAATCCTCACACAGAGGTCTTCCTTATTCAAGCCAAGAGAATAAAAGTAGATTGCGGAATCAATTAATCAGCTCGCAAAAGCTTTCATTGTTTGAGATGGAAAGAAAAGAAAGATCAGAGCAGTGGAAAAAACAAATGGAAACAAAAAATCAGTGAATAGAAATAAGGAAGTGGGATAGAATTTCACATAGACCTGCCAAAGTGCCAATTATTCTTACAGAGATCGTGCATATTACCAAGATATTTAATTACACCAGTGTTTAATTTCCTCTTTATCTCAACATCCCTCAACTTAG
Organism: Sesbania bispinosa; assembly: GCA_026901365.1. NCBI lineage: Eukaryota > Viridiplantae > Streptophyta > Magnoliopsida > Fabales > Fabaceae > Sesbania > Sesbania bispinosa. The sequence goes on along the minus strand of QLOH01000406.1, from coordinate 508,003 downwards.
CCCAGACTTTGCATGGCAAAAAGAAAAGTGGCTGTTAAAAAGTGAAAAACAGAGAGAGAACGGGAATAATAAGAAAGTTAATAATAATGCAAAATGGAGAAGACGAGAGAAAGCATTCTGGAAGGCAAGCCACGTGGCATTTCAAAAACCCAAACCTCCTAAAATTCTGGTGATGTGCTTACCATCATCTTCTTGTTCTGCTTTTATCCATACCAAAAATATCAAAAGCAAAAGCTTGAACAGGCTCTCAATACCAAGTTCCATGTATCAATTGCCACCTTATCTTGACTTGGCTTTCAAAGGCAATGTCTGCTATATTTATTATACTTTTAATAGAACCTTCTCAAACATAAAGAGTTCCATGTACAACTTCAAATAGAAATGAACTTGTTAGTGATAAAAAAAACCTTCCAAATATTAGACAAAAAGCTAATACCAATGACTGCCCATAAGTACAGTGGCAGAATCTATTTGCTTGAGAGATAGAAGCAAATGCAAGAAAATAAATGAGAGCGGATCATCGAAATTTTGTAGAAGAAGAAATGCATAGATTCAAGTAAACATGACAAATGCACAGATTCATTCCAGAGAAAGGGAGAGGTGGGTTTAAGGTTTAGAAAATCTTTCCTTGTAGGAAGCGTTTGCCTGCGATTTCCGCACCACTCAATGAGATCTAGCGTGCAAAGAGAGAAAAATGGGGAAGGAAGCTTTTCACAAAAAGGAGGAAATAAAAAAAGGCGTACCTGGAGAAGAAATACAGAAAGAAAGCGTAGTTGTTGGTAGAGCACCCCGAACAACATTGTTTCCAAGCAATCAAAATACCAAATCAGATGAATAAAACCACAAAGAGCAGAGCAAGGGATTAAGAAATAAAAATAAAAAATTAAAAAAATTAACGTATCATAGCTAACAACTCTCTCAGTTCTTCTACAAACATCAAAGGAGACTTTTGCTACTTCTTCCATACGGGACAGGAAAGGTTTTTCTTTTTCTTTTTGTTTTGTTTATGGAGACCTCTACCAGTATTACCACTCTTCTCCCAGAATAAAGAGTAGAAGAAAAGTAGCTATTGATACTTTGATACTTAATGGAGACCTCTGCCAGTATTGCCACTCTTCTCCCAGAATGAAGAGTAGAGGAAAGTAGCCATTGATACTTACTGTAAAAAGCTGAACAACTTTATTTTTTTAAAATTTGAAATTGAAAATGAAGATAAAGAGTTCACAAATACAGTGTAGGGGTACTTCTAGGGTGTGTCACTCACATGGTGACACACCGGTGTATCACTTATGTTCCCCGTTACAGCAAGTTTTTTGACCTGTTAGAATAAAATAATAATTTCTAATAATTTATAGAAAATGATCTCTTCTTTAATTAATGGGACGCGCACCTACCGACCATACCTGCACCTACATTGGAGCTTAATTAATGGGACATTTGTCTTAAAAAAATGGGAGCTTTGCGAACTATACTTACAAACATTATGAAGAGCACTTACAAATTTTATATTTTTGTACTATTAGCACATTAAACAATGAGCGGACGAACACCCATATCAATTTTGGGGAAACCAGATAAACAGGTAACACATCAGAATCGTTGATTAAAAAACAAATAAATCTAAAACACCGGTGTGTCACCCAGAGGATGTGAGCGGGAAATCAAAGAAGAAAAAAGCCAAAATTTTTGCTCGTGAGACAGAGAGAAGAAGAGATGCTTGCGCGATGGAAATTTAGGCGGGAAAAGTTTGAAGGAAGAGGCGACACGTGTCCCATTGTAATCAGGATTCTAAGTAGGAAATACAATAGAAGATTTGTTACCCATTTTAGTCATGTTCATCAATTTTTCGTTCAATGAGGTGAGTGAAACATGTCATTAAGTAGAAGTGTAGTATGAAGAGATTAAATGAAAATTTAGGATTTTAATTTTGACATGATTATAATTGAGTTTGAGATAAGTGAAATGTTTTAACTTCTTTATGAGTGAAGTTAATTTTAGATATAGAACTCAAATATTTTGAAAATATACCAATGCTTGCACTTGAAAAGTTTTTTTTTTTTTTTTTTTAAAAAAAAGCCAGTTTAGATATTTGTGAAATCATGTTTTGAGAAGCAAAATACTTGAGTGATTTTGATTTTTCATAATTAATTACGTGGTGAAAATTTTGACTTTATTTTAAGAGAAGTCGAAATGGAAAATGTTACAACACCGAGAGAAAGATAAGAATGGTTACACCCACATAAGAATGGAGCATAGGGACGAGGGATGTCAAATAAGTGTAAATGAGTGTAAAAAAGTGTCCATAGATTTTAAAAATAATAATTTTTGTTAGGGTGGTAAGATTTATATTTTGATCGGTACTTATATAGTATAACAATATTTGTTCAGATTGTTTTATGAAAATGATAAATTACACTTCCAATCCCAAGATAAGATTAAATTATATTATTTTTACTTTTGATATTAAAAATTATATTATTCTCTAATAAAAAATAAAAATATATTTATACTTTACTCTATTTTATGTAAACAGTTTTTTAGAGATATTTTTGTCTCTTCAAGTGATTCTTTGCATCTTTAGCAGCTAGCTGATTTGAAATCTCTACTATCAATTTCAAGACTTTAAAAAATTAAGTGAAGATTTTGGGGGTAGTTATGAAGTTGTTAGAAAGCATTTAAAACTTTCTTTTATCATTCAAAAATCTAAAATCAATGATAGAATGTTTGCAATTAACTTACTGCACATGTTTAAATGGAAAATTTTAAAATTATCAAATTGTGAAATCAATTATGAATGATGATTAAAGAAAGTGTCAAGTATAAGAGAATTTTAAATGATATTCTAAAAAAATAATACAATATATAAATATTAAATTTCTCTCTTTATATTTATAATTTGATATTTCTCATATTACATTTGAAACTTTTTATTTTATTATCTTAACACATGAAATTTAATAATTAAGAATTACTTTATCCAACCACAAAGTTATAATACTATTGAGAGATTTTTTAAAAAAAAAAAAAGAAAAAAATGTAGTAGGAGACTGATTTATAGTTGTTTTATATTTTAAAAGTGATTCTACTTTACCATTCAAACAAAATCAATTTTTTCATATTTACCTCTAAAGTATTTTTATCGAACACAAACAATATTATTTTTTTGACATTTTTAAAATTTAAAATTCATTTTAAAAATATTATTCTTAAATATATATTAATTTTTTAACACCAATTCAATTCTTCTAGAATTAATTTTTTCGAAATTTGGACCAAGCAGATATTTGTGATTTATCCTTATTAAATCTCTTCAACCCGAACATTTTTTATATTTATTTGACACCTCATTTTAATTTATAAAAAAGTTGTCAACTAATTTGTTTTAATTTTTCTATTATTGAATATTTTCATTAAGATGGAAAAGTACTGATAAACTGAGATAATAATTATTGGATAATCTTTTACATTTTTATGTAAAACTTTAAATTATAATCATTTTAAAATGTATAAAATAAAACACGTTATATATGATTTCCAAATATCAAATGAATAATCTTAATAATACATTCTTCATAAAAAAATTATTATTGAAAATTTTTACGGATGTCCCATTAAGTCTCTTAAGTTTATTTTTATTAATAAAATACAAAAAATAAATTTGAAAAGATATATAGCTAGCAGTTGTATCTCAAGTTAGAGAGGGCAATAAGCAATTTTAAAAGATCTATATAATTTTAAAAAAAAATTATTGATTCTTAATATGAATTTTTACAAATATATATCAAGCAATGTTTTAATAATATTGAGTAATGTATAAAAAGTTAAAAAAAATCATTAAAAAAATATAACTTTTTAAATTATAAATATATTAAATGATATATTTTTTAATTCATGTATATACTTTTTCTAAATTAATATTCTAAAATGTTCATTAATTATAAGATAAAAAAGTTTGAAAATATTAACCAAATTGTTCTTTTCATTTACAACTTTAATTAATTTTTCTACACTAATTCATATTACACCCCTCTTTTTTCTTTCTCATCATATTAGTTAATATATCTCGCACTTATCTCTATTCATTTACTTTTTCTTTCTATCTATGTTACCACTCACTCTCACACCTATTATTTTCCTTTCACTTAACTGGCGACGACTTAAAATATAATATGGTCTAGTGGCCTAGTGTTGTCAAACTATCAACACTGTATCTGCACTTCAGTCATCATCGTACATGCATGCAGTTACTAAGAAATTTCTCAAACTTAACTAATAATAAAAAAAGAGAGAGACTCGTTATTTTCTTTAATTTGTTTGTCTTTTGCTCATGCAATTCTATTCTAATTCAACGAGTCCAACGATTTGATGATTGCAACGCGTGTAAGGGAATAGGGTGAACAAAATCCGACCCGTCTTACTAACCTGTCCCAACCAAGTAATTTGGGTCAAGTTCGACCCTGTCCCACATGGAAAATTATGATTAAATCGGGTTTCATTTAATAATCCGGTATCGGGTTGAGGACGAGTTCAAGTTAATTTCCGGGTTACCCAACCCGTCCCATATAAGTATATATATAGTATTTAATATTTATAAATTTATATTACTCTAAGGCTTAACATCATTTTAACTTTTTAAGGATTTTTTATTTCAACTTTCCTCCATGATAGAAGCTCTATCTACTTTGAAAACACATTTCATACATAAAGTTGTATAATGATATAGTGATATTTTTCTCTTATCAATATTTGAAAATTAATAAGAAAGTAAAAAATTAGGATTTGGGGTTTGTGGACGGATTTCTTCGGGTTGTGAACGAGTTTGGGTTTTAATTAGTCTTATACATTTTCGGATTTAATTTCTTCGGGTTTGTGTACAGATTCAGGTCTGAAAATTTGATTTGATAAAAAAAAATCGGGTCGGATACGGGACGGATAAAACTCGTCCCAACCCGTGTCACGCTCACTCCTATAAGTGATACTCCCTCCATTTCATATTGATAGTCGTTTTAGGAAAATAATTTTTTTTCATAATATGAGTCGTTCTCTGGTTTCTATGTGAGTATTAATGTTAGTTTTCCATTTTTACCCTCCCACTTTTATGGGAAAAGAAACTTAAAAAACTGTGCACCACACTACTCATTAATATATTTAGGTAAAATGAAAAAAAGTGTATAGTAAATTAATAAGGGTAATTTAGTAAGATTACTATGTCTTTTAAGTCATTTATTATTGTTCTTAATTTGTGTGTAGAAACCTTAAACGACTGTCAAAATGGAATGGAGGGAGTAATATTTTGCTTCCCCAAATTTTGGTGCAGTTATTAAGTCCATTAATGCCCATCCCAACTATCAATTTTTCAATCCCTACCGGCCAGAGTTTGCACAATTTCTCTATTGTTTCCAAGAAATCAACCAATAATGTATCTGTTACACTTGAGTTGTTGGACTTGGTGGACTTCCTTGCATTTTCCAATATCTTAAGATTTAATTTCAACTTAAACTTCAATCCAATTGTCATCTTTTATTTTAATCTTACTAAAAACTACTGATTGAACATATATATATTGTTCTCACCTTTAGTAAACATGTTCATTGCCAAAGTGACAGCTACTATGTGGTGTTTATTACTAATTTACTATATTGTGATTAATTTTGAGATTTATATTGGCAGTATAGTATCTACTTAGTTTTTATACACTATATATAAATTATAACGAGATTATGATATTTATTGTTCGAGTATGAAGCTCAGAGTCGGTTCCTCGGATCTCGGGTTTGAACACTTACCCTAGTGGGTCTTGCGGCTCGATCCACAGAGGGTGTACATGTGAAGACACTCTGACGCCCAAGTCAGCTATGGTTCGGATTTATAACAGTAAATGCGTAATTAACGCATATCTGACACCTGCCATCTATAGTATTTATTGGAAAACATTTTGGAATTTGGGCCTTAGGCCCTGGTGTATGGTGTAGGAGCAACTATGGTGCTAGCTCCTTGTCTATGGCTGTAAGATTAAGACCGACTTTGCTGAGTCGGGCCGACTTTACCAAATCAGCTGACTTAGCCTAAGGTGTTGGATTTGGTCTGGGCTAAACGGTTTTGGGCCTTTAAGGTCCAGTTCGTAACATTTATATATTTCTCAATCAACTCTTATTATCTCACTTTTCATTTTACATTAATATTATTCATTACATTTATTATTTATTTATTTTTTTTCTTTATCTCTCCCTTCTCTCTTAGAGTGTCTCTAAAGCTCTAAGATTGCGTCTATAAAGGTTCAAGCTACATTACCTTCGACAAGATCAGTGTTTGTTTTTCCTAATTTAACATTTTAACTACAACAAAGTGCAAGTTGTGAAGGATCGTAATTAATACATATATGTAATCAGTCAGCAACTATATAAGCTACGTACACAATTTCCTGTTTAGTGAATCATTGATGCATATCTGTTAAGCATATATAGTATTTTGCCCAAGATGATGACTCTGAAGGGTTTACCATTAATTAGCTACTCATCGTGTTCATACGCACGTACCTATCAATAATAACAATAAAATTATAAGAGTAAGCTAGAGAGCTAGGGTCTCAAAATTGATGATAAGATCCATTATTGTCTTGTAGCATATACTTCATTAATTTCTGCAAGTGGTGGTGTTGTAGCTACTCAGAAATTCTCTAAAAAAGCAAATGCCCTTTTGGATCATAGCACTTTAATTAGCACACGGTTTGGAATTAATGATAAGATTCTGTCTCTTTCCTTGCAATTATGTCTCTTTTTTCAGTTTTTTGGATCATATATGTCCGGTACCTGTATATGAATATGATATAACAATTAATAATTAATCAATTTTATAATAAAAGCAAACGCGTTAATGTAAGATGTTATGTTCTATATATGTCGCTCGAGTTTAGATATCCAAAACTACAAAATATTAATGGGTGACGAGTCTGTTTTACCTAAATTATACATATTTCCAATAATCACCTCCTAAATAAATTTTCGTTGTAAACTATTAGTTATTTTCAGAAAACTTGTAGAAATAATATAACTATTATGAAAATAGCTCTCCACCCTCAAAACTCAATGTGTTGGCTGGCATTATTATTGCATGATTTAGGTGGTTTATGGTGTAGTCCTAACAATTGTTTTGGATAGGAGAAATGTTATTCATATCTACTTATAAATTATACAACATCAATAATCAATAACATATTACAATTCTGTAGACTTGTGAATAGTGCTTTCACTATTCACAGGAATATAATATTATATTTTATAAATTTTTTATTTTTATTCTTATTATTACTTTTGTTATCAAAAGTCGTGCCCTCTCTTTTATTCAAAGTCAAACTTTTTAATGTGTACATATTAATGCACACGAGTACAAATATATTTGTTGAGAATAAGACTACAGTTTAGATGTGGTAACATAATAAAATGTGTTTAAATCATTTTTTTACTATTCATGCAATTTAATATAATATAATTTTTATTTATTTTACTATTATTCTTATTATTACTTTTTGTTACTAAAAGTCGTGTCATCTCTTTTATTTAAAGTTGAATTGTTTAATTTGTATATATTGATACACATGAGTACAAATATATTTGTTGAGAATGATACTAAAGTTTGGATGTGGTAATATAATATAATATGTTGATTTACATCAAATTTAATATGTATTTTTCCAATCCTTAATTTATTTGGGATGCCAAAAAAACCCGTGTCCGTGGATATTCTTAATATTATTTAACATGTAATGGTATTATATAATGATTATTTATAAATAGTATGAAATTATAATATATTATATAACATTTTCTCTTTTTCTTTTTATACAACTTAAGTTCTTAAATATTAATGGATACATGTGAATACCCGCGGATACCTGTTACCCGAATTTGGTTAAATCTCTGTACTTTAAATCTATATAACATTAATATATATATTTGTATTTTAAATCTTTTTTTTTGGTTAAATATGTTTTGTGTCCCTAAACTTTCACCCGAATTTGGTTTCGGTTCCTAATTTTTTTTTCATTGTTTTTGGTCCTTATAAAACGTTTTCAAATCATTGAAATTAGTCCCTACCGTCAACTCTGTTAAATATAGGGTTGATGTGGTAGGGACAAATTTCATTTATTTGAAAACTTTAGGGATAAAAAATAACATAAAAATAAATTAAGGACCAAAACAAAATTGGCGTGAAAGTTTAGGGACCAAACCCGAAATCTTTATTTTTCGTTATTTTTAGTCCCCAACGTTTTCAAATCATTGAAATTAGTATCTGCCGTCAACTCTGATAAATATAAGGGTAACAGTGGGAACTAATTTCAATAATTTGAAAACATTATGGACCAAAATCAATGAAAAAAAAGATTAGGGACCAAAACCAAATTCGTGTGAAAGTTTAGGGACCAAAAACATATTTAATCCTTCTTTTTTTGTCCCCAAACATTCTAAACCCCCAATCTGGGGTATCTGACCGTTAGTGAGATTAGTTAACCTAATGAGTTGGCTGAGGGAAGTTACATGTTAGTCTCCATAATAAACCTAAAATAGTTGACTCATCTAATTAATATTTTTTATGTAATTTAATATAATCATTTTTTTATAACTAGTATTTACACCCGTGCATAGCACGAGGCTTAGTAAATTTTTTTAGTAAATTTTTTTTGGTGACATAAAATTTAGGGTGAGGGGATGGTGTCCCCTGTCAAATACAAGACCCTGTCTTGCTCCACTCAACCAACCTCTTGGGGTTTAGTAAATTTAAAAAGGGTTATATTAAATAACATAAAAAATTTAACATGTTCTTACTATTAATTTGTTTAATGCTTTATGTAAATATTTGTTAAGAATATGATATATTAATTTAACTTAGGGTTCTTCTAGGGTGAAGTAGTGCATGGGTGGTGTACTGGTATGTCAGTTTTTTACCTGGTATAGTGGGTCAAATTACCTGCTAATGTTAAAAGTTAAATTTTAACATAATTGCAATTAAGGACATCTATTAATGTAGAAAAGTATGGTATTATTTTGTGAGAGCCAAATCATTCACTAAAACCATTTAATTAAATTCACTAAAAACATTAAGCAAAATATTCAAATCAAAAGGTGATTTTTTTTACAAATACAAAACCCTATTTTTTTCAAATAAAACATTAATATTCACTAAAAACACGTTTTTAATCAAAATTTACCAAATTTAAATTCTAGGAATTCCACAAAATTTTTCACATATTACAGGCCCACAAATATTTTTCACAAATTTTTCTAGTATAAAATTGATTTTTAATTGAATAAACAATATTTTCTAATAAACAATACATTAAAAATACATTTTTTGCCTAACGTTAACAATTTTTTAATTTTAGACACCCACATCATTTGCCATAAATTATAGGACCGAAAAATAATTCTTACAATTTTTTCTGGTATAAAAATGATTTTTAATTGAATTAGAAAAAAATCATTAAAAATTACATTAAAAATATATATTTTTATCATAATTAACAAAATTTAAATTTTGGGCATTGCAAATCATTTCCCACAAATTAGACAACCCAAAAATAATTTTTACAATTTTTTTTTATAATGCAAGGCACACATCAGAGGACCCAAAAATGTTTTTTGCAAAATTTTCCAGTGTAAATGTGATTTTTAATTGAATGAAAAGTAATATTTCATTAAAAAATCACTAAAATTTTTTTTTCCCAAAATTAACCAAAACTAAATTTTGTGCATTCTACACCATCCACACATATTATAGGAAAAAAGTTGTTTTTTACATAGTTTTTTTGCTACAAAAGTGATTTTAAATTTAATTAGAAATATTTTTCATTAATAAATTCCCTAAAAATTTATATTTTATCCAAAATTCATCAAATTAAAATTATGGGCATCCCACATCATTACCCACACATTATAGGACCCAAAAATGAGTTTTGTAAAATTTTCTAGTATTAAGATGATTTTTAATTGAATTAACAGTAGTTTTCATTAAAAATTTCACTATACTTACTTTTTGTCCAAAAAAATCACCAAACTTAATTTGTGGACATCCCACATTATCCTCACAAATTAGGAGAGGCAAAAAGGATTTCTTCATATTTGTTTTCGTTCAAATGTGATTTTTATTTGATGTAACTATTTTCTTTTACTAAAATAAAAACATAAAATATTTCTTTTGTCCACAAGGAACTAAATTGTGTGTGTTTTTTTAAATCATGCACAAAATTTGTTGCATTACAATTTAATAAATTTTAGCCATTTGGCTTTACATAACTCAAACCAATTATTAACCCATTAAAATTAAAATATAAATACCAAAAGTATAAGTTCAAATTGATCGATACATGAAAATTAAAGATCAATCACTAATACGTTAATGGTCCAATAAAAATTGTATCAGTTCGACAAAAAATTTGACAAAAAAATGACACGAGTCCAAGAAAAAATTGACAAAAATGGGATAAAAAAATTGACAAAAAATTATTATTGGTTTGACAAAAAATGCCATCTGTTTGAAAAAAAAAGGTCGATAAAAACTGACCAAAAGAAATCTAAAAAAAGGCATCAATTCAACAAAAAATAAAAAAACATGACAAAAAAATCCTCAAAAAATGTCATCATCTCAATAAAAAATGGCACGAGTTCAAATACTTCTAATAATATAAAAGGCTACATAGCAATATCACTTACATTTTTTAAAATAAGGAATGATCTAATGAAAATTATTAAATGGCCAGTTCAACAGGTATTAGGTATTCAATCTGGACCCTTAAATATTTTAATAATATATTTAATGGTTATAAAACTGTGAGGCACCGGTACAGCACCCACGAGGTACTTGATATTAGACGTTCTCTTTAACTTAATGATGTTTAATTATGATTGTATTTATATTACACCAAATGTAAAAGTAAAAGAAAGTTTGGAAAAAAAATTAACATATATATAGGAAGTAAATAATGATAATAATAAGACAACATCATTCTTAATATATAGGATATAGCTTTTTTTAAAATAAAGATAAAAAAGAAGTGAATCATACCGAAGTTTTACAAAGATGAGCAAGAGAAATAAACCCAATTTCCACATTGAGAAGTTTTACAAAGAATAACCTCAAGAAAACAACATCGATATTGATAGTTGAACTATTTCCCGTAAAAAATATGTTGCTCCTAACATAACAATTCAAATAACAGTCAAAACTAAAAAATAAATAACACGTAAAAAAAGAATAATAAACCAAACCTTTTAGTATCGATCTCAACAAATATATTTGTATCAATGTGTATCAATATCTACAAATTAATCAATTTTAATGTAAATAATATATTAGGAAAGCACATAATAAATTTGATGTAAATCAACACATGTTATTATATTACGACATCCAAAGTTTAGCATAAATCTCAACAAATATATTTGTACTCATGTGTATCAATATCTACAAATTAAACAATTTTAATGTAAATTATGGATTAGGAAAATACATATTAAGTTTGATGTAAATCAACACACTTTATTATATTACCACATCCAAACTTGAGTATCATTATCAACAAATATATTTGCACTCATGTATATCAATATGTACAAATTAAACAATTTAACTATGAATAAAAGATATGACACGATTTTTGGTAACAAAAAGTAATAATAAGAATAATAGTAAAATAACTAATAACAAATTATATTAAATTAAATTGAATGAATAGTAAAAAATGAACACATTTTATTATATTACCACATCCAAATTTGAGTATTATTCTCAACAAATATATTTGTACTCATGTGTATCAATATGTACACATTAAACAATTTGACATTGAATAAAAGAGATGACACGACTTTTGATAATAAAAGTAATAATAAGAATAACATAATAAAAAAACTTATAAAATATTATATTAATTCTCAACAAATATATTTGTACTCGTGTGTATCAATATGTACAAATTAAACAATTTAACTTTGAATAAAAGAGATGACACGACTTTTAATAACAAAAAGTAATAATAAGAATAATAGTAAAATAACTAATAACAAATTATATTAAATTAAATTGAATGAATAGTAAAAATGATTAAAACACATTTTATTATATTACCACATCCAAGCTTGAGTACCCATATATTTATATAATGGGTGGAGACGAATATTATACTACCCGCCTCGTGAGTACACGCATACTCATTAAAATATATTTTTCTATTAAATATATTTGAATATTAGGATTTTTTATTATTTTATCATGAGATATAATTTATTTCATATTATTTTATGATGATATTCTTAATATTTTTAACATGTAATGGTATTATATAATGATTATTTATATATAGTATGAAATTATAATATATTATATAACATTTCCTCTTTTTCTTTTTATACAACTTAAGTTCTTACATATTAATGGATACATGTGAATACCCGCGGATACCCATTACCCGAATTTGGTTAAATCTTTGTACTTTAAATCTATATAACATTAATATATATATATATTTGTATTTCAAATCTTTTTTTCTGGGTTAAATATGTTTTGTGTCCCTAAACTTTCACCCGAATTTGGTTTCGGTTCCTAATTTTTTTCCATTGTTTTTGGTCCTTAACGTTTTCAAATCATTGAAATTAATTTCTACCGTCAACTCTATTAAATATAGGGTTGATGTGGCAGGGACTAATTTCATTTATTTGAAAACTTTAGGGACAAAAAATAAAGTAAAAATAGATTATGGACCAAAACAAAATTCGGGTGAAAGTTTAGGGACCAAACCCGAATTTGGGTTTGGTCCCTAATCTTTATTTTTCGTTATTTTTAGTCCCCAACGTTTTCAAATCATTGAAATTAGTATTTGCTGTCAACTCTGATAAATATAAGGGTAACGGTGGGGACTAATTTCAATAATTTGAAAACATTAGGGACCAAAAACAATGGAAAAAAAATTAGGGACCAAAACCAAATTCGTGTGAAAGTTTAGGGACCAAAAACATATTTAATCATTCTTTTTTTGTCCTTAAACATTCTAAACCCCCAATCTGGGGTACCTGACCGTTAGTGAGATTTGTTAACCTAATGAGTTGGCTAAGGGAAGTTACATGTTAGTCTCCATAATAAACCTAAAATAGTTGGCTCATCTAATTAATTTTTTTATGTAATTTAATATAATCATTTTTTATAATTAATACAAATTAAAAAAAGACGTGTGAGATGTGATGAGTGATACAATGAAATTAGAATTGAGAAAATAAATGTATGAAATATGGATATTTTAGAGTGAATCCTTTAAATTTGGGTTTATCGTAAATCTCAATTTTCGTTACTACAAAAGATAAATTTATTTTTATAATATATATTATTACATTTTTTAATATTGAATTCATAATATATATATATATGATAAAAGTTTACATACTATAAATGAATCAATTTTTTTATCTATGCTAAAATCACGCATAAATTATTAGATGTTTTGATCATATGAATTTGTTATCGGGATCGATAGTGCTATCAAATTCTAACTACCCTTAACAAAAATAGGCTCCGGGGAAACTTTTTTCTGCATAAAATAAAGTTTAAGCTCTGCAAAAGGGGAATTAAGATCGAATTATGATTTTTTTTTACATAACAATTTCAAATAATTAAAAAATATCAAGAGATTACTCAATGAATAAGAAATAGGCACCTTAATTATATATATAACTTTTTTATATATATAATCCAACTCTAAGCTCTTATTACTTCTTCTACCCACTCACCCCAACAACAAAATGGGGGGGGGGGGACAAAGAGAGCCCATTCAAATTATTAACATGTAATTAGTGCATGTCATACCCTTGGTTATATATAGGAGTATGTATACTTGGAATCCCTTTTCTGCAAATTGCAGTTCAAGTCCGGTGAGGTTCTTACTTTTGTGTGTGTGGTAGAGTGCAACTTGGATTGTTATACATAAAACAGTGCACCACTGTTCTTACAACAGTGGGTCTGTGTGCCTAAATCCCCTCATTTTCTCTCTTTCCTTGCGCCCACTCCCCTCAAAATAACAGTGTGGTACAATTGTTGTACCACATTAATTGTACCACACTGTTTTATGTATAGTTATACTTACTTAACTTGGATTATTGTTGTCACATGCAATAGGATTTAGGGTTCTGTGGAGCTACAGACTACAATGGCTGAATGGCATTTTCATACGAACCATTAACTTGGAAAAAAAAAAACTATTTTATAAAATAATTGAAAGACTTTTACATTCGTTTACTTAACATGAAAATGAGTGAAATGAAAATGCATGAATGGAAAACAGTAGTGTAAAAATCTCTCTTTTTCTGATTTAAGACACATGAAAAAAGAGTAGGAAAAGAAATCATACCACGGGTGCCACTGGTTCAGAAATCACGCCTCCTTAAACGTTGAAAATGTAAAAATTAAAAAAAAATTAAGTGCATGTTTTATTTTAGCGTTAACGTGGTAAATTCACATTTTCAACGCTAAAAATAGTTACTTTAGTGAATCCAAAATTGAGTTTGATCAATTTAAATGCTAAATTTAAATACACACTAAAATTCTAATTCTGTCATTTACTATTATTATTATTACTTTTAAATTGTATGAAGAATAAAACAGTAATAAACTTTGACACTCATTTTCTTTCATTTTACTCTTTTATTAATTCAAATAGGCATGTTATATGGCTGATATATCTTTTTAGAGATCTATTATTCATACAACCAATTTATATAACAACTCATATAACATACTTTTTCTCTCTACCTCTCTTCATTATATCACCTATCACATCTCACACTCTTTCCTTTATTTCTTTCTCTTTCAATGTTGTAGAGAATTGTTGTGCAACTTTATTGTACAGAAACAATTTTTCTATTTTTTAACTATGTATGCAAATGAAACCAATGCAATATGACATGTATTTATGACCCCAAATAAATTTAAAAAAAATAAAACTGTAAATCAGAATTTAACGGAAATCAAACCAAGTTGTTCGTGAGTTATTTCATGACACAAAATTTGAGTCAAATATTATTTAATTAGAGGGAAAATAAACTTTTTCTTTCCCTTCTCTTTTGTTTCTCATTTTCATTCCACATCCAAGAAGGAAGGTTTTGAGGTTTCAAGTTATACTTGATCAATCTAGTTCCTTTATTAATTCATTTATTATTTTTCTTTTCATGGGTTATTGATTTGTTGCCAACGAAAATAAAATTTTCTAAAATGCTTTATATAATTAATAAATAAAAAAATATTATAAATATAGGTATGGTTCAGTTTGAATAAACTTATTTAGAAGAATATTTAGTAGAAAAAATACAGTGAATCAATAAGGTAAAATGAATTCAACTTATTCCATAAGTTAAAATTAGTTTATGCAATCTAACTTTTTTATAAGCTCTCCCATTTATTTTCTCCATAAACAACTTATTTTACACTATGCCAAAAAAGGCTTTAGAGGGCGCTCCCGTGCAGCCTTAAAGGGCGCTCCCGTGCGCACTAATAAAATCTGCTCTTGTTTGGTCAATAAAACGAGGACGCTCACTGGAGCGCCCTGACAGAAGCAAAAAGAGGGCGCTCCCGTGCAGTCTTTAAGGGCGCACACTGGAGCGCCCTCCTTAAGCACAAGACATGCTTATGGAGGGCGCTCTGAGGAAGCGCCCTGGTTCGAGCGCCCTCCTTTTATTATTATTATTTTTTTTAATTTTTATTAAAAACAAGGGCGCTCCTGGGAGCGCCCTCCTTTCTTTTTTATTTTTTTTTAAATTTTTGTTTAAAAACAAGGGCGCTCCTTGGAGCGCCCTCCTTTTATTATTATTTTTTTTTAATTTTTTTTTTGTTTTTTTAATCCACTTTAACCTGCATATTTATTTCAGTCTGATCCCAATAGCTTAATCTAAAAACATGTATATTAATTCCTTAAAATTCAAACACTTAGTCATTTTATGAACAACACACATATCTACTTGAAATAAGAATTCAAACTTGACATAATATGAATGGTTTCCTATGCAAGCTATACAATGTAGTGAAAGTATGAAGTACCTATACAGCTATATAGAATTCAAACATGACATCTCACAATAATCTACTCAGTTGGTAAATATACATGCATCTCATAATGTACATGTTTACTTACCCTCATAATGTACAAATCAATTACAAATAAGTGGTAACTACATGGTTTGCCCATTCTTCCCGAACCTCATCAAGTTGCTCCGTTGTGTAGGTTGAGCATCGGAACTTAGCAAAGTACTGTAAAAGGAAAAAATTGATTTCAGTATATAAACTAGTGTATGAGGGTTGAAAAAAGTACTTTGCTATCACAAGTCATAATTACCTCTCTAGGTATTATGAGTTGGTTTTGATCAATGATCTCCTTCATATAACGCATTACGAAGAGCCCACAATCGTCATTGTTTGTTTGGGTAGGACACTACAAGTATAATTAATTTAAAAATAAGTGATGCTTACGCGCTTAGTAATGAAGAAACAAATTGTCCAGAATAGATCAATATTACCTTAATGCGGTACCATGTGGGATCTGGTAGAATACTATTCTGTGATTCCTGGAATCCACTCAACTTTCTATACTTTTGTAAAGATCTAAAGCAATATAACAAGTACATTGTATAAGAGCTCTTAACTATGTTAATGTGATATTAAACCAAGAAATACTTACTTCTTAATCATATCCTTGAAGGGATCATAGTGTTCTGGGGGATTACGTAAAGAGTCCAAAAAGTAAACCTTGCCAAAACCAGTGAGACTCAATGCAATAAGAACTCAATGTCGGCTACAACCACAATGTAAATTATGTCAAATAAATGGTTTTATAAAAACAAGAATATTGAGACATAAACATATACTACACATACCCGGCATGATGGTATGGTAGCAGGAACAATTGTCTTGCCCGCATCTATTGTACAACACCTTTCCCACCAACTTATGTTGCTTAGTGTTCGCATTGAATGCTGTGGTGGTTTGTGGAGATATGAAAACATATCGATCCGTGTTGGAAGATTGAGCTAAGGCTGAATGATATAAATAACTATACGAAAAAATGTACATAATGTCAAAGCAAGCAAAACAAAAACGAAATAAACAAACTATGAGATGCTTTGGATTGAAATTACCTGCAATAGACATCAATCACGGTGGCATCCAACCACTCACGGTACAAAACCGAATGAAGACAATCGGGATCGATCCATCCAATCATAATATCAGGACTAACAATGCCTGCACCTATCGTGCAATTAATCACAGCACCATCTTCTTGCATCTTTTCAGAGTAGTACCTCTTCAATATTTGCAACGATGTTGTGGTAGATGCAGCAGGCTTTGAAGTCACCACCTCTGGCGGACATTCACGAACATGAGTCTTCCGCGTAGTTGAGTGTGGTGAATAACGAGTCTCCACATGCGGCCCCGCAACAGAAGATTGTGTAGTCTACAAATTCCACAATTTGTACATATTAATATTTGTAGCTGAAATAATAAAAATGCACTTTTGACACAAATAAAATACAGACATACCAATGCATCCAATCCAACATGTGAAGATGGCCATGCGATGAAACACCCTAATCCCTCAATAATAGTGTTCAGTTCCCCGTAGGCGTCAGGGAATGGAAGCGCCGCATGGGGTTCAATAGCAATTTGAACCATCACCTTAATTGAGTTGGCTGGAAGTGGGGAATTGTGTAAATCCTGCCCTGGGAGATTCCATGCTTGTCCCTTACCCACTACTCGTAACACCGAGTCTCCCAAGTACAGTATACATTGAAATACACCCTATATAATTAAAACAAGGAATCAAGTTTATGGATAATTAGTGCAAAAAAAAAAAAACATAACTATTAAGAAGTAAGAAATACCTCAGGCAAGCCAGGTCTAGTAGAAGAGGTAGAATCTCTGTAACTCCGTTTTGTCCTAACTTCGTGAAGCTCTCTTCTTGTTTCATCAAGTTGTTGTTGCATGTTCATGTATCCGACTCTCATTTCTCTCAATTCCGCAAGAACGTCTTGAAAATTTTCAGGGACTACATTTGGTTGGGGTTTAGGAGCATTATAATATTGTCCGGGATATACACCAAAGCCCACACCCCGAACACGTCCCCTATAGACATCCTTCTTCAAAACTTGGTCAAGAACTTGTCTATCATCAGAGGGACCACTCTCATCAGGTTGAGACAATATTTCTTCCTAATAAGATAAGGGCAAAAATATAAATTCCACGATCAAGAAATACATGAAATTTAACACACAATGATAGGAAGTATATACTTACACATTGTGTGAAGACCTGTTCGACTTCTTCATTGTTCGCATTTTTTTTTGTTAATCCTAGCGGTTCTCCGTAACATATGTCTTGAAACTTCCGAGGTTCCATCCCCCGCTTGTTGTATCTGCAAAGTATTATTGAGACACAATCAATACTAAAAAATACTACATTGGGATAAAATGTTAACGACAATAATTACCAGTTCTTGCTCAAGTCTGGCATAACCCGTACGTGAACCTCTATACGGGTATTGAGGATTAGAAGTTCTGGCCTTGTTTTTTTCACTTTTTTCCTGGAATAAAACATGGTAAATATATTGAAGACCTCTTTGACGTGTAAAAATGTTGGTTAACTTGACAATGTTTAAAAAAATAATGTATTAATGCATATAGTACCTTAAAATGTTCTTGTGACCGTATGGCAACAAAATAATCCCATTGCTCCTGTGATATTATCTCCCCATACCTCTTAGAAGGATGTGGGATGACATTGCCATCTTCGTCATGCATAAAATCAGTGGATAATGTGGACCTAAAAGATCTATGTCTTTTACCAGCCAACATAAGAACATATTTTTTATGACATTCTTCAACATTAAATGTGGACTACATATAAAACAAAACATAATAAGATAATGAGTTAGTCATGTGCCTTTATGTCTTCCAATTCTTATTAATAAATTAAGGGGAAATAGTACATACCTTAATGTCCTCCCAAATCATTTCCTTGTATCATTTGCATTCATCGTCCCTCCATTCCCTTATTGTAATTGGTACCCTTTCACGAGCAATGGCACCAATGTAACTAGATAGTGTCGTGGCACCGGGTCCAATAGGTTGGCGCTTGTTAATATGTGTGTTGTCGTAACAAAAGGATCATCTTCAACATCCTCCAGTTGGTCATCATCCACATTTGGGGAGTTATTGAATTCGTTACTTAACATCACTATGGAGTAATTTTTGTCTGCGGGATCACTAACATAAAAAATTTGCTGAGCCTGGGAAGCTAGGATGAATGGTTCATCTTTGTAACCCTGCTTGCTAAAATTAACTTTCATGAAGCCACGATTGTCAACCTGAACACCACTATTATTGTCGATCCACTTATAACCGAAGACAGGCAACCAGAAGTTAGTATAATCCAATTCCCATATGCGATCAATGACCCCAAAATAGGACATATTTGCATAAATTGGATTTCTATCTTTTGCACTTGACATATGCAATGCTTGGGCAATTAAAGTGACACCACTATTTTGAACCGTTGTTCTATCATCATGGTCATTTGTGTAGAAAGTGTAGCCATTAATCATGTAAGCCTTGTAAGATATCACATTAAAACTCGGACCATATGCTAAAATTTTAAGCCTAGTTGAGACTGAAGAATTATTGTAGTTCATGTCATGAAAAATCCTAGACTTAAACCATGTGATGAAGCTTTGATTGTGTTCTCTTGTGATCCAATTGTCTCCTCTATTAGGATTAGAGTGCCGAAGTATTTCCTTGTGAATTTCAACATACGGCTCTACCTCATCATCATTATGCAAGACATAAAGGTGTGCTTGAACCCATTCCTCTCGTTGAATGCTTATGACTTCGCTTGCCTCAATCCCTCCTAATTGTATGCTTTTGTTATGTCTAGAGATCGGAAACCCTATGGAGTTGACACCACTAAGGTATTCTGTACAAAACTCAACAGCTTCTTCAACTATGTACCTTTCAACCATACAACCCTCAGGACGACTGCGATTCTTAACATACCCTTTTAATATCTTCATGTATCGCTCAACCGGGTACATCCATCTCATATAAGCTGGTCCACACAATTCAGTCTCCCGAACCAGGTGAACTGTGAGATGAATCATTATGTCAAAAAAAGATGGAGGAAAATACATTTCAAGCTCACACAGTGTCACCACTATTTGTCTTTGCAAAATGGGCATCTTCCTAGGGTCAATGACCTTACTACAAATAGCTCTCAAGAAATGACACAGTTTAGTAATTGTAATACGCACTTTATTTGGAAGAATGGAGCGTATTGCAACCGGAAGCAAATGACCCATCAGAACATGATCATCATGAGACTTGACACCTACCAATCTTTGGTCTTTTAGTGATACTAGATTTCTAATGTTAGAGGAAAAACCCTCTGGAACTTTGACAGCCTGCAGAAACTTGCAAAAAGTTACTTTTTCTTTCTTTCTAAGAGTATAAGCCGCCGGGGGAAGATATGTACGTGATCCCCTTTTGTCTGGGACCAATTCTTTCCTTATACCCATTGCCAACAAGTCCCATCTCGCATTTACCCCATCCTTGGTTTTGCCTTTGACATTCAGTAACGTGCCAATAACACTCTCGCACACATTTTTTTCTATATGCATCACATCAAGGAAATGTCTAACAAATAATGTCTTCCAATATGGCAACTCAAAAAAATGGACTTCTTTTTCCAACCCCCGGTAACGAGTTGTGCGGCAAAAGGTTTATCGAAATTGTTGGTCAAGTTACCCACCTTTTCCCACAACTGCTCACCAGTCAATGGAGAAGGAGCCCTACCCTCTTCGCTATTGCCATTGAATGATTTCTTCCATCCCCTATAATGATGGGATAAAGGCAAAAACTTACGATGACCTATGAATACATTCTTCTTACAATGAGTCAAGCGCATCCAAGTAGTATTTTCTTCACAAACAGGACAGACACACTGACCCTTTACACTATAGCCAGACAAATTACCATATGCAGGGAAATCATTTATCGTTCCAAACAGCATCGCCCTTAACTGAAAAGATTCTTCTTTGTAGCCATCATAGACCTGTACTCCAGTATCCCACAATAGCCTCAAGTCTTCAATCAATGGTGCCAAGTACACATCTATATCATTACCCGGTTGTCTGGGTCCCGATATCAACATAGATAACATCATGTATTTCCGCTTCATACACATCCATGGAGGTAGATTATATATTATCAATACCACCGGCCATGTGCTATGACTACTAGATTGGATACCATGCGGATTCATTCCATCTGTTGATAAAGCAAGGCGAAGATTTCATGGTTCCTCGCCAAAAGAGGGGTGCTCATCATCAATCTTCCTCCATTGCGGAGAATCAGCGGGGTGTCTCAACATGCCATCCTTGATTCGTTCACTTGCATGCCAAGTTAAGTTCCTTGCATCAATGACACTACGATACATCCTTCGAAACCATGGTATTATGGGAAAATACCAAACCACCTTTGCTGGTGTAGTCTCTTTCTTATAACGAGGCAAGTTGCATTTAGGACACACACTTAATAACGCATGCTCATTTCTGAACAAAATGCAATCATTGGGACAAGCATGTATTTTCTCATAGCTCATCCCAATAGAAATTAACATCTTCTTTGCCTCATATGTTCTGTTAGGTAGAACATTGTCCTCCGGTAACATCTCCTTCAACATGGTGAGTAACTCTGTGAAACTCTTGTCAGACAAACCATTTGTTGCTTTTAAATTATACAACTTCAACACAGCTGACAACCTTGTATACTTGGTGCACCCGTTGTACAATGGCTTCTCAGCATCACTGGCTAGGGTATCAAACATTTGGGGACAATCTCTGAGGTCATCTTCAATCACCTTTCGAATCTCATCAATTCGGTCGCAATCCTCCCACCCGGTCCCAACGTCATCATCACTTGGTTCTACATTGACATTATTCTCTCCCATACCACTTTGTTCACTCCCAATCTCACCATGAAATGTCCAACATGTGTAACTCTGATCAATTCAAAAACAGAAAAGATGGTCCCTCAACTCTGTTTCACTAACTCGCTTAGAACAAAAACACTTCGTACAAGGGCAGAGAATTCTACCAGGGTTTGTTGCATGGTCAATGGCAAATTTTATAAACATTTCCACTCCTTCCTCATACTCATGTGTCAGACGGTTTGTAAACATCCAAGAACGATCCATATTCTATCAACATAAGATGACATCATTAATAATTAACTCGAAAAGTATATATGATATTCTTTTGATGTAATGACTAACTACATGCCTAATTTTCATATTAGTTTATGACTATTGTTCCTAGTCTATGGTAATTTGAGCAGCATTTCATCTATTTCTTTAACATTCCCAACTTAAGGAAAAACAATTTTAAGTCTAAACCAACAGCAACCAGTCCAAAAGAGTTCAATATGAGTAATGTATATTTATATAACATTGCTAAATTTATAAAACACATATTTAACTCCAACCAACAACAATAAAACCAAAAGTGTTTAATAATAATAAGACACACATAATTAATTTTCATATTCAAATTTCAATGTTATTTAAACTTACTAACAAAATCACAGTTCAGATAGCAAAACAATGGGTGTAGATAGCAAAAAAGTAGGTGCAGATAGCAAAACAAAACATGGCCAGAAAAAAGGGTGCACAAGCAAAAATAAAGGTGCAGACAACAAAAAAAGGGTATGGTGGGGTTTCCCTTACCCTAGTGAGCCGCGAAATGAGAGTGGGGAGAAGGGAATGAGCCGCCACGCACTCACCGAAGTGAGGGAAGGAGCGCCGCGCCGGACCGAAGGTGAGGGAAGGGAAAAAGCTTGCTCCCTTCAAAGCTTGCTCCCTTCGAAGCTATTGCTCACGGTGAGACAAGGAGAAGTTGCGGACGGAAAAGGAGGAGGAGCTTGACGGAGGGAGAAGGAGGAGCTTGACGGAGGGAGAAGGAGAACCTTGACAGAGAATGAGAGGTTTCACGGAGGAGACAAAGGAGATGTCTTGGAACAATGGGATGGAGATTGTGAGGGAAGGAGACGAAGGAGCTTGAGGGAGACGAAGGGCTAGGGATACGGTTTACAGAGAGAGACAATGGAATCTGAGAACGCAGGATGGTTCATTAATTTTTGCTAGAAAAGAGGGCGCTCCAAATGAGCGTCTTGGAAAAACAAACAAAAAAACATACGAGGGCGCTCAGGAGCGCCTTCCTTTCATCAGAATTAAAAAAAATCACCCCGGGAACAAGGGCGCTCCCGTTGAGCGCCCTGGAAAGTAGCCAAAGAGGGCGCTCAGGTGGAGCGCTCTGGAATCATAAACAGAAAATCCAACGAGGGCGCTCCTAGGAGTGCCCTCCTTTCGTTAGAAATAAAAAAAAAAACAAATTAATGTTGGGAACAAGGGCGCTCACTGGGAGCGCCCTGGAAAATGGCCAAAGAGGGCGCTCCCCCTGAGCGCCCTGGATTTATAAACAGAAAATCTAATGAAGGCCACATCAGAATTAAAAAAAAAAAAACAAATTCACGCTGGGAACAAGGGCGCGCTGTTGGAGCGCCCTCTATTCTACCTATCAGGGCACTCACGCCCATCTTTTGAGCGCCCTGGTATTTAAACGATTGTTTTAGATGCTAGCCCGCACGGGAGCGCCCTAAAGGGAGTGCTCTAATATCCTCAAATTGGCGTAGTGTTAGCTTATGAAAGAAGTTGAATTCATTTTAACTTCTTGATTATTTTTTTTTTTTTTTGTCTTAGAATTCTTCCACAAAAATTTTAATCAAAAGCCCTATATATTTAGGAAATGAGAAAAAATAAATGAAAAAAAAGAAAAGAATGAAAAATATTTCCTGGTTTCAAAAGGTACAATCAGAGCGAAATCACAATATACTTTTTGTGAATAAAAACACCTGATATATATTCGAAATAAAATTATCAACATAAATGAACTTGCAACAATAGCCATAAAAATTAAGCTAGTTCGATTGGTTGGAACATTGAATCATTGACTTGACTTGACCAACTAGATGACTAATTGATTGAAAAATTTGAAAGTATTTGGTGAGGACAATTCTAGGGTGCATGTAATTCGGTCTACCTTTTACCGGCTATTAAAAATAATGAATAATTTTAATTTTTATTAAATATTTTTATATGAATATTTAAATTTAATTTAATAATGAATATGAATTTACAATACAAATTAATTTCATTAAAAATCTATAAATTTAAATGAAAAAATTTATATTATATGACACTATTGATTTAAATTTTTATTATTTTAATAAATATTTAATAAAATGTACTGCAAAGCAATTTGATATTAGTTATTAATACAAATAAATATTAAATTTAATATTTAAAAATTTAAATTATTGTATTTTTACCTTTTCAATAGCCTGAAATAATAACTTTGGTTAAATCAAGTGAACAAATTAAAAAATGGAAAATATAGTGCAAATATACTTGTAATTAATAAAAAAATAAATATATGCTGCAAAATACACTTTATAAATTATCAAATACAGAAGGATCTAATGTTATTAATTAAAGAGCAATGACCGGTGTATCACAAATAGTGTACCACATGGCCCGTGTCCTTTAAATTCACTTTCTTTCTCTTTTTTTTTTTTTTGTTATGAAATTATGGAGTGATACATTATGTACATAAATACTTTCCGTTAATTAAATCCCTACCTTTCCACACAGCCTCTATAACTAGGTTTCAGTACTGATTATAGCTATATGTGTTTGGGTTTGAATTCGATATATTATCGTTTGTAAAGTTTAAGTTTACATTATTTTCTTAGTGCACGTTCCACCGTACATCCAACTACTAAACAAACGAATTGAAGCCTTAATCATGTGCTAACATATCTTGAAAAAACATTGAATTGTTAGGTGGTTATTTTAAAAGTAAAACTCTTTTAATATTTTTTTTGGTGCAAACTCTTTAATTAATGATTCAATAATAAAGAATATAGATGATTAAATAATAATAGGATAAAAAATGTTTTACAATTAAATTGAAATCGATCATGTCAAAACTTGTTGCACCTATTTTCTTTCTCGCACACATAAATTCCTTAATTGTGATGGAAAAAGTTAAACCACAGTCCTATATATTAATTACATATATATATATATATATGTAAATAGTTTCTTGCACACTACTTTTTAGACATGTCCAAGATTAAACTTGTTGCTTAAGCATACATGTGGATAGTGGATACGGTGAGCTTGTTGCGCATAAAATAATAAAGCTTATCTCAGATCGCCACAAAATGGCGAAACTATTAATTAATTTCTTATGTTCCATTCATGAAGATGAAGAAGGGAGGTGATTAATTAATAGGTGCAATTGATCACAACATGAAGAGTACGTAGTTTCCCATAGTTTAAGAGACGAAATTAGTCATGAACACATGATCTTTACAAATTATCAAAATTGCTGAACACGTATTAGCATAGAGATAGATATATAGATAAATTAAAAGTAGTTGTTCTGCGAGATATATATATATATATATATATATATATATATATATATATAAAAGACGTACGTACATATAATTAATTAAGCCTTCTCTTGTGGTACCAATTGGGTGAGTCCAAGAAGAGATAGGTAGAGAATATTGCATATGTGTTGTAGTTAGTTATAATATATCATGGTTCGGATCCCAAGAAGAGATCCACCTGCTCCCAGTCCAAGAAAGGTTCCTCATCAACGTCCATTTGGCCAGAGGATAACGAACTTTCTGGTGAGCTTATTACTGTTTGACTACTTCTCTGACTCTCCCCCTTTTTCTTATGCTCAGCTTCCTCACCTCTCCTCTCCCTCTCCCTCTCCCTCCTTGCCGGTGGTCGTCTATCAAATGCCCGCAAGCACTTTGATTTCTTGTACACTCGGCATAAACTGAATTCCTCCCTTAACTGCGCATGCGCAATTATTTAATTTAATTTAATTAATACTCATGCTTAATTATCTATAATATAAATTAAACTGCACTATATATATATAAAGTCAGTTGGACCTATATATATAAAATAAAATTGCACCGTATTTACTTACCATGGGAGAAGAGGATGCTGATCCGATTTTGATGGCCTTATACTCATTCATCTTCCAATCGGTTTTAGTTCCGTTAGGGGCTCTTCCGTCATAGAAAACCATGGTCCTTTTCAAGCCGATGATCCGATTATCAGAGGAATAAACATGATTCGGAGAGCCGGTAGCTTTCCAGTACCCTGTATTTGTGAGACGCTTTGGTCTCCCTCCTCTCGCTTCACTTTCTTGCCTCGGAACGAAAAAGAACCATTGCTCCGTCTCTGTCACACTCACCTCTCCTGAATTTTCTGAAAATTAAACAAATCAATCAAGAATTAATGCAGATCCTATTCTCATATCCTTGACTTACATCTTGCAAATTACGCTAAAAAAAATAATTAATTAAAGAATATTTATATCATCAAATTCATCAATTAATATATACTATATATGATTACAAAAAATTAATTAAGGACATCGATCGATGCTTTAATTTTAAAGAAGGAAGAAAAGTAACATTAGTCGTATACTTCCGTGGCCAATAACTAGACATGAAATATTAATTAATGCGTCTATATATATTTGCAAAGATAGAAATGTATATATGCAGAAATTAAAGATTAATTAGAAGAGTATATATATATATAGTACGTGGGAGTTGGGATGGGTGGAAGTCATAAATATTAAGGATTGGTATGACGCGATTCATGTCCTCCCTCTCTCCTTCGAGTTTATTGTGAAGATAGAACTTAATAAGCTCTTCTTCTGTAGGGTAGAACCGATAACCTGGTGGTATAATATTTTCCATCTTCTTCTCTCACCTCTTGCCTAGTGAAATTTTCATGCACTCCTTAATTTCCCTCGTAATGTATATATAGAGGAGACCACAGCTAGCGACGGGGGACAAGTTTTATAGGTAGCTAGCGGTTCAATGAATTACTGAGAAAGTTAGGCAAAGTTGCAAAACGATAAACAGCGATGTATATGATCCGAGTGAATTGGGAAAATTTGCATTATCAAAGAAGAGAATCAATGCTTTCTTCGTTTGCCTGGAAATTTCCAATCCACGTGTCCACGCGCTTCCTGCTTCTGTCACTTTCCAATTATATTTCTATGTCCGTACCATTCCTTTTGAACATTCAAATATAAATTATAAATTATTGACTAGGGAATTAGAATCTAAGACATTCAAAATCCCAAAATGATCCGTGAGGAATTGCTCCCAAAATAGCCTAAAATATCATTTTTTTCAAGGACTAATTTGCATGATTTTTAATGTCTCCGAGACTAATTTGCTTGTTTTTACTTGTTTTTTTTTCCGGGACCATTTTGCACTACAAGGACCATTTTATATGACGGATCAATCTCTCAGGGACCATTTTAGGATTTTGGATCTCTTAGAGACCATTTTGGGATTTTGGATCTCTCGGATACTAAACTGTATAATCAGAAATCTTTTAGGGACTAATTTACTAGTATAATTATAAATTATTATTGTACATCCAAATTTTTTTGTCTAGACTAATATATAATTATGTACAATTTTGATTTTTCTACTCATTTTATTATTCTCTTTTCATTTTTTTTATTCTCCATATCTTTTACGTACACAAATTTTAAGTGTAGAAATATCTTTTTTTCAATGACGAAATGTTAAAAAATAATAGAAAATAATAGTTAGAAGAGATGTACCTCAGGGCCGGTCCAAGGGTAAGGCTGCTCAAGCCCTTGCTTTAGGCCCTAAATTGTTAGTAACATCATTTATATAAAAAATATTATTATAATTAGGCCTAATTCATTAGTTTATAAATTGATTTTCCTTCTCAATGACAGTGAATTTTAACTTTTAAAGCTTATTTCTTTCACTTCATGTATTTAAAAATGCCCCAAAATAAAGTTTGCTTAAGGCCTCAGTACATATTCGGCCATATTGGGCCGGCCCTGATGTACCTTACCTAGTTTTAGGTAGTATCTTTTTTTTCAATGACGAAATGTTAAAAAATAATAGAAAATAATACTCTGAAGAGATGTACCTTAACTAGTTTTAGGTAGGGATGTAAATTGGCCGAAATTTGGCTTGTAAAAAAATTGATGGCTCCAGCTTGACTTATTAAGAAAAAAATCAAAACTTGAGTTTAATTTGTGTAACTCATTTATAACTTAATTATTTTTTGTTATGTGAAAAATTTATTTAAATAAATTTTAAAGTTTATCAATTTAATATTTAATAAAAATATATTATTAAATTATAAAATTAATATATATTCTTAATATATGGTATGTGTAATTAAAAATTTCTAGAGTATTATATTTTTTAAAACCAATACATAATTTATTGACTAAAATAAAAAATATCTCAATACTTATTTTCATAATTCTAGAGTATTTCTTTTATTTTTTTATTTAATTATATATTTTAAAAAAAACTTATAACTTTATTTTTTTTTAATTTTTCACTTTTTCTTTAATTTCATCATATATATATATATATATAAAATAATGAATTATTCCCTGAGCTTTTAATGGCCAGCTTACCTATAATTTCTTACTCCTGGTAATTGCTCAAACCACTTTTTCACTTTTTCTTTACTGTTCATCGTTTTTTTTTCCTTCTTCCTCCAGCGCGGCAACAACCTTTCTTCCCCCCCCCCCCCCCCTTTCCTTTATAAATTTTTCTCTCAAACGTTTATTTTAATTTACCTTTTTTAAATTTTTTAATTTACCTTTTTAATTCATTCTTTAATTCTTTAGTTAATTTTTTTTCACTTTTCTAATATATATTTTGTCTAATTATTTTATTCATTAATAATTTAATCTATTAACTCTCTTATCTATTCAATTTATATTAAAATTGTTTCCCATGTGTCATGTTTTATCACTTACATTCCTTTAGTTTTTTCATTATCATTTTAATAAAATAATTTTTTTTATGAACCACAGGTATATATTCCATGTGACACGGTCCTCCTTCTACCGTTTTCTTTCTTTTTTGTTTTCTTATCACACATTCGGTTTCCTTTTTATCATTCTTATATTAAAATATTTCTTCTCATTATTAGTTCCTATTAATATGTTTAATTATAGAAGTGTTGTTTTTATAAATCACGAGTATCCTCCACAGAGGCAGTTGTGCTCTTACCAACCGTTTTTCTTTCCCCCCTTTTTTTATCACACTTTAATTTTCTTTTTTCATTATTATATTAAAACAGTTTATCTCATTATTCATTCATATTTTATTGTTTCATTACATAATTTATCTCTCTATTTTATTCATTAATGTCTTCATTTATTCTCTCGCTTATCTATTCTATTTATCTATTTATTCTCTATCCTAAAATTGTTCTCCCAATACACGTGTCACGCATTCTCAGTTTCAGTAAAATGATTTTTTTATGAAGCCTGTGTATCTTTCACATGAGGTAGTCATTTCCTGCCATTATTTTTTCTTTTTCTTTTATCATACACTCATTTTCTTTTTTTAGTTTTATTATATAAAAATATTTTCCCTCATTATTTGTTCCTATTAAAATTGACTACCTCATTAAAATTGTTTCCCATGTGTCATGTTTTCTTACTTACAGTCTTTTAGTTTTTTCTTTATCATTTTAATCAAGTGAATGTTTTATAAACCACAAGTATATAGTACTCCACGGGCCGAACACAATCCTCTTTCTACCGTTTTCTTTCTTTTTTTTGTTTTCTTATCACACATTTGATTTCCTTTTTATCATTCTTATATTAAAATATTTCCATACATTATTCGTTTATATTAATATGTTTAATTACAAGAGTGTTTTTTTTATAAATCACGAGTATCTTCCACAGGACAGTTGTGCTCTTATCAATCATTTTATTTCCCCCCTTTTTATCACACTTTAATTTTCTTTTTTCATTATTATATTAAAACAATTTATCTCAATATTCATTTATAACTTTATTGTTTCATTATATAATTTATCTCTCTGTTTTATTCATTAATGTCTTCATTTACTATCTCTCTTATCTATTCTATTTATCTATTTATTCTCTGTCTTAAAACTGTTCTCCCAATACACGTGTCACACATTCTAAATTTCAGTAGTTAAAATGATTTTTTTGTGAAAGTCATGTATCTTCCACAAGAGGTAGCCATTTCCTGCCATTTTTTTTTCTTTTTTTATCATACATTCATTTTCTTTTTTTAGTTTTATTATATAAAAATATTTTCTCTCATTATTCGTTCTTATTACCATGTTTTATTACAAGAGTGATTTATTTACGAACCACGAGTATCCTCTACGTGGTTAATTGTGCTCTTACCCTTTTCTTTTCTTCTTTCCCCCATTTTTTATCGCACTTTAATTTTTTTATAATTATATTAAAACAATTTCTCTAATTATTCATTCATATTTATTTGTTTCAAGTTTGTTGCTTATTTATTGTAGAAATAATTTTTTAAACCATTTATTTAATTAATAATATTTTTGTTATTATTGGAAAAAAGTTGCATTTATGCATAACCTATATCTATACATCACCGAGGAAATAAGCTATATATATACGTCAATAAAAATTATTTATAAAACAGTTTTTATCGTCATTCATTCTTGATCTTTCATTACATAAAAAAAATATATTAAGAAATATAATAAATATATTAATTTAAATTTAATGTTATTTTTCTAATATATCATTTATCTCTCTATTTTATTCATTGATATTTTAAATTATTATCTCTCTTATTTATTCGATTTATTTATTATATTTGCTCTATATTATAATTGTTTCCATAATACATGTTTCGTGTGTTCAAACTTCCATTTTTTTCTTTTTTTAATTTCATGATTCTCACTTTAGTAAAGTGATTTTTTTAATCACAAGTATCCTCCACGGGAGGTAGTCTTACTTTTACTGTTTTCTTTTATTCTTTTGTTTTTTATCACACTTTCATTTTCGCTTTTTTATTATTATATTAAAATATTTTTTTTCATCATTCGTTTCTATTAATATGTTTCATTATAAAAAAAATTTTATGAACCGAGGGTATCCTCCACCGGAGGCAGTTGAGCTACAACCGTTTTCTTTTTTCTCACACATTAATTTTATTATTCTACTATTATTATATTAAAAAAAATTGTCTTCATCTATTCCTGATTTTTCATTACATAAAAAACATACATTAAAAATATAATAAATTTGTTGATTTATATTAAGTTTAATGTGATTTTTCAATATATCATTTATCTCTCTATTTTATTTATTAATATTTTAACTTATTATCCCTCTTATTTATTCGATTTATTTATTCTATTTACTGTATATTAAAATTGTTCTCACAGTACACGGGACATCAATGTTTTTAAAATTGGACCGGTGATTGAACCAGTCAAGGCACTGGTTCAAGGTTCAATGGTCCAATAGTTGAACAGTGGTCGAACCGGTATGAATTAAATAATAATAAAAAATTATATGATATATTAAAAAATATTTATTTAAATGAAAAATTAAATATTATTAAAAAACATAATATATATCAATAAAAAATAAAAATAATATAAATGATAATAAATAGAGTTACAAAAATAACATATTTTTATCAATATTTTTTGTTTTGTGTTATATAATTTTATTTAACTATATTTTTAGTTTCACATTTTAATGTTTTTTATTGTAGTACGTTGCATCATTTTAAAACACACGAAGTATGTTATATATATAAACTTTGGCATGCTATTATTGAAAACTAACTGTGGTGTGATGGTTTTCCTCGCCGCCCAACACAGGGGATTTCGTTCGAGTCTTCTTGGGAGCAGATCTTAATTTATTTTAAGTAAGAGGACGCGCACACATGACACCCAGAACCGCAGCCGGTTATTGGCCGGTTTTCCAGCCTATACGGTTCCTACCCCTTACAGTCCGGGAGCAGATCTTTAATTTATTTTAAGTAAGAGGATGCGCACACATGACACCCAGAACCGCAGCCGGTTATTGGCCGGTTTTCCAGCCTATACGGTTTCTACCCCTTACAGTCCGGTTCTGACAACATTGTGGGGCAATATTGCTCTTACCGTTTTTCTTTCTCACACATTAGTTTTCGTTTATTATTATTAGCATTATATTAAAACAATTTTTGTCATAATCCATCTAAATTTTTTATTATGTAAAAAAAATTAAAAAATATAATAATTGTGTTGATTTAGTGATTTACATTAATGGGCAAGGGGACAAAGTATATATTCCTTGTTATTAGTATTATATTAAAACAATTTTTGTCATAATCACATCTAAGTTTTTACTTAGCTTGTCGTCAATGTTATTGGAGCATTTGTTGTTGACAGTAATGGGCAAGGGGACAAGGTATATATTCATTGCATGAACCTGATTCCAACTGATAGCATATGTCTTCAATAAAGTTTCAGTGACGACAGTTCCCTATTTGCGTTTGCTTTGCAATGACCATTAATAAGAGCCAGGGTCAAACTTTGTCTCGTGTGAGTTTATATTTGCCATGACCTGTATTCAAACATGGTCAATTATATGTGGCAATATCTAGGGTGAGAGTCAAAGGCGGTCTAAGGGTTCTTATTGTTGATGACAGTTTATGTCGAGCATCCATGACTGATAACATTGTATATACAGAAGTCTTTGACAAGATATAAATCTTATGTAGTCCATAGTAAATTCATGGAACCATGATAATTGTTAATTAATATAATAAAATATCAATGTATCAATTATTGTCATCAAATTAATTTATTTAGAACCCGTGCTATCACAGGGTTGACACTAGTAAAGCTTAAACTTGACTCGTCTACATAATTGAGTCAAATTTTAAGTTTGAGTTTATTTGTTTAATTAAACAAACGACTTTAATTGAGGATTTAATAAGTATACGTTGTCAATGTAAAAATAATTTACACTGACATCCAATGATGTGTTGTCACGTCATTTAATGAATATGACACCTCATATATCATTAAACTCATTAAATGATGTGACAACACATCATTGTCGAAGAAATATATCAAATGCACGTAACAACTAGAAATGAAAACTAATTTTTGTTTACTAAACACGTAAACATGTCCAAAATGCACTACAACAAAACAACGATTTAGATGCGAATGGGAAACGTCGATCATGACACTGTCGCTAGTAATGTCGGACAAGCCGACGCTAAGTTGATTTTTTTTTTACATTTTTTATGTAGCATCGGCCTGGTCGACGCTAACTTTATTAAATAACGTTAGCCCAGCCAACGCTAATGGTAAATAATTCTTTTTTAAAAAAATTGTTTATTTAGCGTCGGCCTTCGTAAAGTTCGTGTCGGCTTGATCGATGCTAATTTCTTGCTATTTTTTTCACTATGTATATAATATTTTGCACTATATATTTCAAGAAACAAACATAAAGTAATGGTAATACTTTTTCTTGGTATCATGTAGTTGCGGGTTTGATTTTCTTGTAGTGATGTTTAATTTTAATATGGAATTATCAACTCTCTATATTATATTTTTGAGACCTCATTTTAAAGAGTGAGCAACTCACTCACTTTCCAAACTCTCCCTATCATTACTCCACATCATCAATTATTTCCTAAAACAAAGAACTGTGAATATCACTCCTCTTACACAAGTGAAATACACAATCATTTATAAAAAATTCTCTTATGATTTCTCATTCTCATAATTCTACACGGATTTCGAGTTCCCTGAATAAAAAAGAAGCTCTATAATAAATATGTAATTTGTCCGGAAATTTCTTTCTTTCCTTTTTCACTTTTTCATAATCACCAAATTCATTTTCTTTAATTTCTTATTTCATATTCTGGACTGTTTTCTTTCTACTTCAAAAAATCAAATAGAATATATAAAAATTTGTAAATATATGTAATTTATCTATTTGATTCTCGTGCATTAAAATTTTTATTAGGTATTATTTAATTTATGAATTTATTTATTTATTTTACATATGTTATGCTATAATTATTTATATAGTCTATTTAAAAAAATTGAGATTTACAAACAAGACAAACTTATATTTTTTAATTATTTTGTGAATCTATTTAACATAGCTAATAAAAATAATGGAATTATTCATTTAACATAACTAATAAAAAATAATAATTGAAATAATTTTAAATATTAAATTTTTATACGAACAAAACAATTGTGAATTGTACGAGCTAACACACTCTGGTTTAAGTAAAAAACAAAAACATTTGTTAGATCCAATCTCACGCATGAAGGTAAATTCACCTACTTAAACCCTTTACTAAATGAGAATGGTCATTCATTATAGCATTACGGACAATAGTTCATACAATATTATTTTTTTCTTTTTTTCTTTTTCACCTTCACATAATTTTACACTCCTCTCTTTCTCCCTCATGGTTGTATGTCATTTTGCACACTCAAAAGGTACAAATGCTTTTTCTCTTACTAAATTTAGTGCCCGTTTGTTTTAGATTTTGGATCAGTCAGAATCAATTCTGCAGAATTGATTTTAAATCACTTCCGTCCAACGTACTTCGTAAAGCGTGCATCATCCATCTCAACCATTCATTTCTAGAATCAATTCTACTCAACTGTAAACCAAACGGACACTTACATGTTAAAGAGTGCTCTCATATTAATTAGAGATGAGACAAATTAAAAGCATTTAAGTATTGACAATCTCCATCCTATAAACTAGTTTTGAGAATTAAGTTAAGCACAAGTCCAAAATATATTATAACCAATAAAATATAGATGGGATTAGTTGGACCAAATAAAGGGATAAGTTTTGAGTAATCGTCCTTAAAAAGATAAGTGTGTTGTAGTATGTTTTGATTTTTGTACATACGAGCATTAAGTTTGTACGTAATAAGTCCTCACAACGAAAATGAAGACCTTTTCAAAGCGGCTGTCGTCTATTAAAGCCAATTCAATTGGTAACTTGGTATAGAAACTCCGCTCCGTTCATATGTCTTACTATATGACTTTCCAAATATTCTCATAATTATACATAACAAACATGCCTTAATTAGTCTCGAATAAGACTCAGCATTTTGTCTAAAAATTCCAAAAACTGTCAGGTCCATTTTCAAGTTTATTCAATAATATTTCATGGAGTAAAGTAGCAATTTCCTTCTCGACTTTTATAACATCGTGCAGTTTTGTCTCTAACTTTTATAAAATAATACTTTAGTCCCTGAATTTATTAAAAACATGTACTTTAGTCCCTAAAAGTGCATGTTTTTTAATAAAGTACTCAGGGACTAAAGTGCCATATTTTTAATAAAGTTAAGGATTAAAGTGCATGTTGTAAGGACTAAAATGCTATTTTAAAAAAGTCAAAGATGAAACTGCAAAATCCTATAAAAGTCGAAGACAAAAGTGCTAGTTACGTTTAGTCATATTTCGTGATTGAGAAGAAAAAAAAAAGGGAAGGGAAACGGGAATGGAATGAGATGGAATGAAACTATATATATATATATATATATATATATATATATATATATATATATATATATATCCAGGGCACAGCACGACAAAACAGAAGTCTAAAGTTAATTACTTTATAACCGGTATGCAAAATTTTCTATAATTTATAGTTGATATTACTATAGCCAATTAATAAAGGAAATGAATTTGGTCTTTGCCTCTCACAATCAATATTCCAACAAATTAGGCACGTTTTCAACCGAATCGATAAGAATTGAATTGCTTCACAATACGTAAGATTTAATCCTAAATTCAATTATCACATGAGTGACACATGTGAATAATGACCAGGGATGCACATGAGATTAGAATGAAATAATTTTTTTTTTAATCCAAAACGTACGTGTTATTAACAAAACTAAAAATGTCCAATATTCAACATGTGTTTCATTTTAGGACACACTTATATTGATATTTTGAATTGGCACATATGCTATATAGTTACATAATAATTATCTTTTTTAAGAAAATTTTAAGAAATTCATGAGTTGTTTAATATGATACAAAAAAACTTTTGATCAAATTATGAATATGCAAAAAAATCAGATAAGAGAAATTATCACAATGACTGGTAATTGAACCGATGAAGACACTGATTTAAGGTTCAATGGTTCAATAGTGGTTGAAACGTGGTCGAACCGATATAAATTAAATATATATTTAATATTATATAATATTTTTGTTTAATAAATAATACAAAAATATAAGAATTAAGATATATAAATTTTAATTTAGTATAAATAACCCTATTATAAGTTTTATAAAACAAAAAAATTAATAATGATTGGTAAAATAATATATAACTATGTGTAATTCTTAAATATATGTCTTTAATATTTATCTTAAAAATATTTTAAATTAAATAAAAAATGTAAAAAAATGAATTTTTTTGAAAAAAAAACTAGTTTAACTGATTTTTTGACATCAATTTTTTTATCGAATTTCACTGATTTTTTACTGATTCTTGGTCATTTCTAATGACTAATTGTTTTTTTAATTAAATGAACCGATTATTAGGCTAGTTCTATTTTTTATAACTATGAATTATCATTATAGGCTTAATGTGGTCACAAACATCAATAGAAAATAAGTCCCAACTTAATTCATTATTTGTGTATGAGATCTTTTATTTATACAATAAATATATACAACAACTCATACAATACATTTTTTATCTCTATCTTTTTTCCATCATATCTCACACTTCTCTCTTTTCTATTTCTATATCTCTCATGGTTGTAAGCAATTGTTGTACAACATTATTATACAAATACAATTTCTCTAAAAAAAATATATTGATGATTATGTAAATTAAAAAGTGTAAATACCATCACATTGTACGAGAACTCAATCACATTAAAAAAAAGAAAGAAAGAAAGAAAAAGTTGCACTATCGATCTTGAACCCGAAAAAAATCGCAAATGGAGGAATTGAAACCCATGCCAATTAGATTACCTTTGAAATTGATAGTTAGGTCGCATAATAATAAGCTTGGGTTAAATATGTAAAGATATAATGGGTTAAGTATTTTTTTTCCATATAAAACTAGTAAAATCAATTTAGTTTTGATCCCTATTAAAATTTTATATATTTTTATATATTATCTATATTTAATAAAAATAATGTGTTTTTAGTTTCTCATCGGTCACTGGAAATTAAAAACATATAATTTTTTTTAATATTTTTAAAGAATTAAAGACAAATAAAATTTAAATAGAAATTATCAAAATCAAATTTTACGTCAAAGTGATTGATTTAAGATGTGCATATTTCCTTTAAATAAAAACTCTCACGTTTGGAGAATTAGTTTGAATATTTCTACATCGAACAAAATTGTCGCTGGTTAAAGATATATATATTTGGCTTTAATCCAAAGAAGTTAAATTTTCTTAATTTTACATGGACAATAACATAATGAACCCAGTTGAAAATTACTGAAAAGGGAGTATAAGTTAGAAGAGAAGATCTCGAATTATTAAAAACAAAGAAAAAAAAAGATCGAATTATTATTTTTACGAGTTTAAAAATTCCAAATTTCCAATTGACTACTAGATGGGGGTGTAATACTGTAATTGGGAGTGCAATGGTGGGAAAAGGACAAAAGGTCAAGAGAATAAGTGGTCGAGAGAGTAAACAGATACTTGACCTTCTTTCAAGTTTCGAAACAGATTCATCACACCTTGCGCGGAGGTCCATGGTGGAGAACAGCTCATAGAGATTGCCAGTACGACGAATTTGACTTAAATATATTTAATCAATTCTCAAGGTCAACAACCGTATATATGAAAAGCCACATAGTTCCGTTTGATTTAGAGTTGAGTAAAATTGATTCTAGAAATGAATGATTAAAATAGATGATACACGTTTTACAAAGTACATTGGACGGAAATGATTTAAAATCAATTTTCAAAATCATGGTTTTATTCCACTATAATTTAAAACAAACAGTCCATTATTAAGTTATCAAATATGTCTGTATTCAACAAATATTGTTCCGTCCACATTTGCAAGAGAAGAGAGCTAAATAAGTACTTATTCACAAAAAAATTGTGGGCATAAAACTATAAATTTTTATATTTCATTTAACTAATTAAAACGCATAAAAAATAGATTTGGGTATACAAGTATTTAATTTCCTGAGCATAGGTATAAATATGAAAATTAATATTTGTGCAAATATGAGTTCATGTATGAGGTTATACCAAACAATTGTGCGTATGCATATTCTTTGTTATATCCAAAAGAAAAATGTTAATTTTTTCGGAAAAATTAGAAACATCTTATGACAAATATGAAAGGTTTGTTGATAAAAATAAATTAAAAAATGTGGTGTCCATGAATAGCTCAACGAAAAAAAAATGCTTTCTCACAAATTAATAAAAAAATGGGACGCTTTCATAATGCAAAATAGTGCCTTTGTTGATAAAATGGGTTTACTTTCTCTAACTTGTGTTAACTTTGTCAAGACCAAAAGCATAGAAATAGTAGTTTTACTGACTTTCATTTATTAAAACAATCATAATTTTTCCAGTGTTATTTTATACACTTCATTTCATTTCCAGTACAAACTAAATAACTAATCCTAAATTGGTCTTTAATAGCATGTTTGTTTATCGTTGCTACAATACAAAATCATAATTTTGGAGAATTGATTGTAAACAATTTTCATCCAAACCAACTGTAAATCATCCGAATACTAAATAATTAACCCGTGGCCAAATGTAATCTGTATTAGCAATCGATCCAAACCTCCGTAAATAAAGAGCAATAAAAATTTGGGAAATTCTAGGGTACCCTTTTGTGAAAGAGGGTTTTGGTACCTTCTTTGATCATTTAATCAATTTTTCTTAACTTTCTTAAATGATCTTAGTATTTTTATACTTATAGGACAATATTTAACTATTAGAATTTGTATTTTTAATTTTTGAAAAGACTTTTTTTGACCCCCAATAACTATTATCATGTATTTTTTATTGTATTTCCCCATTTTTTCACATTCTCATTTTGCAATATACATGTGTCTCATTTAAAATCTATTTTATGTCTTTGAAATAATTTAGGATGGAGTACACGACTTGTTCCTACGTAATTTTGATCTATTCAATAAAAAAAATGACAAGAAGGTACCAAAACTCTCTCTAACGGAAGGGTACCAAATTGCGACCCTAAAAATTTTCCCTAATAAGTAATAACAGAAATTAAGCACCGGCTTATAACTGTGGTCTATGCGGAGGGTACTTGGAGCAATATTTGGTTTTTCAAAATCATGAAACAGGGAATCAAACATTTTACAAACCAATAGTCTAGGGAAATAATTAATGTTTTCACACGCTTGACTTGATGTAGTACATGTAACGAAAGCGTGCATGCATTTTCTTCAGAACGAGCACGAACCTATAGCGAAGGTTAGTTGCGTCTGTCTCGAACGGATTGTCAAATACTTTTATTTTTTGGCAAGTAGCTAGTACTATTTGGAGGACCAAAATAAAAACAAAATTCTACACTTTACGCTTTCTCATTTATTGTTATCTCTCTTGTTATTATAACACATCATTTATTTATCATATTTATTATTTCTTTTACTATTTATTTTAGTGCAAGACCATGTATCTTCACGGGTACACAATTCTGCTTCACATGTTTCCTATTTATCTCTAATAAGTGTTGACACCTCTATCAAACACTATTATTCGGGGAAAAAAAAGAACTTGCTTGAATTGGTCCATAGAAGGATTATTCGGACCAATTTTTTCCTGGTATCATTCGTCCAACCTTTGAAATATTAATGTGAAACTACTTGAAACCATAAAAAATTGAAAACCACGTGTATAAATATTATATGATTGCAGCATTGTGTAAGAAGCGAGGAAAGACACTACGAATTAAAAAAAAAAAAAAAACTTACGGCCAGTCATTGGTAGATTTTTTGTCTGTTCAAAATCATGAATAGGATAATTTATTAAATTATTTTTTGTGGCCATAAGTTTTGTTCATGGACTTAAAGCCCAAACCCTCCAGGACGTAAACTAAAGATTTATTTTGCAGAATTGGAAACCGTAAATTAGTGCCGGCCCACATAGCTCATACGGGCCGGAGGCCCAACTAGTTTTGAAAAAGCCCAAGGGTAAACTCGTCTTTCAGCATACAAATGAGACTATATATATTTCCTTTTCCCCTTGTCTCCTGACATTTTAGGGTTTATATTTCAGTTGTCACACAAGTTTTACATTGTTGATTACCGTTTCAATTGCCTGTTATTGTAAATGTATACGGCGCAGCCCTTAAGATCGCCTTCCCTAATGCCATGGAAGCGTTTTGAGTCATAGCAGCGCCACATTAACATTTCTTGGGGTTTCTCTTTAGGGTTTTCCTTCTGGGTTCTCCTCTCTCCCAACTTGTTCCTCTCTTCTCACGAGGCATTGATCTCTATACCTTTGGATCTCTACTTTTTGTTCCGTTTGTTGGTCTCCATGGTAAATAGCTTCGTGCTCAATTTGCCCTCTTTAGATTCAACTAATGGCAGTTTGGCTCCTTTGGTTTTAGGTCATTTATCAATGCCTCTTTCAGGTGGGAAACACTTGTATAAAAAATATTTATTTTTACGGATTCCATTATACTTGGTTTTATGCTCAATTTGGCGTTTTTTTATATATTTTTTTAAAGAAAACAGTAGGCAAGGATGATGAATCAATTAGATGTGTGAAAGGAAAATTCCTTTCTGAACTCAAAAAAATTGAGGCATATCCATTCATATAACTGACTTGCCAGTACTTTCTTTCGGATCATCTTGTTTTTAATTTCTAACATGATTTTGTAATTATTTAAAATCAATTTTATAAAATGATGATTTTGTAGGGTTAACGCCATTGTAATGCCTTAATGCCAAGGCAAAGAGAATACAAATTCCAAACCATAAACTATTCCGTTGTAGTGTTCACTTGGATTGCTTTATGATTTAAAAAAAATTAAACTAATCTGAATTAAATTAAGGGTCCCGCTAACGAGTGCCCTTAGGGCACTGGTTAAGTATTTATATAAAAAAAATTTGTTATAAATCACAGCATTGATTGCATTTGCAACATTTACCCTCTCTTTGGTGTTGTAGAAATGGGGGGAAGAGAAATGAGATGGGTGGAAGTGGAGAGAAATAGACCTACTTCCCCTGTTTGGTGGCACAGTGGAAATGAGGAGAAATACACTTTTTTGTTGGGTCCCATGACTTTTGTATTTCTCTCCAAAGTTGAAGAGAAATGCAGAGAAATGGAGTTGTGGTCACGCAATAATTGATTATTTTGTGTGATTTGATACAAAAATTGATTATTTTGTGAAAACAATCAATTATTTTGTGTGATTTGATACAAATAATCGATTATGTTGTCAAAATAATCGATTATTTAGTCAAAATAATCGATTGTTTTGTATCAAAAATAGATTATTTTGGTTCTATTTCTCACCTATTTCACTCACCAAACAACCTACTTTCACATTTCTCCTCTATTTCTCACTCATTTCACTCACACCAAACAACCCTTATTTCTCCTCAATTTCACCTTTATTTCACCTTCATTTCTCTTCATTGGACTAAATTGATTTACTTTTAAAATTTTAATTCCTTTTATTTTTTGGTTTTAGAATTTTATATTTTCATCCATTAAAAGATGCTATATTTTTTTGTTACGAGTTTTTTTTTTTACATAATTACTTGTTCCTTTATAATTTGAGATGGAAGTCAAATTAGTTTTAATCATTCAAATATATTCTATTAATATTTAAATCATTTTTTAGTACTTTTTCCAATTTTTTGTTAATTATTTTACATAAAATATAATGATAAAATTAGATAGAAAATATAATTAAATAGTAATAGTAATAAATACACTTGATAATAAGTAGGAATGATAATGAGAGTGCAAATAGAATACTAAAATATGAATGTATTTATGTTTGTATTCGTAAAAAGACTTATATTTAAATTCACGTCCATATCAATAATAATTTTAATGCCGTGCTGAAATTTGAATTATCTATATACACTAATGCTCATATTTTAAGTATTTATTTATATGCAAAGATATTAAATCATTAGCATCTTAGTTAAATGAAATTTGTTTTTTCTTTGATGTATTTTTTTACAAACTAATAAAATACAACTGTTATTTTTCTACTACAATTATTAACTATTAAAAACAAAAATAAATCAAACAAAGAAAATTTATTAAAACTAGTGTGTTGACCCATGCACGCACGGGACATTTAGTTTTGAGGGTCAAAATATAAATAATAAAATGTTAATTTAAAAAATAATGTAATAACACATGTAAAATATATGTCATAATTATTTACAATATTAATTACATAATATATAAATAAATTATAAAGCTTATAATGCACAAAAAGTATATT
This sequence comes from Sesbania bispinosa, assembly GCA_026901365.1. Taxonomy (NCBI): domain Eukaryota; kingdom Viridiplantae; phylum Streptophyta; class Magnoliopsida; order Fabales; family Fabaceae; genus Sesbania; species Sesbania bispinosa. The sequence continues at coordinate 465,514 of QLOH01000406.1, read as the reverse complement.
TATTGAAAGACGTGAAAAGAATAAAAAATATGATTAGCATGATTGTAAAACAAAACACAAAAGAAATGAGCATGAAATATGATAGGAAATAGTGTAAAAATAGAAAATATAAAATAAGTCATGGTAAAAAAATAATGTAATAACATGTATGAAATATATCATAAGTACTTACAATATTGATTACATAAATTATACACAAAAAGTAAATATTTTTTTCATCATTGTTTCTTAATTAGGGTGAATTATATTTCCTTATTGTAATCTATATATTAATATAGTAAATAAATACGAATAAACTTAAATTTAAAAATATATTCCCTTATGATGTATACAAATTTAAAAGAAAATTTATATGGATATAAACACAATTCAATTTTAAAAATTTATTCATTTTTATTAATTAGTGTTTTTTTTAATATTTTTACAACTAAAGACAACAAAGTATAAGTAAAATATTTACGTACAATTGCTAAAAATTTATACTAAAATATTCAATTAATGCATACTTTTAATTTATATATTAATGAATTTTTTTTGTATAATGTTTAATCCTAGATGATATTTTTTACTTTATAATTAAAATGGTAATAAAATTTTAAGTAAATATAATCAACACAAATTTTAATATTATTAGAATAAATAAATTTCCTCTAACATTATTTCTTGATAAGAATCTTGCTTCAAAAACATATGTATTTATCTGAATTATTATAAATTGAAGGGTCATGCTAACGAGTGCCCTAAGGGCATTGGTTAAGGATCTATATATAGAAGGTTTTGTTGGAAATCACAGCATTGATTGCATTTACAACATTCAATGCTACACACTCCAATAAAACATTTCTATTTTAGGATCCTTAACAAGTGCCCTTAGGCCACTCGTTAGCATTTTCCTAAATTGAATACCATTATTTCCATATAGAATGGTCATCCTGCGTGTTATACTTGTACTTTGAAATTACTATGTCTCAATATAAATGTACTATTATGATTTAGATATTAATGTGTTTTTCTTAAAAATATTATTTCTACGTGTTATAAGTCTATTTACCTCTATAAGTTAAAATTAAATATTAAAATATATAATTTGCGAAAACTTTTTATCATCAAGCAAATTATATCTACCTCTTGTAATCTATATACTAAATTAATAATTAAATATTAATAAATTTATTATGAAGATCTATTCCCTTGTGGTATTTAAACAAATATTTTTAAAAAGATTAAAAAAATCTATGGATAAATACAAAATTCAATTTTAAAATTCAATAATTTTTATGAATTATTTTTAATATATTTTTACAACTAAAAAGTAACAAAATAAAAGTAACATTTACAGTCAAGTCAAATTAATATTAAAAAGTTCAATTAAAGTGTATTTTAATTTCTTTTCCCACTTACCAAAAACGTATACTTTTAATTTTGATATTTATGAGCTTTCATATAAAATATTTATTTCCGTATGATATTTTCTTACATTATCATTTAAATAATAATAATTTTTCATATAATATATGATCAATCTAAATTTTAATATTTATACTTTATTTTAATACCATTCTTTGAGTAAATTAAATATTAATTTATTTTTAGTTAAATTTTTTAATCATGTGTGATTTACTTTCCCCATGACTAAATTATTAGTAAGTTTTTTTGTAAAGTTACATTCCTGTTTTATTTGGTTTTACTCTATAAATTAATTGTTATATAGAATTTTCTTGTAATTTTTAACCTGTAACTTAAACATTTGACCCATATTTTTATTTTATTGTCATTGGAAAATGAAAAGAATAATAGGAAATAATTAATTCAAATAAAGGGTTTTTGTCATTTGACTATAATTTAGCAAAAGGTTTTTTGTTACAATAATTTTGAAAAATTTGCAAGTTTTTTTTTTTAGATAATTTTAATATTGAAAATATAAAAAACCTTTAATTATGATATAATAACCAAAATTAAATAATTACTATTATCGCAATTGTAAATGGTTTTGTTTTTAATAAGTGCTTTAGAATTTTTAAATTTCATATTTTATTTTTACTCTTCTTATATATTTTATAAAATATACTAAAATGTTTTTATAATAAATTAATAAAAATATTTATTTATTTTTAAAAGCTAAATATTTTTTTTAATTAATATTTATAATTTTTGAAACAAATTAAATTATTTATTTTTATAAGATAAAAATTAGCAAAAGTTGTAGGCTTTTCAAGTAAATAAGAGGATAAATTATTATTATTATGATTATTATTATTATATAAGTTAATAATTGTAGTGATATTTTCACTAATATAATTATTATAGCTAATTATTAATGATTACTAAAGTTAACAATTTAAAATGGAAAAGTGGCTTACTATTTTTAGAATCTTTTTTAAAAGTAATTTACCTTTTTATCCTTCTTTTAAGTTTCAAAGGATGATTTCATTACCTTACTTTTATATATATAAAGATATACCATATTTAACTCAATTTAGAAAATAAATCTAAATTTTCTTCAAATTATTAACTTAAAACAGAAAACATATTAATTATTTTAAAAAAACATAGAAAACATATTATGAGGGGTATGAATTTTGAATTTTTTTCGTTTTAAATAATAGGATATCATTCATTGGAGAGAAAAAGACATAGTTTTTATCATATATGAATTTAATTTGCTATAATTGATTCCAAGTTCCACTAGTTATATTAAAATAAACAATTGTGTCTTTTTCTTTCCAATGGAGTTATATTTTATTATTAAAAAATACGAGAGAATCTAAATTCGAGACAAGTTAGATAATTTAGCATCCAACTCTCGTTACACTCACCAAATTTTGCAAATAAATATACATGTCTGGTTGTCACTTGTCATCCTTTCTCAATAATGCATGTGTGTCTGTTTTAATTTATAACGTAAATTGAAATTATATGGGAAGAATTATCAAGTTTAATCTTTAATAAATACACTTTTATAGATTATTCCTAAATAGGAAATATATATGATTAATACTAAAATAAGGTAAAAAAAATGCTTAATCATCTTTAAAAAGGCTATTAAGTTAATGTAGTGAATTTATAGTTAGTTCTTAGAATTAAACTAATCATAATTAGTTTAAGAGCATGCTCGGATGAAGTACTTCTAGGTGGAAAAAAAGAATGAATTAAAGTGGTTAAATTTATTTAACTTTTCCATAATATAATTAGTCTTTGTAGTTCACCCACTCCAAAAGTAACTAATTAATTTTAATCTATTGACCTCTTTAATTCATTTTAATTTTTTTTTCCATTTAGAAGGACTTCAGCATAAATTTTACCTAAACTGGGCCTAAATCAAATTTAATCCTAAGTATTATGCAAAGTAGCCTAAACTGTTGATTAATGTAGTTTGAATTATAGTGACTCATTTGTAAAATTCAAAATACCCTTATTGGCTATATTTATATGCCATTGGACAATCTCGTCGGGTTCTTGGTTTGAAAACGACCAAACGAAAGGACAATAGGACTGTATTTGGATATAATTTTATGATAGGAAAAAAAACCTAATCATTCTATAGTCTCAAGTTCGAAGTGAGAGAAAAGTAAAAAATTAAAAGATACACAATTTTATTATAGTCTGTTACTAAGTATTTGATAAAATATTTCAGTTAAATAAAAACTAAAATTAATAGTTGAAATTATTTTATAATTATTTAATAAAATAGTTTTTTATAAATTATTTTGATAAATTATTTGAGGTAATTTTTAAAAAAAACTTTTTTTTCATCTACTTGCTTAAAAATTTATTTCAAATTTATCTCTTAACATTTCTCACACATCAATAATTAATAATTGATAATATTTTATATGTCATTTTATCATTTTTAACTAATTTTATTAAATACTTTAAAACAAATAAGCTAACTTTATAGTTATCACCTAACTTTTCAACTTTCTATTATTTTTTAGCCAATTTTATCAAATACACTATACATCTTATTTTATTTTAAACCATCTAAACAATAAATTTCATCTGCTTTGATTCAACTCTATTCCCTCTTTTTTAAATCAAACATAGAAATATAACCTTCACATCTCTAGAGACGTTTCTCCATTCCCTCTTAGAACCCTTTAGCCCAAGATCTCAAGAAGTATTCACCGGACTTTGCATCGGTTTATGTTCCACTCAAGAATTGTTTATCAGCCAAAGCTCTCTGTTTGAGTATTATCTTTTAAAAAAAAAAAAACTTTTAATAAAATAAATTAATTCAAGCACCCTTTTACGAGCGTCGAGCAAATCGTGACTCACTTTGATCCCATATTACAGGAAATTGAGTGGAGTATAACTAGTGTTAAGTTAATCTTGTGGCAGAGGGCTCTATTCTGCAGAGTGCAGTCTACAACAAAATATATGTGCTTGTCTATGTTGTCGTTGAAACTTTTGTCTCGTTTGCAAAATTGATGACGAAGCAATGAAATATTTAAAGATAGCACAATTAATAATTTTGTCCATTGTCATGACTGATTCCAGCTCTACAAGCAATTTCACAATGTCAGAATCAATCTACCTCCACAACTTCACCAACGGTGGGCCAAACAAATAATTTTACCAAGGAAACGATAGATGATATGAACTACCCCAACGTAAGTCAATAAGGTAAATCTTACAAGTTTGACAATTGACATACATGGGCAATGCTGTATTTCTATTCTCTCAAATAAGCATTATCCATCTAAGTTACCTATGACATGCTAGTGGCCTATGACTTGTCTTTCTACTGAAAACTGAGAAGGCAGAAATGAATCATGGATATAAATATAATAGCATGCCATTCACAATTATTCGGTATATCAGAAAATAACAAGCAGAAAGTCTTAACTTAATTAAGAATAATCACGGTTCTTTGTGTTTAACAAAGAATCTAATCCGTGACGTAACATTAATAATCACACACACATTAACAACATCAATACTGACAACAATCTCACCTACTCTCCAAGCTTTTCAATGCATGTAATTATTGTCCTTTACCCTCCCCGTTAAGCAAGAGTCAATATTTACCTCAACTAATCATCTGAAGATTTACATGAACATACATGCGGAGGATGTTGGGTAAAATTGATTGAAAATGATAAAATGACGTTTAAAAACAATATTAATTATTAAATAATGATAAGTAGGGTGTCATTATATATTTTCAATTAGTTTTATTAAACACATTCAATAATTTTTCAGCTTTAAATTAGTTTTAGCTTTTAGCGAACTTTTCAGCTTTCAGCTAACTTTAAGTTTTTAGTTAACTTTTCAGTTAGTTTTACTTATCATACTCTTAAAATTATTCTCAAATAAATTAACAGTATGTTTCCTATTTTTTAAAATTTTATAAATAAAAAACAGGGAACTTGAAAACAAAAATGGAAACCAGAAATGAATAATAAAACGTGACCTAAATTATCTGATCAGTTTTCAGTTTTCAGATCATTCCTTCAAAATCGCCCTGAAAATAGCTTCATTTTTTTGTTACCAGAAAGTCAAAACAGAACAACTGAAGTAAAATTAAAAGCAGGAAAGTTAAGCCATTTAACAATTCCCATAAATTATAATTGTCCTTGCAAAAATAATGTCATCACCATAAATAGATTCAAATAATTAACAAAATAGAAGATAGGAAACATAATCTAAGTTTTGTCCAGCAAGTTATATCATTTCCAGATTCTATAAATCACATAACAAAAAGAGCATCCGAAAACGAAGTTACATGGAAAGACTAAAACATGCTCATTTGAGCTATTGTGGTCATCAAAATTGAACTTCCCCACCTGAATATACATAAATAAAGGATATAATAGATAATAGATTCTAGGCAACAATTAATCGAGAAAACCGGTTTGGCGCAAAACGGCGTTTCTCACCTGACGGAGATCTCTCCCTTTGAGTGTTCTTCCGACCCCTTCCAACACCGAAAAAGTGGTTTTGGGCGAAACACCAGAACCTCTCGCCACGATTTCGTGCGGCGGCAACATCTCCTCATCGTCCCCGTCGTCGTCATCGTCCACGAGCGCAAGCTCGTCGATGTTGTTCCTCCGCCTCGGGACGCCCTTCGACAGCAGAATCGGGACCTTCACCGGAGCCGATTGCTGGAACTTTCTAGAAGGCAGGGACTGCGCAAGGAACTCTGAGCCCGAAGCAGAAGGAGGTCTCGGCAACGATGGAATCAACCTCGAAGAGGAAACGGAGGACTTGCCTCGAAAAACCGGCGATTCAACGCCGCGGAAATCAGGCTCCCTTAGCACGACAAGGATGCCGGAATCTAGCGCCCGATCGAAATTCTGGCGGCGATTTTTGTCCGCCGGATGTAGCGCAGGGCGTTGATTTTCCGATTCGGAGATATCGGCGGACCAGAAGAGCTCGGCTTCGTTGAGCTCATCGGTGGCGGATGCGGCGGCGGTGGCGGCGGGGGAGGGAGATAGGGTGAAGGCGCCGAGAAGACGGTCGGAGGAGCAGGAAGGTGATCGGCGGTGAAAGGATGGTGAGGGGTCCATTTTGGGTTTGGTTAGTGAAGGCGAATTGAAAAGGGGGAAGAAAAAGACTTGAGAAGAGAGTGAGAGTAGAAGAGGATGAACAAGAAAAGGAAAGATTGTGAATTCAATGGGTGATGTGGCGGAGGGTCGCAGATTAGTAAATAGAGGACCACTCCGTGTGGGTCCCACGCTCACTTCTGACGTGGAATGAATGAATGAATGACCAATGCGCATGGTTTTCTTCTGGATGGGTCCCGCGTCGCCATCAAATGAAAGTGAGAGTTTGGCATTAATTCAATGTGGCTTGGGATAGGTATATAAACTATAAAGTGGATTTAGTTTTGATTAAAATAGAATTTATAATAAATTGATATATATTTATATATTTTTATTTTAGGCGTTTGAGTCTTCTAAAATATAAGCTTTATTTGATCTAATAAATTAACAAAAAATAGTAACTTAATTTGGATTGATTTCTTTAATCGGTTCATTTCACTATAAATTTGAACTTAATCAAATAGTTTTTATTCTTGAATTCATTTTCTTTTAACCCCAAAGTAAATTCATCACAATCAATTTTTTTAATTTGAAATTCATATATTTTAGATTTAAATATTAAATTTTTTCTTTTACTTTAGTCTCTTCTGTTCAATTTGACTGTCGTGTGATCTCATTGAGAGTATGTTTAACTTAGAGTTAAAAATCAAAGAGTAATATTTCTATTCACCATTACAAACAAACAACAAATCCAAGTCCCACAAAATCAACAAAACCATGATTATTGATCACAAAATTAGAAAACAAATACCATAAGAAAAATGAAATATTATGGCCCGTTTACTATAAAAGAAATTATGTTTCAATTTTTTATTTTTAAGTTTTAATTATAAACAATATCAACTTGTCTTTTTTATTTAATTCTATATTTAAGAGTTTTGTACATAAAATAGAGAAATCAATATAAAATTTTTTTTATTGTTTCCAATACAAAACATTGAAAACAAAAAACAAGATGAGAATAGTGTGTTGTTGTCATACTCAAAATTGAAAATATTTTTTGTAGTTAAAATTAAAAAACTGAAAATGGAACAAATTTTTTTTCTGAAAGTAAACAGCCCCACGTACCCATTAAAAAGCATCAATTAAGTAAATATAAACAAAACCCATAAATTTGTAGAGCCATATTTTACTTTCTCTATGCCCTTTATGTGAAAAGTAGTCACAACAAACCGTTCCAATGGGGAATCCTTGTAATCTTTCTCTTAGCAACCCTAAATGCTCACACTCTCGCACCTCTCCAGTTGGTTTCAATTGCGCAAATGGGTAGGATTTAGGAGTTCAACTTACGATTTCTTTTGTAATAAGAAAAGAGAAGGGGATGGAAGTTTTGCTATTGACTCAGTGACCAAAATGTAGGGGAAGAAAGTCCTTTGGCATGTTATAGCATCCACGGTGATAAATAACGTGACACGTAATCACTTCTATTAACTTTAACTAATGAGGTCTAATAGGAGGATTAATTTGATTGACGTTGTTATCTTTTAGGGACTAATTTATTAATTTTTTCTTGTATAAACTAAATTGGCCGACCTATAATCTTTAAGGGGCCAAAATGATGTTTTTAGTTCCAAAATTGGAGAGACCGAGTACTAATGCCTTGTTTTTTTAAAAAAAAAATTTAAAACAAAAAAAAAACATGTTTGGGAGATTGTTTGCTTACTATGTTTAAAATCATTAATTTTAAAAATAAAAAATTGAAAACAATCTAAAGATGTTTTCAATCTTATTTTTAATTTTCAATCTAAATATGTCTTTTACAATAAATAAAAAATAACATAAAACAAAATCACAAAAATAGTTTTAAAACAAGATTTATAATCTGGAAATAAAAAAATGTTTTATACATGGCCTAAATTTTTTTTATAGACCCATTTTGTTTTTATTCTCTCCTCTTGACACCAATGAGGTTGATAACCTATTTCCTATCCATCTTTTCAACTCTCTCTCTTCCCTTTTTACGTGGTAACAAAAAAAAGGTTTACCAGGTAACTATTGGAATAGTTTTTTTTTTTCACCCTTTAACCGTATAATTAGTTACTCATTTCTTGAAATTGAAAGATTTTATGTATTCTTTTATTTCTCGTCTCCTAGTTAGGTGTGTTCACGGGTCGGTTTGGTTCGGTTTCAGATGAAAAACGATTCGAACCAAACAAAAGTGTTCGGTTCGGTTCGGATTTCGTTATTTTTTCTGCATTGACCCGAACCAATTAAATACGGGTTGATTCGGTTCGGTTCAATCGGATCAAAAACTCAAAAAATGCCATTTTTTTACCAGTTCGGGAAAAAAGAAAATATGCATGATTTTGTCTAAAATAATACATATAATCTGATATAAAAAAGGCACAAGACTGTTTTGTTGCTTCAAATTTGCACCAACCATTCAAGTTTCAACCAAGTATTAGTGGTAACATAACCAAATTACTAATAACATTCAAACATGAAAATTACAAACCAGCATAAGTGCATAACACATTAACACATTGACCAAATTACTAATTAAAGATCATAGGAAAATTAGTCCTCAAATATCTTGATATCATGAAAATCATAAACACTATCCGTAAATAAAACGCGTTTTTTTATATATATGGGTTTGGTTCGGTTCGGTTCGGTTCGGTTCGGTTCGGGGTAACAGGTTTGGATTTCCCAACCCGTTACCCGAACCAATAGTCCTCGGTTCTAATTGGTTCGGTTCGGACCCGAATGAGAAAAAAATCCGAACCAATTTGAATGGTTCGGTTCGGTTCGTCGGGTTCATCGGATTGATCCGAACCAATGAACACCCCTACTCCTACTTATGGGTAATGTACAAAATCTTCATTCTTTTTTTTTCAACACCACAGGTCTTCTCTATGGGAGAAAATACTACTTGAGTCGAGTGTACAAAATCTTCTTTAATGACTTTTTTGCAACAATTGAATTTTGGGTTAAATATATTTTTTATCCATAAAAATATAACCAAATTTGGTTTGGTCCCTCTTTTGTTTTTTCTTTGGTTTTGGTTGTATATTTTTTAAAATCATATGCTTTTCATTATTTCTAGTAAATATATACTCCGTTGGGTCGAATTTGCAACTTCCTCATAGTTTTTTCTCGTAAAAATAATCAAAATGTTCTTGAAAATTTTCTTTAGAAAATTCCGTAGAAAATTTTCAAAAATACCCACCATTTTTTTATGGAAAAATGTTGTTGTCAAATTTTTCTACTTTATTATGGATAAATTCATAGGAAATTTCTTTCAAATTTTAAAATCTGCAAGAAATTTTTGTAAGGAAATTCGAAATAGAATCTCCAAAAAACATTGTTACATCATCACTTAATGAAACATAACTAATGATAGGGATTGAAAGCATGTGATTTTTTAAAAAATAGAAGAGAAAAAAAAAAAGAAAGAGGAGACAACCAAATTTTATTTTTTTTAGGGATCAATAGTATATTTAATCCTTAATATTTTCTCTTTTTTTTTTAAGTTGATTCTTTGTTTTATCATTTAATTATCACCAAAAATTAATGTTGAGAATAAAATTTACACATATAATAGAATATTTTACTAATTAAATTCACATCTTGATAAATGTATTGAAGACTATATAAATTAATTAATTATGATATAAGTTAAATATAAAATGATGTGTTTTTTTAAATATATATATATATATATGCTTAAGTATATTAAAGTTATCAATTAAATAATTAAGTTATTTTACTCAATAAATTGCTGTATTATATATGCATAAATCGTTTGTCATGAAAAGACTTTGTTTTTCAATTAAAAAAGTCAAAGTTTTTACTGTTAGTCTGTTTGAAAAATATTAAAATACTATTATCACGGTACTTATTGTTGTTAATCTTTATTATATATAAAAGTAAGGTAGTGAAAGAAGGATTTCAAATCTAAAGTTAGGACATAATTGTAAATTCCTTTGTACAAAACTTCTAAAAGTAGAAAGTGTCTTTTAAAATATTAAAAAGAATACGAATGATGAAAATATTACTTTAAAAAAATTAATTTTAACCCCCCAAAATATATTTTTTTAGGGGTTATTCGGGTGGTTGTGAGTTTTCAGTTTTTTGTTTTTAAAAATTTTTAATCAAGTTTTTATAACTCAAAACCAAAAACTGAAAACCACTTTTTGTGGTTTTCAAAATGTTTGTTTTGAAAACCACAAAAACAAGTTTTCAATTTTTAATTTTAAGTTGTAAAAACTTGATTAAAAATTTTTAAAAACAAAAAACTGAATACTCGCAACCACCTCGAACAGCCCCTTACTTTGTTAAAAGTTTTCTTTTATTTTATCTTCTTTTTCCTTGATTCCCAACATGAAATTAGTCGTTTAATATTAGCCAAAAAAACAACTACAATGGATAAAAGCCAGTGCTAAAAGGTTGTTTAACATCATAGTTGTGGTCGATCGACGTTAAAATACTAAAAACTAAAATGTAGCGTCTAAACAAAATGATTGACGCTAAGTAGCATCTGTTTAATTGACTCTAAGCCCTTGTTTGGTGAGCATGAAACAACCAAGAAATGAAATAGGGAGAAAGAAATAGTGCAGAAATGCACCTTCAATCCAGCTTGGTGCGTCGAAGAAAAGCGAAGAAATAGCATAAAGAACTGTGGCCCAGTGATTTTTTATTTCTTCGCCGCATTAGCGAGAAAAGCGAAGAAATATTGGTCCACTGCAAACTGCTTGTTACTTCTCTTCTGTCCTGTGCTTGCTGCACCACAGTCGTCATCCCATGGCCGCGCCGGAACCCTCCACAGTTGTCTTCCAACACTTTCGCACATTGCTCAAGCGAGTTCGAGGTTAGAGAGAATGATGGAGAAGCATCACAAACCGATAGACAGACATGGAGGAAGAGGCAAAGGGTAACGAGAACTATGCATGCAACAATTGCCTGTGGTGGGGTGAAGCAAGATGAAGGTGGTCGGGAACTGTGTGCAGCGTATTGTCTGTATTTTTTTGGTGGAAGGTCTGCAAGAGGTTTGAAGGCCACATACAAGAGGAGCGAACATCGAAGGTTGGGTCGAATTCATTAACGAAGAAGATGATCGAAGGGCTTGGAGGATGTAATGGCACTGTGTGCCAAAATCCAGAGAGGGTCTGCCGCTGCCGCTGACAACGCGGAGGACGGTGGTGTTGAGGGGACATGTTGTGGCGGAGAGGGAAGGGAAAGTGAGAAGAGGTAGAAGAGAAGGGGCATTGAGAAAATCGATTTTCTGGACAAGGAAAATCGATTTCGGCGGGAACATTCCTCAAAATTAATAAAATAGTTGTATTTTTCTTCTATTTCTTCGATCGTACCAAACAACTCACATTTACATCTCTCTTCTATTTCTCATCTATTTCCCTATCACCAAACACTTATTAAATCATCTCCGTCTCTTCTTTATTTCTCTCTTTCCCACTTCTCTTCTTCTCATTTTTCTTCTCTCTATTTCCCTAATCACACCAAATAAAGCATAAGCGAACACTTTTAGGTACGACGTAACAACTGATGTTAAATTGAGCGTTGAATAGGGCGGTGCAGATTTATGTTAAGCTTTCATTCATATATGTGTTTTCTTTTTTTCATTTTTTCATTTGTGTTTTACTGCTAAATCAACAATAAGATAACATCTATGTCATCGCTCCATCTTCACTAACCGATAACTTTGACCACACCCTCTTGTTTCTTCGCTTCATAGACTATGTGAGCCACAATCTTAGTTTTCAATCCAAACTCTTATGTTAATTTTAACCAATGTACCACCAATAAAAATAGTGATTGCTTTACCCTCTATCATCTGGTCGTGTCCTTTGTATCACCCTAAACCCTAAACCTTTGCAAAGAGATCAATGCAATAACACTTGTAGACCAATAAATGTAAACAATGAACATGAATGATAAATCAAAACCAATATAAGACACATGAAGAATGAATTAGAGATAATAGAGAGAGAAAGGGGTTTAAGACAATGGGTATGACCATATGGTGATCAAGAGCGACAACCTATAATGGTGTAGTGGTGAAACGAAATTGGGAACTGAGAGGGGTTTTGAGGAGAACAGGGAGAGAGGTGTCATTGCAGGTGATAATTAACTAAGTTAAGTAATTAGCATCAATTGAGTGGATGCTAAATTATGGCCAAACACGTATCACATTATTAATGAGAGCCACTAATATTTTTTTTTTGTACATACAAGAAAGACAATAATGAGGTTTAAGCCTGACTTCATGCTAGTCCACTCAAACCCCACCACTATCCCAATTCTAGTGGGTCACAATATATCGATAGTCCATAGTTTAGTGTTGGCAAAAATTTTACAAAAAAAAGAAAAGTGTAATATAAATCGTCACAAATGATCAAATTTTGCATTTGTAATGTGATTGGCGCACAATTCCGCAGCTATTTTCCACCTTTCTTACCATAATCATTCTATATCTTTATATAAATATAAGAGTAAAAACAATATTTCACTTTTTTAATTGCTTACTCACGACTAGAATTTGAAAAAGCCTTTCCATGCCTTGAAATCTTTTTATTATACGAGTAAATAAATAATTACTAGAAGATTAATTTAAAAAAAGAAAGTGAATTTTAATTACTTAAAAAACTTTATCTTCTCTTCTTAATTAATTTCTACACCCTTCTATATTGGCATATTAAATCAAGATTATATTAACACGTGATTACAAATTTACAATAGTAAACATTATATTTACTTAATAAAGTTTTATGATGTGTTACAGACTTACAGGAATAAAAATATCAATAATATGTTACCGTAAAAAATATTAACAATGCATTATTATATATTTCGATCTATTCGACGTTTTCTTTTGAGTACTCATTTTTAATTACTGAATACAATTTCATATGAGCATCAACAATCATTACTTGACACAAATTATTTAATGAAATTTAGATGAGATTATAGCAAATAATAGAGAAAATAATGTGTTGTTAATTTTTTCAAAAATATTGTTTTTTATCATTTATACTTTTTAAAATAAGAATCAAATTTTTGTAATGATTACCAAAAAATTATAACATATTTATTTCAATATATATAATTAAATAGGCTCTTGATAGAATATTCATAGCCATTCTTTTTTAAATCTCTCTTTTGTCTTAGATTAGCCTACTAATAAAAATTAAAGTCAAGACTTGTATAAAATCTCACAAATCAATGATTAAAAAAACAACATTGCTATATTCTACACGAGCAGCTAACGTCTGAATTTGAACAAATACAATAGCGATCATAATTTTATATTTTAAAAATAAATAAAAAGTAAAAGACAAGGAAATGAAGTACATTATTGTATTTGTATAGTTGTAGTTGATTGATCAGTTTTCTTCTGATAGGTTTTCGTATACATTATCATTACAGTTACTGCTAAAAATATGAAAATGCATATGTGGCAAGCACTCCTAATGTGGCTATTTTAATTGCATTCGGATAAAAACAATAGACATCAGGGGCTGATCTACGTGCACGGAAGGGAGACTGGGAAAGTGACACGAGTTTGGGAAATCATAGGGTTGGGAGTTTTGGATTACCGGGGGTCTCTCAAACTATTATAAATAAGTATACGAAACTCACAAAAAAAGAAAAAAAATGTTAATGTTGATGGAAATTGCTGTTGGTTCTACACGTATAAGAAGTCACTGTGACAAATATATATATATATATATATATATATTTAAGCCCGCTACAAGCCTACAACGTCAATAAAAGTTATAATATAGGTATGATTTAGAGTTGAATATAATTGATTTTAGAAATTAATGGTTGAGATAAATGATTCATGTTTTACGAAGCACGTTTGATGAAAATGATTTAAATTTAATTATGTGAAATCATGATTTTTCACTATTGAACGTCAAAACAAACGAAAGCATGGTTGTTTAATGGTCTTCTAGAGCATACTATGTAGAGGCAGGTGTAGCCTCTGCAACAAAGTTTATTTACGCAATAGCTATGGATTCGTTACAGATTTTAATTACTTAGCGATTCCATAGCCATTTCCTAGCTAAACTTTACTGCAAATGCGGGAGAGGATCGATCCAGATCCTCTAAAGCATTCTTCAAGTGTGAAGAGAGGACAACATATGAACCACCACACCAAATTGTATTTTTAGTAATATATGTTTATATTTTATTAGCTTAACTAAGTTTTCTTAATCCCTACATTTTAGTCATTTTTCTAGTCTTTCTCGACTTTTTTTAATGGTTTGTCCCTTATTAATTTCTTGTTAATACTATTAGTCTATGTTGCTAAGTGTTCAAAATTAAGTGATGACATGGCCAATCTATTGTCATATTAGATCATCCCCTTTTGGTCCACATCGTTGGATCTTATAGATAAGTCTAAACTGAGGTGGATTGGATGGTAGTAAATTAGTTATATATTAGGGTTTGGTAAAAAGAATCATTTATCACACTCACAGTTCATCGTTAAGTTTTTCATTCCATTTCATACGTGTATCTACATTATGTCTTTCTCTCAAACTCTATCTCTCATCTTTGTCTTTAACCATTAACCTCTAACAATCACACAAATGCCAACCTTCCTTCGTCTATCAAGCTCTCATGTGGATTGAGCATCGACCCTCCCTCAAATTTGAGTAGAAAATAAATCAACTTATATGAGTATGTTGTGTAAGTTAGCACCTAAACTTGTCAATGTGGGTATGACTTGGTGAGCCAGTTCGGTCCTACCTGGCTCATCGATGGTTTTTGTTGGGTGAAATCATGGCTCGTATTTTCCCATGTTATTATGACTCGACCCACTTAACCTATGAGTTAACATGGGTTTGAGTCGGATTGGACTGGTTTGACTTGTCTTTTTTATTTTTTTTTTTAAACTTGAATTTGATTTTGGTTGAAACTTAATTCCTCACTATTCATTACTCATAGTCTCAACTCTCGACTCTTATCTCATGTCACACCGTTCCCTTGTTCCCCATTCGCACACAATCACTCACCCTTTTCATCTCTGTCTCATGTCATCGGCAACTGCCACACTCACACCACCATATTCTCCGTCTCACGTTCGCATGATCATGCTCACATTGTCGGCCAACAAATGGTCCACCAACCATTGCTTTGTGCTATGAATTTTATGTCATATATAGTCACATCACATGTTGTTTCCATCGTGGAGTCTCCCATCGTTCTACTGGCCACCATTTTATGTTTTGATACAACTTGCAGGCGACCCATCTGTTGGGAAAAAATAGTACCAATTCTCCCTCCTCTATGTAGACGCAAAATGGGCACTTACGGAAGCAATAAACAGACAAAAGAAAAAATAGAGAAAGAGTAGAAGAATGACACCGAGAATTTTAACATGGAAAATCTCCTCAATGTGAGAAGAAAAAACCACGGGCACTAGCCAGTAAAGATCTCCACTATCAAAGTAGGATTACAATGATTCTCTCTCAATACAAGAGGATAACACTCAATCTCATCACCCTCCTAGGATGGAATACAAATCAATCTATCTCACCAAGTGTGGTGGAATCACTCAAACTCCCTCTCAAAGAGGATTACAAACTCTCTCACTTTCTCACTCTTGATTCTCAACTCTCTAGTTGGATTGATGATCCAAGTTTCTCTCAAATCCCCTATTTATAGTGAAGGGGTGATGCTTCCATCAAGAAGAGATAGTGGGTATTAAATGTTTTTCACCTTTCCAAAGATGAATGTGCATTTCTTCAAGAGTCATTGAATTAAGACCTTGGATAAATCCATTGTTTCTCCCCATGCATGATGTATTAATTAATTAAGGAGGGATTTCCAACAATCTCCCCCTTCCCGACTTAATTGAGGGGCATCATCAGTCATACTCCCTTGCAACAATCTGAGAGCTTCTTGACTGGAATTGTCTTGGTCATCATATCAGACCAGTTATCATCTGTGTGAACTTTCTCTAGCTGAAACAAGCCATCATCCAAAGCTTCCCTTATCCAGTGATAGCGAACATCGATATGCTTTGAACGGGAATGAAAAGTTTGATTCTTAGCCAGATGAATTGCACTTTGATTGTCACAATGCACAACATATTTTTCTTGCTTGTGACCCAACTCACGCATAAAATTTTTCATCCATAGAGTCTCCTTGCAGGCTTCAGTTGCTGCGATGTACTCTGCTTCAGTGGTTGACAGGGCAACACACTTCTGTAGTTTTGATTGCCATGACACAGCTCCCCCTGCAAAAGTAGTTATAAAACCTGATGTGGATTTTTTGGAATCTACATCTCCAGCCATGTCTGTATCTGTGTATCCTACCAGCACGGGATCATCATTACCAAAACATAAACATCTTTTGGTAGTTCCCCTCAAATATCTCAATATCCACCTCACTGCATTCCAGTGCTCTTTGCCAGGATTGGACAAGAACCGACTCACAACACCAACTGCATGGCAATATCTGGTCTTGTGCAAATCATGGCATACATTAGGCTTCCTACCACAGAAGAATAAGGCACTCTGCTTATTTCTTTAATTTCTTCTTCACTGGTCGGACATTGCATTATGCTTAGCTTGAAATGTCCAGCAAGTGGAACACTAACGGGTTTTACCTTATCCATGTTGAATCTCTTGAGAACTTTCTCAATGTACTTCTCTTGTGATAACCATATTAACTTCTTGGAACGATCTCTAATCACCTGCATCCCAAGGATTTGCTTTGCAGGACCTAAGTCTTTCATGGAAAAAGACTTGCTTAAAGCGTTCTTCAAACCAGCAATTTTGGTTTTATCTCGTCCAATGATCAACATATCATCGACATATAGAAGTAGGATAATAAAACTTCCATCTTCATACCTCTTGATGAACACACAATGGTCACCAGTTGTCTTCTTGAAATTGTGCTTGGTCATGAAGGATTCAAACTTCTTGTACCACTGTCTTGGTGCTTGCTTCAAACCGTACAAACTCTTCTTCAAACGACATACTAAGTGTTCCTTGCCTGGTTCTTCAAATCCTTCTGGCTGTTCCATATAGATTTCTTCTTTGATGTCTCCATGAAGGAAAGCTGTTTTGACATCAAGTTGTTCAACTTCCAAGTCTAGGCTAGCTGCTAGACCCAATGCAACTCTTATGGAGGAATACTTCACCACTGGTGAGAATATCTCTTCAAAATCAGCTCATTTCTTCTGATGGAATCCTTTCACGACAATCCGAGCTTTGTACCTTGGTCTTGAGCTTTCTTCTTCAGTTTTAAGCCTGTACACCCATTTGTTTTTCAAGGCTTTTCTTCCTTTGGGTAGCTCCACCAGATCATAAGTATGGTTCTCATGTAAAGAGGCCATCTCCTCATTCATGGCTTTGATCCATTCTTCTCTCTCCTCTGTCTCCATAGCTTCTGAGAAACTTTGAGGTTCACCTTCACTTGTGAGTGTAACGTATTGGTTTGGTGGGTACTTGGTGGAGGGTATTTTTACTCTTGTTGATCGTCTTGGCTCAGGCTGTGTATGATCTTCTTCCATTGTTTGGGGTTCTGGATTCGTCTGAGCATCTGACATCATCTGATCATCTACCTCTTGAGGTTGCATTTGCTCAGGATTTATCTGATCAACAATAGTCTGCCTTTGCCAGTTTTCTCCCCCTGAACTGTTGGTTGTTGGATGGGTTATCACATCATCACTGCTCACCTTGGACTTTGCTTGCCTTTTCTGCTGAAAATCCTTGATGGTCTGGTCTTCAAAGAACACCACATCTCTGCTTCTAACAATCTTCTTGTTTACAGGATCCCATAGTCTATATCCGAATTCATCCTTTGGAGATCCAAGGTATATGCACTCATTGATCTTAGCATCAAGCTTCATTCTTTCATCTTTGGGTACATGGACCAATGCTCTGCATCCAAAAACCTTCAGGTGATTGTAGGATGTTTTCTTCCCATACCATACTTCCTCTGGAATCTTTCCCTTCAAAGGTCGTGATGGTGAGAGATTTATCAACGCTACTGCGGTCTTCACAGCTTCACCCCAAAATGACTTGAGGAGGTTTGCATGATTTAGCATACACCTGACTTTTTCTTCAATCGTCCGATTCATCCTTTTAGCCACTCCATTCAGCTGAGGAGTCTTTGGTGGGGTCTTTTCTAATCTGATACCATGAGTCCGACAATAAGCCTCGAATGGACCACGGTACTCTCCACCATTGTCTGCTCTTAGGCATTTCAACTTCTTCCCAGTCTCACGCTCTACCAAAGCATGAAATTCATTAAAAGATTGAAGAACCTGGTCTTTAGTTTTCAATAGATATACCCATACTCTTCTAGAGCAGTCATCAATAAAGGTTACAAAGTAGTACGCACCTCCAAGGGATCTTTCAGACGATGCACAAACGTCTGAGTGCACAAGTTCAAGTGCCTCCATCCTCCTTGAGGGATCGTCTGATCTATGAAAACTGACCCTACACTGCTTCCCAGCCAAACAATCAGTACATGATTCCAGAAGTTGTCCATTTATGTTAGGGAGATGATCTTGGCAAGGATCTGCAATCCTTTGTCATTCATGTGGCCTAATCGTCTGTGCCAAAGATCTTTGGAGTCGTCTAACACGTTTGCTTCTCCACTACAGATTCTCCCATGCATGATATACAGAGATCCTTCCTTTGAACCTTTGGCAAGTAACATGCTTCCTTTTGCCAGCTTCCACTTTCCTGCGCCATAATGGCTCACAAGTCCAACATCATCTAACTTCCCAACTGAGATGAGGTTTAGACGCATGTCAGGTACATGTCTCACCTCCTTCAACACGAGCTTGCTCCCTATGTCTGTTGTCAAGACCACATCTCCTATGCCAACAATCTTGCTTGTGACATGGTTCCCCATTTTCACAGTGCCATAATCACCTTTCTTATAATTTGAAAAGAAATCTTCATGTGGACTTACATGGAAAGAGGCACCGAAGTCAACGATCCAAGAGCAATCACCATATGCAACATTTAGGTAATTGTCTTCTCCAATGAGGAAAACATCATCGTCTACAGCGCCGACTGTGGTTGGAATACAATCTTTCTTCTTTGGATCAACTAAGTCTGGATGAACAGCTCCAGCTTTCTGGTCTCTTTTCAGAAATCTGCATTCTGATCTCTTATGTCCTTCTTTGCTACAGTAGTAACATATTATTGTTCTCGTGCGAGATTGAGAACGACCTTTGGCTTTGCTTTTGCTTTTTCCACGGGATTCATTCTTCCCACGGGTTTCACTTCTTCATCGCTTCTCTATAACATTTGCTTCAGATTGAAAATTTGTAGTTTTTTCTTTCCTTATGGATTCTTCATTCATCAAACTGTCTGAAAATAGTGTCCATTGTGATCTTCCCATCTGGAACTGAGTTGCTGAGTGTGACCACCAATGTGTCCTAGCTTTCAGGCAACAAACTGAGTAGCAGAAGTGCTTGCAATTCATCATCAATCTCCATATCTATCTTTGTCAATTGGTTGACAAGGCCCTTGAATGTATTCAAGTGCTCCATCATACTTTGTCCGTCCTTGTAGTCATGTTTCACCAGCCTTCGTACAAGGGATGCTTTATTTATTGGAGTTTTCTTTTGAATCATAGATTCAAGTTTTGACCACAATTCATAAGCATTTGTGTATGTGGACACATGCTCAAATAAACTTCTATCAATATACTTTCGAATTATTGCAACAGCTTTTCGATTCGAAAGCTCCCAATCCTTGTCACTCTTACCTCCTGGTTTGTCTTTGCAAGAAATGGGCTCGTGCATATCCTTGCAGTATAAGTGATCCTCCATGATGGGCTTCCAATAGGAATAATTATCTGCTGTCAACTTGAACATGTCTTCATCAAAAACAGCTCCTTCCATCTTGTATCACACAGGCTATGCTCCCCGAATAAACTTGGGAGCTCTGATACCACTGTTGGGAAAAAAAAGTACCAATTCTCCCTCCTTTGTGTAGACGCAAAATGGGCACTTGCGGAAGCAATAAACAGACAAAAGAAAAAAATAGAGAAATAGTAGAAGAATGACACCGAGAATTTTAACATGGAAAATCTCCTCAATGTGAGAAGAAAAAACCACGGGCACTAGCCAGTAAAGATCTCCACTATCAAAGTAGGATTACAATGATTCTCTCTCAATACAAGAGGATAACACTCAATCTCATCACCCTTCTAGGATGGAATACAAATCAATCTATCTCACCAAGTGTGGTGGAATCACTCAAACTCTCTCTCAAATAGGATTACAAACTCTTTCACTTTCTCACTCTTGATTCTCAACTCTCTGGTTGGATTGATGATCCAAGTTTCTCTCAAATCCCCTATTTATAGTGAAGGGGTGAGGCTTCCATCAAGAAGAGATAGTGGGTATTAAATGCTTTTCACCTTTCCAAAGATGAATGTGCATTTCTTTAAGAGTCATTTAATTAAGACCTTGGATAAATCCATTGTTTCTTCCCATGCATGAATGTATTAATTAATTAAGGAGGGATTTCCAACACCATCAGGAATTGAAAATGCCGATCTAAGTGATAATGTTTGAGATAACTTGAAACCTTGAACAATAGTGTAGAATGAAATCACCAGCTTTCTAAAACTTTTCTCCTTGAGTTCTTGTGCTTTGCTGTTTGAGTGTACCATATTTTTTGCATTACACTATAACTTGTGTTTTGTTTACTAAGGGGAAAATGCAAAGTTTCTAGGTGATTTTTTTTCATGCTATAATTTTAACACATTAGTCATATATAGGATGGAAATTTCCAACCTTTCATCATCTCACAATATTTTACTTCTATTTTTTTGCTCATAATCAGGCCAAGCCAACCTCTGTGACCCAATTGGGTTGGTACTTTTCCTGCTCACTAGAAGAGCGAGCTCACCCAACTCAACTTACTTTTCGTCTAATCTGTAATAAGCTCTTAGTCCGAGTGAGATGGATTGGGTCACTTTCACGACTTTACTAGAACCATGTCCCCTTTTCTCTTCCTTATATTTTCCCCTCATAATTTTTTTCTCTGTTTTCTTCTTCTTCTCGTCACTTTATTTAAATAGCAAAAGTGAATGGTGTATAATTGTTATACTTGATAATAACATTAAAAAATTAGGGCTCTACAACTTAAGATATTCGATTTAACAAGATTAGGGATATTTTTGGACAACTTACAATAAAATGTTTTTATGAGATATTTTTTTTAACATTTACTTTTCTAATTTATGAGTAAATTCAATTATTATTTAATTTTTTAAACATGTTAATTAACCATTTAAAAAAAAACTCAAACAAATAAATCCTAATTTATAAAGGATTAATTTCAAAATTTAAAATAAATTTGTTCTCCTGAAATATTTATGATATCTCTTTTGCCTTTTCTGCCTGATAACTGAGTTTATCAATTGCTCTTTTCCCAACATTTAACAAATTATCAACATGACCCACTTTATTATTCAGCCATGCATCGACATATGGCAAAGCTATATAAGAATGAAGCATTTCCTATGAACCACATTACGTTATATTAGGTTGCGTTGCCAAAGTATACAGGAAATATCCAATGTAATGCATATGTATTTTGAAAAATATAGATGAAATATAAACATCATTTAAATATAAATAATTTAATTACTAAGAAACATTTTAACAATAATGAAAATTTAAATTAAAATATTTTAAAATTATTTTCAAAAATTAATTTAAAAAATATATTTACTCGGTGAAATATTGTTTAACAATGAAACATAAATATTTGATTTTATCTATTGTTGATTAAATAAATTCGAGTATGAATTAAATAAATAATGAAATATAAAAATCTCTTTTTAAAAAATAATTAATTTAAAAATATTGATTTGAGATGAAAACTAAAAATACAGATGCCACAGAATAAATAAAATAAGTGATTACAGATTACTATAGAATAGAGTCCACGCAGTATAAACAAAAGGTTTGAATGCGTTGATGAATGAATATATGTATAAGTAAATGTGTTTAACCAAAGCCCTCAACAAGGACAGTTTGGCCGAGTGGTCTAAGGCGCCAGATTTAGGCTCTGGTCCGAAAGGGCGTGGGTTCAAATCCCACAGCTGTCACTTTATTAGCTTTTTGTAAGTTTTTCAATTCTTCATATTTACTATTTTCTCCGTTTTTCTTGGTTCGAATCGAATGTGCCCATGTGTTAGTTAACCCAGGATCATAGCCGGTATGCCATAGGCCCATAGCAGAACCAGAAAGCCCTGTCAAAGTGAAAGAGCAAAGCGGAAAAATGGTAGCAGCTCTGAGAAACAGAAACAGAAACAGTTCCCACTTTTACCTCTTAACTCGCTTCTTCAACTCACCGAGTCGTAGGTGGCTAGAAACCATAGCATACGAAGAATTGCAAGCTCACCCGGACAAACCTTACACTTCCACGGCCGTCTTCATCCATGGCTTTTTGGGATCTTCCAGAAACTGGAGATCTTTCTCTCGCAATCTTCTGGCCTCTCTCTCCAACTCCTCTCCCTCTTCCAGTATATCTCACGCTTCTCATTTCTCCCCCCTTTTGTTTGGTTTTTCGATAATTCGGTAACTGAATTTTCCAATTTTCATTTTTTGTTTGGGCATTTTTGTTTAGACTGGAGGACGGTGATGGTGGATATGAGGAATCATGGGAAATCAGCTGAGAGGAAACTGAATCCGCCTCATAATTTGGATAACACGGCCAAAGATTTGGCTGATTTGGTAAAGGCTGAAGGTTGGTCTTGGCCTGAGGTTGTTATAGGTCACTCCATGGGTGGAAAGGTGGCTCTGCAGTTTGCTGAGAGTTGTAGCCATGGTGACTATGGCCATTCTGCTCTGTTGCCCAAACAGGTTTTTCTTCTTCACAATCCCAATCACACCTTTCTCATCTTCTCAATTACAATAGTTAGTATCCCTTAGTGACTGTAATGCTTGTAAAATATACATACCTTGTTGTACTTGTGCATTGATGAAATATATTGTTGGTTAAAAAAATGTAGTTTAAGCTGTGTTTGGATTAAGTTGGACACGGTTCCAAGTCCCAACGCTACAAATAGTTGCGTTGAGAGGTTTAAACTTAAGTTTAGCTCATTCTCATCGCCAAATCAAACACACACTAACAACCTTGTGCACATTATGAGATTTACTAACCTACTTTTGATTAGTATATTGCTCACTCTAAAAATTCAAGCAGTGTTTTTCTGATGTTATGGATTATGAGAATTTAATTCTACTTCCCTACCACCACTCTCTAGCTTAGACCAAAATTATTAAGAAATGAATGAAATGGTGTTGTCTGGTATGAAGATGGAGATGGCTTAACTCGTTTGAAGTTGTAAACAGTTCATAAATTCTTTTTACTTTAACATTTGACCAAAGTAAAATAAACTATAACAAACTTGTTCTACATTTAGTAAGCAACCCTTGTATCCTCGTAAATGGAAATGGAATCAATTGATGACTTGTGATTTAACAATTATTATCATTAACCTTTAAGAAACATACAATATCCCTATATATTTTCCATTTTCTTTTTCTTCTCAGGTTTTCTGTGCCATGGTATTTTTTTTTCCCAATAATTTTATTATAGATTTTAATTTGAGGAATTTGTATAGGATAGGTCTAATGTTATTTGTATGTTTCTTACTACAACTGTCAAGTGCACTACATTTACTGATTTACTCACTTCAGTGCTTAAATTTTTCATTGCTGGATAGTGCGGTTTCAATTCAATGTTTATAAGAATTATCTCCTTTTTTCCCTGCTGAAGAACAGCTTTGGGTGTTGGATTCTGTCCCTGGAGAAGTGAACCCTGAAAACAGTAATGAAGAAGTCCGGGATGTTCTTGCGACCTTGCAAAGTTTACCATCACAAATCCCATCTCGGAAGTGAGATACTCTATCCTTGAACCTACTATCTTCCACATTTCTACTAAGTTTATCAATAGGCGAATAATAATTTTGTAGGAAGTCTCCGACACAGAGTTTGGTGCACAATATAGTTTATACTTGCTACACATCTTAAGTAAAAAAATTGAAGTCCTTATATCACAAAAAGTTTATAAATACTTTCTTCATTTTCTTTTGATGAGGCCATGAATCCATGATCTGATTGGTTGTTTAATGTCTGCCACAGATTTCTAAAGAGATTGATGTCTCGAGTCTAGACAAACTGCACTGTATTTACCTTGTCATTGTGCCCAATTATAATTAAACACTGTATCACAAGTTTAAACAATATATGAATCTTCCTTGTGCCCATCTATATTCTAGTTAGACTGAAATGTACTTTGCACCTCTCTTTTAGGTGGCTTGTGAGTCATCTGATGGGACTTGGTTACTCTAAGGCATTGTCAGATTGGATAGGCACTAACCTGAAGAAAGTTGGTGATCATGAGACATGGGTATTTGATCTTCAAAGTGCTAAGCAGATGTTTGATTCTTACTGGTAAATGGTGCAGTTAACATCTTTTGAAATAAAAATGAATGTCTACAGAACAGTATAAACTCTAAAAACTTCGTTCATATTTGTTTTTTGTTTTTGAGTTTTCTGTTTTCTCCTTCATGACGCCAAAGTAACAACCCCGAATGTTACAATTCTGTAGTGAGAAGTCCTATTGGAATGTATTGGAGAACCCTCCCAAAGGTATGGAAATAGTAATTGTGCGTGCTGAAAAAAGTGACAGATGGGACCAAGAGGCTATTGAGCGGATCCAAAAACTAGCCAGTCGGGGAGCAACTGATTCTCTTGGAAAGGTTTCCTTCTGTGTTCTTCCAAATGCTGGTCACTGGGTTCATGTGGACAACCCGAAGGGACTTCTTGAGATTGTGGCTTCCAAGATGGCATCCCTTTAGTTCTTGTTTTAGTTGGACTATTGGGGGATCTGTCGTTGACAATTGTTGTGTCCAGAGTCAACATTCTTTAAAAATGAGCAGAAGAGGTCGGTCAGTAATAACATATTGATTATATAAATTATCCACTATCAAAAAAACAATTTATTGTATATGTGAACATTTGTGTACTGATTTTGATTGTACACTCACCATTTATCACTCCATACCCCACCCCACAAATGGAATAAAAGAACAGAAATATTCATATTTCTTATCTCCACTGCCAAGTCTTATTTTAGATATGTTTAATTTGTTTATATGTTTATACATGTGTAGGGTGACTCTATATGTGTTTATACATATTCAATTACGGATAAATTTTTCTTTTAATAATCAATAGGAAAGTACCACTCGAGGCTGAAGGAAAATTTTGCCACAAAGTTTTGAGACTTGTCATGTTATATAAAGACAGGACGTTGGTTGATAAAGAACCAATAAGAAAATCAATTCGGAATTGTAAAAATAAGAATAGTAAGATGTATTAGTGGATACAAAAGACAAAGTAAGATTAGGAAAATAATTATTAGAGAGAAAATAGTGGAAGCTCTCAATGTTATCAAACTTGAGAGTCTACACAAATCCTGGAGCTTCTTTAGACTCAATTCACAAACTTGCAATTTTGAACGAGTTTGTACGAGTCTACGAGTGTGTTTGGTAAAACTAGCTGAAAACTGAAAAGCTAGATGATTTGATTAAATGTGTTTGGTAAAACTAACAGAAAATGGTAAAATGACATATAAAGATATCATTAATTATAAAATAATGACAAGTGATGGTGGTTGGGGGATAAACTTGTAATTAACTTTTCAGCTAGTAGCTGAAAATTGGAGTTTTTTTAAAAAAGTTATCTCAAGTACATTTTCAAGAAAAACTAGTAGCTACCCCAAAAAGCCACATTACCAAACAATGTTGAAATGATTTCAGCTACTAATTTTAGCTTTCAGCTAGCTAAAATGGCTTACCAAACACACTCTACATGAATCTACCATAGTTTGATAAAAAACAAGTTAGTAAGCAAGTTGACCAGATTTTATAACCTTGAATTGTAGACTTGGACTAGTTTATAAATTAAGTTTGACAACCATGAAAGCTCTAATTATTTGACCATACGGCAAAATCTCACCTTAAGTGGTTTGAAAATGTGTGAAGGAGACCAATAGATACACGTTTGAGGGGTTTGAATAGATTATATGACATTATAGGTTTAAATAACATTGTTACTACTATACATTAAAAAAATCTTGATCTACGTTTTGGGATTCATGGAAGGTTAAAAGGTGCAATGAAATTTTATCACATATGAACAAAAAAATATTAAAAAAATCTAATGAAATTTTATGAATTTTTTTCCCTCCTAGCAGCTGCTTAATTAGGCCTTGTTCGATTTTATTATGGAGAAAAGGGAAAAAAAAGAAAGGAATACCATAAAAAAGTGAATGATTTTATTAATCAAGTTGGTTCCTATCATTTGTTTAGTTTTATAAAAAAAGAATTAAAATACACCATAATATTGCAATAATTAAACTTTTTTTTTTGTCAAATGCAATGATTAAACTTAACCTTTGAGGGTTTCACCGTAACCAAAAAAAAATTATGTAACATTTTTTTTGGGTCAAATTATGAAACATTTTTGTTTTGTCAATAAAAAATTTCTGTAACATGAAAAACCAACATAAGCTTTCACCAAACGAGCCAATAAAACCTGAACTGGAGCCCAATTGCAGCCCAACAAGGACAACACCCAAGTATGGCAAAATCTCAGTAGCGAGTAGGGAATAGAAAACCCTAGAAACGGGACTATATAAACAGTTGGCAGTTAAGATTGTAGAGAGAAGTGAAGAAGAAGAAGAAGAAGAAGAAGAAGCGGCAAAGATGCAGATATTCGTTAAAACCCTAACGGGGAAGACCATAACTCTCGAGGTCGAGAGCAGCGACACCATCGACAATGTCAAAGCTAAGATTCAAGACAAGGAAGGTAATTACAGTTCTCAACCGAAATCCTATCTATTCACCACGTTGCATTTGTATCTCCTCAATATTCAAATCTGTGTTGAACGGAGCAGGCATTCCTCCGGATCAGCAGCGTCTGATATTTGCCGGAAAACAGCTTGAAGATGGCCGTACCTTAGCCGATTACAACATCCAGAAGGAATCGACTCTTCATCTTGTCCTCAGGCTTCGCGGTGGTATCATTGAGCCTTCTTTGATGGCTTTGGCTCGCAAATACAACCAAGACAAGATGATCTGCCGCAAGTATGCTTCATCTCTTCTCTTCAACCCTACCTTATAGTTTCTCCCTCTATGGGACAATAACTTAGCCCCTTTTGCTTTTATAAATGTAAAAGGAGTTATAATTGTTCCCTATATTGATGTCCATCTATAACTTTGTCAACTGGATTTCATTTACTTCCAGTTGATTTTCTCAGTTGGTACATTCTATTCTAGTTTCATTTATTGTTAATTGCTACTGAGGATACCTTAGTTCTTGTATTAATCGCTGTGATTCATTATGTTAAATGGAATTCAATATATGGTTGATGCTTTTGTTTTTGGCTTGCACATTTTTAATTGCCTTAATCCACTGTGTCTTTCATTTACCCAAGTGTTGTGTTTTTTGTTTGTTAGATGCTATGCTCGTCTGCATCCCAGGGCTGTAAACTGCCGCAAAAAGAAGTGTGGTCATAGTAATCAGGTTAGTTATAATATTTGTAATTTTTCATGCCATTGTTCTGATGTGTGATGTGTGAACCTTATCCTGTATTCTCATTGCTCTGTTTTGTGAACATTGTTTACCGCTTGCAGTTGAGGCCAAAGAAGAAGATCAAGTAAATTCTGGCTGAAGTTATTTGTCTCTTACTTGTTGCTCTTAGTCTTGGTTTATGATTTACATAATTACTGCTCTGATTACATCTTTGGTTTTAATTGAGGTTAAATATTCATGGACTTTGTTTTTGTAACTGTTCGATTATATTCTTATGATGACATTATGATATCTTTCAAGTTTCAAGCTGTTGCGGCCTATGTTTGAGCTTTTGAGCATGCCTCATTTTTTATCACTAGCAACATTGTCGACCAGGACCACGTCTCTTTATTGCACTAAGGTGTTAAGCGTAATAGTAACATGAAGCTGGTACACACATACACACACATACATCACTATGATATGTTATTCAGATCAAACTATAGGGGAAATTAAATAGGTCCAAAAGTCGATTTCAGGCAGAATTTAACATAACATGTGTATTTCAAGCTACATGACAGGAATGTACTATTGTTTTAAATTGATTCGAGAATGGTACTTAGCAAAGAATTCCATTTGAGTGAACTTAAACTGTATAGAGGTGGTTTTTTAGGAGACAACCATTACAATCTCCTACAACTGTAAAATGCATTGATTGTTTTACACGTTCTTTGAAAGCTCAAAAGAGCTTGATTCTCTTTGGTTTATCCCAAAATCATTTTTAAAAGAGTATTTTGGGTTTAGTGTTGAAACATGATTAATTCATGTTTTTGATGGTAGAAATAGTTGCGTTGCAAAATTCAAACTTGAATTTGGGTTTAAAGTTAAGTTTTATGTTTGAAATGCCGTTTTATATCTTGATTTTGCTTACCCACGAAGCGATTCTTGGTACTTCAGTTATCTACACTGGAAATTATCTGCAATGGGCTGTTTATTTAATAGCTGAAAATCATAATTGTAATAGGCTGAGCTAACTAAGAATCAGAGTTGAAAATCATAACTATTAGCATGTTTGGATTAAATTTTTAACAATACAGAATTAATAACATGTTTATGTTGTACCTCTACCAACTCTTATCAATGATCTATCTGAAGCCCTGGAACGTGGTTCTGTAACAAAACAGTGATTGTTCTAATATCAGAATGGTATTCTTCAACTTTTAACTATAATTCTCAACCCTTCAGACAAAAACAATTTCACCTCGGTCCGTCCTTCATATACTTATTACTTATGATTTTCTATTATGTAAAGTCCTAACCTTATTTTTTTTTTATTTTAGATAGGATTTTTGAGTCTAAGTTTCCTTTGTTTACCTTTAAAAATACATTATATACATAAAATTATATAGTGATATAATGTTATTCTTTGTTTAGTAATGTCTCAAACTTTAAAAAAGTAAAAAAAAAATTGCATACATTAAGAGATATTTTATTGCATGCAATATATTTATTAATTGTATGAATTATTTTCTTTTGAACATTGTTATATGATCATTTCATAATTATATTTAGGTTACATATCGGGTCAACTCGGTCCTGTCTTACTTAGACCCGATCTTACTTAGATTCGCACATCATCGGGTCTTTTCGGGTCTATGGACGGGTTCGGGTCCATAGAATTGACCCGGTAAAAAATTATGATCGGGTTAGGAACAGGTAAAACCCGTCCCAACTCGTCCCATGAACAACCCTTGACACCATTGCCATTTTTGCCTTTAGTCGTGCTAGGTTGCTGATGCTTCAACTAAGACAGTGAATGGGAATAATAAATGAGTGCATGAATATGCTAAATTTTTACTCCAAAGAGAATTATTCTAAAAGTTATAAATGAGTCATTGTAGATATAATAAATTAGGATCATTTATCTTAATTAAAAAAATGTTCAAAAATAGAAGTTAAAATTATTAAAAATAAGTACCGGTGTCTAACACGAATAAGACCATTATTCAGAGTATCTGTACTTTCTTGGCATGAGATTTAATTCTTGAAACTCGATTAATTTATAATTTAGTAGAATTGGTTAAACTCTTGGAATAATAAATATGAATACATGAGTATGCTGACTCTAAGTAAAATTTATCTATATATAACTCATCGGTAGCCTATAATAAAACTCAACCATTGATTGCTTGTTTTTTTTGTAAATCTAACGGTTAAAAATGGTGATTCAACCCCTAAATCACCTATGAGAAGATGTATCTTAGCCTTGGCCTTAAATAAAAAGTGATTTAAAATTTATTTTAACAAATTAATTATTATTGTGCCCCGTTAAGAACCAAACAGGAAATCAGTTATTTGGTTGCTAGAGGAAAACTTTGACAACCACATTGATGATATTGTCAAGTTCTTCTATGGCAAGTGATGAGTTGATCAAATGAATGATGTGATAGTCTGTGATAGAAAAAAAAAAAGAGAAATAAAAAGGTAAGATGTGAAGGAAAACGTAGAGAGAGTGTGAAAAAATCACAACTCTATTAAGTTTACCACGGCAATTTTTTTACTACTTCATTTGACTTACGATATTGCGTAAGTATTATTGCTTGGGGTGTTCGTGGAAAATATTGGGATGTACTTCCATGGATTAGAGTTATTTTATGGTTAATTTTAAATTATTTATGAATTATTTTTCCTTTTTGTTAGAGTTATTTTTTAATTAATTTTTATTTTTTAATTGATTTATTAATTTTATAGTTAATAAAAAGTGCGGGTACAAATACTTAAATACGCAACACATAAGGGCATATTTATTAGAATTGTTATCCACACGGATATGAGTCCGTGTATGAGTATTTTTTTAATGCGAATATAGGAATATGTAGTGTACTATTGTACCTTATCCAAACCTTACTCATTTTCATCTTTAATGTGAATAGATTTAAATAAGTATTTAAAGATTTAAATTTTATATTATTTTGTTATAAAATTGTTATAGATATATGTGAGTTAAAAATATAACGTGAAAACTCTAACACTGAATTGTTACTTCTACTTAAAATAATAAAACCCAACTTAAGAGAAAAAGTCACGGTTATATATTACCAAATATTTCGACCAAAAAAAAATATATTGCCAAATATAATCATAAATAACGCTCAAACTCACATTTGTACCCTATAAATGGGTTTTCAAACATGCTGTGCGTGGGAAGATGGCCCGTTCAGTACTGAGGTCAATAATGGGCCTGGGGTTTTAATTTCTATGGCTCAGAAATGTAAACAAATTTTGACCATAAAAAAAAAAAAAAGAAATGTAAACAAACTACTTGTCCACATTCCATAACAGAGATTGAATCTAAAACGTTATGGAGTAGCTCATATCATATGGATCTCTTATATACATATACGTATAGAATGCTAAAGCATAATAATACGAAGTATGCCGCTAACCTAATGTGACGGCATGGATTCAAGCCCCTAATCCCTGAAATAAAAGGCAAGCACACTAACTTATATAAGGCTAGCTATATTATTTTCTGCCTACAATATTGTTTTCTGGCTGTTCAATTTATATCAGCAGATTTCATGCTCCATGCTTTGAGGTTCTCCACAGTGATTGGCTCGGTACCATTATTGAACACAAACAAGTGAGCTTCATTTGTCACTGCTAGCTGTGGATAAACCCTAGACAAAATGTTTGTTTTCCCTCCTTCTCCAAAACTCTCCACTACTGAGTGATCAATCTGCCAATGTTAAAAATAAGAGAGCATCAATCAATTATTATAGTCACTATTGGAGAGCTCACAAGTGTCATATGTAAACAACAAACAGAGGAGGGGTTCCATTTGCACATACCAAACTTCTAAGAGAAAGTTTCTTAGTGGTTAAATCTACATCTACAAAACCAGCAAATGCTGGCTTGTACAAGTTACTCTTCAAAGAGGAACTGTTCAAACAAAAACAATCAATTAAGATTAAATAAAGCACGTGATGAGAGAAAGAAAATGAGAAATCCTCATCCCTATTTGAATCAAACAAACCTCCTAGCATCAGAGCACAAGAGAACCACATGCTTGTTTGGAGCTTTAAAAATTCTGAAAAACACAGGAGTGAACTCCTCCAGCTTCTCTGAAGCCAAAGTCAGAAGCCCAAATGGCCCAACCCCACCTTGAAGTTTTGAACCCTTTTGGGCACAGAGATCCTGTGCATTTGACCAACTAGGATCATATTCCTCTGCCTTGTCCAAGCTTGAAAATGAGAAGGTAACTTCCACATCAGCCTGCAATATCATTACTTGATTTATACATAGATACTCTAGACTTATTTGTTTAAAAAACACATATACTAATTAACAGTTCCTTTATATATATTAATGCTGAATTAAGAAACTGACCTGGGCGGCAGTTATTCCACCTACTTCAACATATTCTCCCTTTTCAAGCTTATGATTGTTCATATTAACTTCTTTCCCTCTAAGACTATTCAATTCTTCAACAGGCCATTGTACCAATTGTCTCCCAGTAGGATCAAGCCACAAGGTTCTTGGAATTGCCTACCATAGACACACATTCATATTTAAATTCCTTCAATTTTCTCTTATATTTAAGAAAATACACAAATTAGTATAAAGTTGCACCATCAATTGAAACAAACTAAGTGTATGTTTGATTTACCTAAAAATCACGTTTTAAACGTGGATTAACACGGATTTAAAATGTAGTTTTCAGATAAACCAAACATCCTATATTCTTATTTCACAGCATATACAAACAAAAATATCAAATTAAATATATACAGAACATACTTTTCAATGTTGAAAATGCATGAAAACTAAATTCATAAATATATATAATTATATTACCAACCTGAATTCCTGCCCATCCTTTGTTAACATCATCTTCCTTGGTATCAGACTCATTAGCCCAACCCCACAAGATCCTTCTGTTCCTGCTAGGGTCAAAAAATGACTTTGAAGCATAAAAGTTACCATAGTCATATCTAAGGCCACCCCAACCATCCTCTGAGGTATTTTCCGGAATATACCTATCCTTATTGGGAAAATAAGTCCCCAATGTATAATACTCAAACCTAGTCACATCAAGACTATTCTTTAACACATGCTTAACATGATTCCCTTCATCTGATGTGTCTAACCCCTCTTTCCCTTTCAATGAAACAGGGTAAAAATCAGGGCACTCCCACATACCCGTTGCTGCTGTTGAATGGATCGGGTGTTTGGCCCGGATCCATTTCACAAAATCCATGCTCCTATACAAATAAGCAATCCCTCTACGCTTCCTTCTGCTACCAACCAACATCCTCCAGTGCCCGTCCTTGCTCCACCAACCTGTCGTCGGGTCACGAAACGCGCTGCCGTTTACGCCTTTATCGGCTACTAGAATCGGGTTGATACTGTCGGGTTTTACCCATTTTCTGAGATACGGGTCGGATAAATCTTCGGGTGCGGCGTAACATTGGACCTGTGTGTTGTTCTCGTCGGCAATTCCGGTGTAAAGGATTACGGGTCCTTTACCCGGGACTACGGTGGCTGACCCGGACCAGCACCCGAATTTGTCGAAGGGTTTGGATGGGTAAAGAGCGTGTTCGAGATTTTTCCAGTTGATGAGATCTCTTGAGACTGCATGGGCCCACACAATGTTACCCCATACTGACCCTTTGGGATTGTATTGGTAGAACAAATGGTAGATTCCATTGTAGTACATAGGTGCTGTGTCGTTGGCATTTATTTATAAGTTAGTATCATGCAAATTAATATATTGGATGGTCTGGTCATTGAAAAATTGAAAGGAAAAAATTAACAACAAAATTGAGTTTTTAGTTTTACTCACCATTTGGATCTGCATGTGATTGATGTGTCCATTACAGGAATTTGGGCACCATGAAAAGGAATAGAAAGCAAAGGAAGTTAGCATTGTTGGTAATCAAAACTAAAAGGGGGGAAATTTACAATAATTTAGGCTATATGGATTTTAGAGCTAATAAATAGTGATATTACATTATTTAATGAATATAACACCTTATTTATATTAAATTTAATAAATGATGAGATAATACATCATTTAATGGCATAAAACTTTTTATACTATTTATCTATATCCATTAAATCCTTGTTATTTCTATTGTTAAATTTAATAAAAAATGTATTGGCAATGAATGATATGATAAGAAATCAAATCATGATTGCAATGTCTTCGTTGGATTAATCCAATTGGTTTGACTCAAAAAAAATGATGGGAGGATTTTGAAAAATAAAGTGCAAATTAATCATTATCGAAATTTTAAAAATTTCATAGTTCATTATATTTGAAAATTTATTTTATTATCATTTCAATTATCAATTTTTTTAATCAACTAGGTATGCATCTCCACTCATTAGTGACCTATTGACCCTAAGCACAAGGACAATGTTGATAGGGGTGGTAAAACGGGTTGGTCTGTCCCAACCTGTAATCAGTCCATCAAAAAATGGGATAGGATGGGTTAGCTCTAATTGAAAAATGGATAAAAAAATGTCAGTCCGGTCCATATTTAAACAGGTTTAACAGGCCAACAGACAAACTTTATAACATACTGAAAATTTTTATTATTTTTTGGTCGAAACATTGCTGCATTAAGAAGGACAAAGTCCAAACGAGATAATGGGCCAAGCCCAAGTACACAGAACTGATGCAAATCTACCAAAGGTACTATGCAATTTAACTAGGATTTGCTCTCTAAAAAGAACCACTCAAACAACATATTCCCTAGATTTGACCAAAAAAAAAAATTCCCTATATCTACTAGGAACACAAAACAAAAAAAAAAAACAACACAAAAACAAAAGTTGCTCGCTTGCTAAATTGAAGTATTAGATTGAAATTTAAAACAAAAGTTGCTAGCCTTTGATTTTCTTTTACCTGTCCGAAAGACTAGCCTGACAGACTAGTCCGACCCTAATAATCTTTGAGCCTGTTTTGGAACGGGCCAAAACGGGACAGGTTAGACAGACCAATGGGTTGGAAGTCCCGTCCCCAATCCTATACTGACCCTAATAATCTTCAAGCCTATTTTGAAACGGGTCAAAACGGGACATGTTAGAAGGACAAATGGGTTGGAAGTCCCCAATTCAATCCTATAAAATTAATGGGTTGGGAGTCCCCAATCCAGCCCTAAAAAATTAACAGGTTTGGACGGACTGACCCATAATGCCAAGTCCATTTTGCCATCCCTAGAGCAAGAGGATCGAGAAGAGGGTAAGGTGTAAGACTATAAGCTAATTGATAGGACCGATTTCATTTCTAATCATTACTATTGATAGGAGCATGATTAAAAATAAATAAATAACGAAAACCACATAACAATGACCATCAGTAATTTTCATGCCATTCTGTGGATATTCTTCCCTTATGTGACTTTAATAATTACCGTTAAGTTTGTTTTATTTTTCAGCACAAAAACGTAAAACATAGAAAAAGATGATGATCACACTAGGTGAGAGTACTATATATATAGAGAGAGTGAGAGCTTCCAATAACCAGAAGTACCCTTTTGCATACGCCTTTTACAATGACATATTTGTTGTTAAAAAGGTCACAGAAATTTTCTTTAATTTTTACTTTTTGGCACATATTTATTGCATATGATTAGGTGTCAAAACTACAACAATATCAATTCCATTTTCAGTGTGTCACACGCTATCTTCTACGTCGTATAAAGGTCTGATTTGGTATACACTAACAAACAAGATACAAAAGAAATCTATCCCACAAAAAGGCCGTCCCAACTCTTCATAGCACTAACACAAGGTGGTTTGCATATCTAAGCTTGATGTCCAATAGAAGAGTTTGGCATGCGTTCTTTATCAACTATTAGAATGCCATGCAAAAGGAAAAAGCTTAGGCTATATATAAATTAGTTTCATGTGTTCTACATCATTAACCAAATACCTCTACTGCTCAAGATGGATTAAAAAAAACATTTAAAGAAGTCAAAAATAAACAAACTTTAATAATTAATAAACTATAAGATTATATATATGAGGTCTTTGGGTAGATATGCTAGCTATGGGTGTAGAGATATATTTTACACTATTATCCAATAATTTAAAACTATAACTTATATATATATATACTTTCTTTAAATAAGAAATAGCTTTCAAGAGGCGTGTACCAAAATGAGCCCAAATACGATTGCAAACCAAAAAAAGAAAAAAAGAAAAGGAAAACGGTAAAAGAGAGTTTATTCACATTATATATTATATAACCGATTAACTGTTTTTCCGCCAAAAAAAATTGGATTATAAACTATATGAGCCTAATCCACTTTATCAAATCAATAATATGAGTTTTAAAAGCAAAGAGTTACATCGTCACATTTGATTCCACCCAAATTCAAATCCCAACCCCTTTCTATACATGATCGATGTTCAAAATTTTCAATATAAACTCCCTACACCTAACTACTATATATTGTAGAATGCTTTTTACTTTTCATCTCTCTTATACATCCCAATTATAAGTCATTATTAAATTCAATCTCGACCCAAATTTTTATTCAGCCTTTTTTGTTATGAAAGCAAGACAATCGTTAAACAATCATCACAATATCACACAATATTATAATACAGTTAATAAGTTCTAGGCAAAAAAAAAAAAAAAAAAAACTACAACGGAATAGGCTAACAAATCTGAGAAGATAAAAATCACATGAAAGAAAACAAAAAAGAAAATGTACTCGAAATAATTATAAATAAATCAAGAAGTTACGAACCGTTGATCCAGTTCCTAGGAGGTTGAAAATGGTATGCAGTTCTGTGCACTTCGCTCACGGAAATGGCTGAAACAGATTGAAGATGTGGGTATATTTTATGAAATGCTTCAACTCCATTATTTGTCAATAATACGCTAATGGAGAAAAGTACTACAAAGATGGAGAGGCCCTTTGAGAGAACCATTAGAAAAGCAATCAAACAAAACAATTTGTGTGTGGTTAATTGTCTCGCATGGGAATGAAAATTAGAAATAGTAAGTATGTGGAGAAAGAGAGGTATTGATTGTGATTATTTATAGAGTGAAATTCAAAGAGTGGGAGATGTGGCTAACGTAGATAAAAAATAGGATTTGGATAACTCCAAAAGTGGCCGCAGTAGTTTTTAAAATTATTTTGGGCGATTCTCTTGGGAACATGGGAGACCTAAGCTGAGTCAATATTTATTTATATACACATAAGAATGAGTGGTCATTTGTTTTGAATTTTATCTATAATTTTTTTGAAAAAGAATTTGCATAGAAATTCTTCTAATATATATCCTGTTATTTATTGTGCATGTCTTCTTTTTTATTTCTATGCTAATCTATCTCATGGAAGTTAAATAGTGGAAGGCAAAATACAGTTTAGTAAGAGAATTAATGTTTAAATCAAGATGATTTTTGGAGGGAAATGATGGGAATGGAAATGGAATTGGAATGACTCATTGAAAGCCCCTATCCCCTTTGAGTATGTTTGTAAGTTGAGTTTTTTGGAGGGAAAAGGAGGGAAGGGAAGAGTTTATTAAAAGTCCTTCACTGGCCCTTTATGTTTGGAAGTTTGATTCCCACATATATGTATTTTACAAAGTCTTCATCTCCTCTACTCTCCCTCCATTTCCCATCCAATCATTCCCTTCCCTTCTAAACTCTTAAACATATACCCTTCATGTTTCAGAGTTTTAAATATTTTACAAAGTTTTCTCTTCCACTTCTCCCCCTCCTCCTCTAACGTACTATTCGAAATTCCATTCTCCTCTAAACTCACACACACACACACAATGTGAGTGATTATTGAAAGTCCTTCTTTCCCCTATGTTTGTGAATATAGTTTTCTTACCTGGTTCATAAAGTTTTCTCTCTCCCTTCCTTCCCTTTTATTTCCCCTCCAACTCCTCTCTTTCCCTCCCTTTGTGATTATTGAAAGTCCTTCTTTCTCTTATGTTTGTGAATATAGTTTTCTTACCTGGTTCATAGAGTTTTCTCTCTCCCTTCCTTCCCTTTTATTTCCCCTCCAACTCCTCTCTTTCCCTCCCCTTCAACTCACAAATTAACATATCTTAATGAGTATTGGGAGAATATTTAAGGCAGAATTAAAAAAAAAAATCTAATCAATTACTTAGACAAATTTGATTCAAATTTATCATATATAATTATCTATCCGTATATCTATTATCCACTATATATACTAAATTCAACTCCTTATCTTTAAAACTGAGACATTTGGGTTCCATATTAATTCAAGTTTTTTATTTTTGAAATTATAAAAATCTTGAATATTTCATATCTTCTAACAATTTAAATTCCTCTTATCCAAATGTTATCTATGTGACTTTTTTATTTAATTTTAAATTATAATAAAGTACTCTATTATTTGATTAAGTAGTAATGTAGTATTGAAAGCGGTCCTTTGGAAATTGTGGAAGCAAGATAAGGTTCAATCTTCCACCACCTCAATTTCAATTGTGCTCCTCCATCTATTTTCCAATGGCAAGGGAGTTCTTAATCCTTGAAAGTAGATATGGCCACTGGTGGGTCGGGGCGGATTTTGCTCTCCCCCGTTCCCGTAAAAGTCGGGGTGGGTTCAGGTTAAAGAGAGCGGGTGTGAAATCATAAAACTCAACCCCATCCCCGTGAGTCCCGTCGAGTTCGGGGAAACCCGCAGGGATTTCACCCTCTTTATTTTTCATTTTTTTTTCTCTATTTTTATAACTTAAATATATGTTCTTAAATCAATTATATATATATATATCTAATATACTCTAATTCAAATAACATGTAAATATAAACCTTGATAATTCTAAAAAAATAGAAACTTAATTAAGAACTCTATTATATTTTAAGGAAAATATATAAATTTACCTTTATTATTTAACTATTAGTATATTAAAATTATTTAATTATTCTATCGGAGCGTGTTCGGGGGCGGGGCGGGTTCTTATACCCTCAAACCCTCCCCTGTCCCCGTTAAAAAAGGGGCGGTTCCAGGGTCGGGTTTTACTTAAACTCGATTAAAGCGGTTTTCCCCGTCAAAATCGGGACGGGGACGGGTCGGTACCCGCATGTTTGGGTTTGTTTGCATGCCTACTTGAAAGCATCCAATTTTCTCTTATGTTTTCCTTCGTAATCGTTTCTTCAATTCGGACATATTTGAAGCAAGTTTCCATTTAATTGAATTCTTGTTTTGATATTCAAACATTTATTTTCTCTTTTATTTCTTTTTTTTATATTAGTTTTTAATTTTTCTATATGATCTTTCTTACTTTTCTATCACATTATCTATTACACTATCTACTTTCTTTCTTATTTCTCTCACTTTAGAGGTGGAATCCATCTCCATTTTAAGTGTATGGAAATAATTATCAATTGAATTTATATTGTGAAGTGAAATTTTCTCATTTTTCTGTTGAAAATTTTTTTATTCTAATTAAATTCAAGAAAATATTATAATATTTATATTTAAAATAAATTTTATTTTACTATTTAAATAAAAATCTTTCTTTTAAATTCATTTTTTATAATATCATTTTAAAACACCATCATTTTATTAAAGGAAATTTTTTTAAAATTATTTTTTTAACTTAATTTTATAAAAGACATCTTACTCAACTTTAAAATAAATAAGCACAAAAAACCAAAAGAGTGAAGCATAAAAAAATAAATGAACCCTTATACATATATAAGATTCATTCGTTGTTATTATATAATATCGTCTCTGGAATAATATTATAAACTTTTATAGTTGTGCACTATATATACATATATATACATACTATATATTAAGTAATAGATTTCTTTCTCTCATTTGATAGCAACATATTACACTATATATTGCATGGCAATCATCACGCGGTGAATGTCAATTCACATTCATAGAAAGTTGGAACGCATTGCAATTTCAAAACTGTTGTTGGATTCAACATAGGATGCAAATGCTCCATGACACTGCGCCCACTAGCTGCAGTTAGTAGTATCTTTTACCAACGTATACCGTGATACTGCTAGTATATTCAGCTTTAAAAAACATAAAGAACAACCACCTCGTACCGGAATTCCCCTCAGAAATCGCCACATTCACAGTCCTTGATACAGAGGATATGACATTTCCAAGTTTATACGATAATAATAACAATGTTTTAATAATTTAAAATTTATCCACGTCAATTGTTACATCCATTAAATAAAACATATGATAACATATTATTGTGAGTGTAAAACCTTTCTAGTACATCAAGAGAACAATTTAATTTTAATTTAAGAACAGTTCTTTATGTTTTTTTTTTTTTGGCTAAATAAATTGAACTTAAATTAAGACAGTATAAGGGGTACTCTAACCCATTACAATAGAAAATATAAAGATAAATTCTGTCTCATGAAAAAAAGGCCATAACACCAAATTCAAAACACCTACCAAGCTAATTTACAAAGAACAATTACAGTTCTAAAGACTACGCTTAAAAATTGGAACCAACAACAACACCTGAATGAATACGAGAAAACCACCAATTGAAATTCTGGATAGCAAACGAAACCAAAGAATTTCATAATTTTAAATTCAACCAATTAGCTTTCAACTTTCATTTTTTAATGTTGTGGCTAGCTTTTCAACTTTTATCTTTCAACTTTCAGCTTCTTGCTATTTTAGCTAATAATCTATCATTTTATACTTTTAAACTATTCAATTCAATCAACTTGCTTTTAGTTTTCATCTTTCAACTTCTAGTTAATTTTTCAGCTTTCATTTTTTAACTTTTAACTTCTAGCTAACTATTTCAATCAATATGTTAGGATTTTCATGCCTCTTATGTGTAAGTGTCGTTTGATTGTCCTTCTAGCTAGACTTTAATATAATCATTTTTGACGAAGAAAAAATAATTAATCACTATTAAATAGTAATGTTGAAGATTATGAGAATAATAATTTAAATTACTTTTGTGTGTGAATATATATCAATGAATTGAATTCCTCTGGAAAAATAAGAGAAAAATTAAAGAATAAAAACTAAAATAAACGTAAAAATGGCTATATCTTATGAATATGAAATCAATTTTATTGTAAGGTAAATATGAATTTTTTAGGTATGACAATCATATTTGAACCTGCAAGTATATAGGGTTACACATGAGTTTGTTAGACTCAATCAAACCAACCAATTCAACTCGACTAAAGGTAAAAATGATTGGTCGTGTCGGGTCATCAGGTTAAATCAGGTTCGGTGAAGTGGAACCCGGTTGATTTGTGTTGGATATTGGGTTTCCGTACCTGACCATAAATATAAAAAATAAGAAAATACTAAGAATTATATAAATAACAAAATATCTAAAACTTTTCCCAATTAGTCTCAACCTAACCCAATCCAACCACATGTTATTTTTGTGTTTATTTCTAGTTGTTCTATTTATTTTCATTTCTTTTATTTTTCATGTGAACCTTGACTATCCAGTCCAATCCAACCTGAACATAATCGGGTTGATTCCTGTCGGGTTCAATAAAATTGGCCCAACCCAACTCGATCACATTTAACTGGGTCGGGTCCAAAGCGCCCCTAAATTCGCCCCCCGCCCCATGAACGCCCTACTCCCAAGTATTTGTTGAACTCCATCTTTATTTTGACTACGAAAAATCTTTTTTGACTCTCTGACCTCACACTGATTTGAATCTAATTTGCCAAATAAGCCTAGATTTAGGTTGAGAATATTTGCTTCACCCCAAAATTATCCTTTTGATATAATAGTTAAATCATTTAAAGAATAATAAAATAATAAACTTAGTTCATGTGTTTTGTTAAAAATGTGTTTTTAACTAAACAAATAGTTGGTTGTAATGGAAGTGGATGGTAACTTCAGGTCATCTTATTTTCAAGGTCAATGGTTCAAGTCCTAAAATTACTACTTTTGGGAGGACTTTACCTATGGTTAAACTCATAGTTATGTCTACGAAAAATTCTCAGTCAAAGACTAAAAAAATGAGTTATTTGAATATATGTTGAATAAAATTATGATAACATAAAATCGAGATGAAACATTTTTAAATAATAAATATAATTTATCAAAATTATTGTAGTGTTATTTAAAATGTATCTTTAAACCCTTTTACTAGAAGTTAGAAGAAAAAGATACTCCAATTAAAAGAAAACATTTAAGAGGTAAAATATTTAAAATTATAAAAAATATATTAAAATTAAAATAAACAACGTTAATTTAATATGTAAATATTAATGGAGTTAATTTCAAAGTATATATATTAGAATATTATTAGTTTTATTTAAATTTGATGTGTATTTATTAAGGGATGATTAGTTAGACCTAGAGATTTATTTTGAATGTAGATATTGGGGGATAATTAGTTTGAATTTAAATAGATGTCTTGTATTAAAGATAAACAACAATTTGATTTTGATTTTTTTTAATAACTAAGGAGAAGAGTAGAACTATCGTAAAATTAAGGGTTAAATATGTTTTTAGTCCCTAAAGTATGACCCGAATTTGGTTTTAGTCCCTAAAGTTTAAAATCGTCGGTTTTGGTCCCTTATGTTCTGAAATCATGTAAGTTTAGTCTCTCATTTAACACCGTTAACTTTGATGTTGACGTGGCAAACAAATTCTTGTATTAGCTATTTCGATCACCTTTAATGAAAATAATTTGATAATTGAATAACACCTCGGCTCATCCAGTTATATTTCATTTAGAGTTTTATTAAATGTAACGAAGTCATTAATTTAAAATAGAAATTATAATTACCATTTACTGTAACATCCCACCAATTAAGACCTTAATTCATAGGAGATTTATAACTTAAAGTAGAATGAAGAAAAGATTAGGCACAGAAAAGCTTATAGGGGTAAAAATAAAGTTTTCAGTCATCAGGTAATTCGATCAAGCGAATTATGCAGCAAAAACTGCACAAGTTCGTTCTGCAATTTTCGCTTAAGCGAGTAGCAATTCGCTCAAGCGAAAAACAGAGGAAATTAGAGTGCTCTCTGGACGTTTTTCGCTCGAGCGAAAGTATTTTCGCTCAAGCGAAAATGAGAGGGGGAAGTTAAATTCGAGCAATTCGCTCAAGCGAATTGGATTCGCTTGAGCGAGTAAACGGTTACAGCGTTTTTAAATTTCGATATCAAGCCATACCAGTCAGTTTTTCCTTCTTTTCCTTCGCATTTTTAGAGAGAGAAAGAGAGGTTCTAGTGAGAGAACATCCCAGCAAGGATCAAGAACGACTCCTACGCTTCAAGAACGAATCTTTCCTCAATCATTCCTCCTTCAACGCTACCTACTCTCTGTTCTTTCTCCGTTTTCTCAACTCTCAGGTGGGTGTGACTCTCACTTGTTTGTCTTGATTGTTCTCACAGCATGTTCCCCATTCTTTTTCCCCTTTTCTTTCATGGAATGATGATATATGTATGGTATGAGTATAGGAATTATGAATGAAGTGTTAATTGTTTGTATTGAGTTGCCCAAAACCATAGGATAAATGACTTGGATGATTATGTATGATGAATTTTGATTATGTTATTCTGAAATCATGGGCCTTTGGCCATCACAGCCATAGAATTATGAATTTAAGATATCACAGAGCT
The DNA here is from genome assembly GCA_026901365.1 of Sesbania bispinosa. NCBI lineage: Eukaryota > Viridiplantae > Streptophyta > Magnoliopsida > Fabales > Fabaceae > Sesbania > Sesbania bispinosa. The sequence goes on along the minus strand of QLOH01000406.1, from coordinate 421,831 downwards.
TATAGCCATCACAGAGCCACGAGCTATCACAGGGTCATTGACCGTCACAGGCCTTCGGGCAATTTAATTAAGAAAGACGGGGTAACCACATCGAACTCATGGCCAAGAGGGAGATGGGGTCCCCAATCACATAATGAAATTTAAACATTATTTAAGACTTAATCATAGGTAGCCCTGGACGGCGGTCCTTGGTTACACGGCCGAGCGCTCATCACAGTCACGTTACAGAGAAAAGACCCCGAGTGTCGGGTAACAACACCTCACAGTCATGCATTGCATCATAATCATTGATTTCCAATATGTTCAGTTATGTTTAATTGTCTCCATTATGTTTCTTGAATTAATATGTATGCTATGGTGGTTCTTGGTTGTTTTCCCCCACACTGCACACACTTGTTACGCTCACTGGGACGTTGGTCTCACCCCATTCCATGGGAGCAATATTTCAGTGGTGCAGGATACTGATCAGGATTATGACGAGCAGTAGATGACATGTGGAGGGTAGTAGTTTAGTGTTTACATACTTTGATGTATTCCATGTTAATTAGTACGACTTTAGGAATTATTATGTTAGTTTAATACCCTGTACTGGAGCCTTTATGGCGACCTTATATTGGTATTTTCTTTGAGTTATGTATGTATTGTTTGGAGCTTTAGTAATGGTTGGGTTACTCAAGCGAATGTGTTGTATGCCGATACGCAAAATTAACGAATGAATTTCACGAGTTTGGAAATAGTGTTTCCAACAGACATTATTTATGAATTTAGAAATTAGGACGTTACATTTACTGTATTTAAATTGTAAAAAGATGCCATAGTATGTGTCTATCAATTGCCAAATCATTTTTATTAAGGTGACTGGACATGCTGACACACAAAATTTGTTTGTCATGTCAGCATCAAAGTTAACAATATTAAAGGTAGGGACTAAACTTATGTGATTTCAGAACATGAGGGACCAAAACCAATGATTTTAAACATTAGGGACTAAAATCAAATTCAAGTCATATTTTAGGGACTAAAAACATATTTAACCATAAAATTAAAGACTAATGACTCTCTAACAATTATAATTTGATTTTTTTTTAACGTGGGGACAAACACTATAGTACCGTGTCTAAAATGTACCCATTGTTGTCCCTAAGTAGGGGGAACAGTATAACCTACCCTGCCTTGCCCCCGCTCCACCCTAGTACCATGTCTAGATTTTTTTTTCTTATTAATACTAATTGTAAATTAAAGACTGATGACATATGTAGTGACGACTCTAGGATTTGAACCCATGACATTGCAAGCAAGGTCCTTCTGAGATCAAAACCAACTCCCTCCCACTAGTCCACTACGACCAATTAATGTTTGGTTATAACATACATATATAAATTTTTAATTAAACTTTAATGTGTATATAACTAAAATTTAATTATAATCGAAGTAGTGACTCTAGGATTTGAACTACTGGCCTTGCTACCTGGGATCACAATCAAGTTCCATCACAACCTTGCTACCTGGATCACAATCAAGTTCCATCACAACCGATCAATGTTTGGTCATAACATGCATATATAAGTGTAATAAATTTAATAATATTTAGTATGTTAACATGAATTATTGGTGACAAGATATAAAACAAACTTTTTGTGAATTTATTGTAATATAAAATCAATTAAATGTTTAAGATTTTGTCCCTAAATCTTTTCATAAAAACAAATTGTTTTGGGTTGAAATTCACTATTATATTAATATTGAATATTTGTGGTAAATAATATATTAATATTAAATTTATTATTATAATCATAAATGTTTCAAATTCCCAGTGATGAATATTTTGTCATTAATAATAAAAAGTCAATGACTATTTTGTAATCATCGCTAATATAATGAAATTTTTGTTTAATATTTTATATTAGTGACGAATTATTTGTGCACTTATATTTTTGTCACTGTTAATGAAATTGTAGTGATGATTTATTATTTGATCACTATTATGAATAATATTAGTGACAAAATAAAAATTAGACACAAATAACATATAATTAGTGACAAAATTTATCGTAACTAAATTTTTGTCATTAAAAGATATATTTCTTGTAGTGATAAAAATTGAAATGTGAAAAAAAAATAGGATTGAATTTAGGAAAATAATTGATTGATACCCAATTTTGGCCTTTTGGGGTGTGAGTGTTAGAGGTGTGGGAAAGGAAGAGATAGAAAAAAAATAGTGAAAAATGTGATAATTGATATAATGATAATGAAAGAGAGACATAGAAAAAATAAAAAAAAAGGTGTGAAAGATTGGAGTGTGAAAAAAATAAAACTAAATTATATGGAAAATAATAGTTTCACACTCTAAAAATAGGGTCCATTTACTTTGAAAAAACATTTACTGTTTTCATTTCATGTTTTTAGTTTTAATTACTAAACTATTTTCAGTTTTGATAATAAAAGTATTTTCTGTTTTCAAAATTTGATACAAGAAATAATGAAAACAACTTTATATTGGTTTCTTTTTTTCATATATAAAACTTTGAAAACATGAAATCGTGAAAAACAATATACTGATATTTTTTGTATTAAAAAAATAGGAAATAAAAGTAGAAAATATTTTCTCAAAGTAAACATATGTTATGAAAATTAATAAAAAAAGAGAGATAGATATAAAAAAACAGTAAGGTGTGAAAGGAAATGTAGAAAATATGAGTATAAAAAATTTATCATTCAATTTATATATTTCTCTAATGATGATACTGAGAGTACGTATTTAGTCCTTTACTCTTGAATAGATTTTGAAATTGTTTTAAATTAATTTTATTAAAGAATTTTGATTCAATTCACAACACATGCTGAAATTGTGAAAAAAACTCAGATTCAATTTTTGCTATAAAGCCATAAATTAAGATGATAAAACTTTTAAATTATGAAATTAAAATAAATTGTGTAAATAAAGATATATTATCTTCTGTGTTTATTAATTTAATATGCTATATCAAAATTTAAGTCTTAAATTCAATATTTATAATTATGGAAAGGTTTATTTTGACATCAAAATTATGATTGACTAATTAAATCTAAACAATAGTAATTTTGTGAATTTAAAAATAGAATTTTTTGTCTGAGTTTGCCCGATTTAAATGGGTCCATATAGAATTTTCCACTTGTTTGCATTACAAAAGTTCTTGGGTTTGGCGAGTTGGTAAGTTATAATTTGTCTACCCAGCATGCTATGATTTTAGTAAAAATAAAAAATTACATATATTGCTTTTAAAAGTTGAAAATTTAATATCTTAAGCACATTAATCTTTTGTATTGTTCAGTTCACTAATCCATTAATTAAAAATGTTTAAAAAATATAAAAATAAAATAAAATAAAATTTGTTTGACCTGCTAACACATACCATGACTCGTTTAAACAGGTTAATAACGAACTAAGCTTATAACCTTAATTTTTAAATGAACATGCAATATGCCTGATCTTAACTAGCATGAATTGCATATGGTATTAATTAAACAAGTCATTATAGAAATCTCAACCCATATATACATATATAGTTCAATACCAAAAAATATATATACATATGTAGTTAACTAAAGCGATGTTATACAAACTTATATCCTGTGTTTTATTTTAGGTGAATTAGCCGAGAAAGAGAGGTGAGAGAGAGAGTTGGAGAAGAGAATTCAATCTCAACCAGTTTGGTAAAGGAGAGAGTTGAAAGAGAGATTGAAAAACATGTGGGTCTCATGGTGGAATTAATTCTTCTCAATTGAGGGGAGAAATGGGAGAGAGAAGCCGAACACTCATTGAAAGACCAATATACCCTCACCATTGAATTGTTAATGTTTTTATATTTGAAGGGTAATTTAGTCTTTTTATCTTTTTACACATCTCTCCCTCTCATTTCTCCACAACCAAACAACTATTATAATTAATTTCTCTTCTATCTTTCTCCTATTTCTCTAATACCAAACAACATCTATTTCTACTCTATCTCTCCAATATATCTCTCTTCCCTATCTCTCTCTTCTCTATTTCTCTCTTACTTATTTCTTACCATAAACCAAACAAAGGGATAAAGTGAGCTCATAATGATTATGATAATGTGACGATGATATTTCTTAGTTTATAAAGTTTATAAGTTTATAAATATGTGTTATATTTGTTAATTTATCGTCAAAGCCTATCCGTGTGTTACAAGCATAGTTCTAAAAATTGGATTGGTCCGGTCGGTAAACCGGTGAACCGATCATGTGTCCGGTCCAAATAAATCAGTGAACCGATGCTATAAAAACCAGTCAAAAAACTGGTAAACTGATCAAAAATCGGTAAATCAGTCAAAACCGGTTGAACCGGTCTTTCATAAAAAAAAACTATTTTTTTATTTAATTTAAAATACTTTTAAGATAAATAAAAACATATGTTTGAGAATTACACATAAATATTTATTATTTTATCATTTTTTTTTTGTTTTATACACCGTATAATAAGGTTGTTTAAACAAGTTTATAACTTCATATATCTTAATTTATTATAATTTTGTGTTATTTTATTAATTAAAATATTATATAATATTTAGAATATATATTTAATTAATACCGGTTCGACTATGGTTCAACCACGGTCAAACCATTGAACCGTGAACCAATACTTTCACCAATTTAATTACCCGTTCAATTTTTAAAACGTTGGTTTACACAACTCACTACCTCTTTTCTATAAAAGCCCACATATCGGCCACAATACTCGTTTTTCTATTAAAATAATAAAATTGGAAATAATTTTAAAAACTATAAAAGTCACTTCTAATCAAATAGAAAAGTTAATAACACTGCACATCAACTACTTAATTCTACCTCTAGTCCTATATAATATGAAACAAAAGGGTAAAACTTTTCGATCCTATATATAAAAAATACAAGTATCATTTTTAGTTATATTAGTAATTTCTAATTATTTTATATACTCTTAATTTATTGTGAATGATTAACAAGTACCTACTCATTCAATTATTGGTATTTCTAGAAAAAAGTTTTAAATTTATGATACTATTAATTACTATTAACGTCTTTCAATGCATATCATTAATCTTAATGATTTTAGTTTTGTGTTTCTTATATGTAGGATCAAAGAGTAGTAATATAGTTCATCATTTGCCATTCTAAACACCAGGTTGTCCAAGGCAGAACACAATTCGATATTATATATAAATCATTATCACAATTGTACATTAGAAAAGTTATAGAAAAATAGAACCTATATCTAGAATCGATAAAATGGGCTAACCCAACCGAATTGGCCCGTAAAAGCCTGTAAAAAAGTAGGGTTTGTGCACTTAATTTAGAAGTCTGAATAACTTTTGAGTTTTTTAGTCTAACCTGATAAAGCTCGTAAAAGTTAGGTACCCTGCATAACTCGGGAATTAACAATCGAACCACCTGAAAACATGTAGGGCCTAGACACTTATTTTATAAGTCCGAATAACTCCCAAACTTTTTATCTCACTTCGATAAAGTCTATTACCCGCATCGGACCGGGTCGGACAGCCTGGATTACATTTCTACCTTTTTTTTTTCCCCTCATTTCCAAGGCTAAAAAGAATAAGAGAATTTGCCCACTTTGATTCACAAGAAAGAAGCGACACATTTCAGTTCATTTCGTTTAGTAGCCTCCTTTAGGTCCATTTCAATACATCATCGGGTCTCCTTGCCTTATAAGACTTGCTTCCCCAAAGCGCTAGATCTTTCTTCAAAGAAGCAATTAGCTTTAACCCAAAAAGAAAAAAGAAAGAAAAACAACTGACTTTTATTTTTCTTCCTCATAAATCCTCAGCTGTGGTTTCACTAGTTTTGTACATGTCAATTAATTCTCTTTGTGGGGGCTATCATGCATGGTTTTCAAGCGTTGTTGTCAGTTCATTGGACATGCTGCTTGTGCTTTCTTCAAAGGTTCCTTTGTTGTCGTAAGCTTATTAGCCAACACTTCAATCTCATGTTTTGCATCATTAATGCTTTGTTTGGTGTAATTAGGGAAATAGAGAGAGGAGAAATGAGAAGAAGAGAAGTGGGAAGGAGAGAAATAGGGAAGAGATAGAGATGATTTTTAGGTTGTTTAGTGTGAGAGAAATGAGTGTGAAATGAAAGAGAAATATATTTTTAAGTTGTTTGATATGAGAGAGGTGTGTGTGAAAGAGAATAGAAATAGGTTTTAAAAATCAATTATTCATAAAAATAAAATAGATTTTTTACAAAAAAAAAATCGATTAGGAGACAATAAAAATTGATTTTTATTAAAAAAAAATGCTGTAAAAATCGATTATAGGGTCAGGAAAATCAATTTTTGTTGCGAGCAAGTTCTTCCTTCCCCCATTTCTCTTCACTTTTGTAGAGAAATATAAATATGATGGGACCCGCCATATTTTAGTATTTCTCCACCATTTCTCTGTTGACCAAATGAAGAAGCAGCTCTGCTGCATTTCTCTTCAATTCCTTAGCCTCTGCCCATTTCTCACCTATTTCTAGGCCACCAAACGAAGGGTAAGACTATTTTGAGGTGACTCCTTATCTCAGGCTATGTTTGTGAGTTGAGTTTTGGCGAGAAAGGGAGGGAAAGAAAGGACTTATTGAAAATCCTTTCCCACTTTGTGTTTGAGAGTTTAGGTTTTTATATAAAGCCTTCCCCTCCTCTTCTCCCCCTCCCTTCCCTTTCTTAACTCTTCCATTTCCTCCCTTCTAAACTCACAAACACACGCTTAGTGAACTCAAAGAAAATAACATGTACTGGTAGTATAACACACACTTAACCGAATTACACATATCAACAAAAGTGGGTAAAGCTAGTTAATTTCATTGGAGTTTTAAAAAATAGTTTAACTTTATAATTTTACCCTTATTTAATATCATTAACTAATTCCACTACCGTTTGATGGTTGGAAAGACATTAAAGTTAATAAGGGTAAATAAGGAAAATGGTAATAAATGTTGTTTTGAAATTATAAAGTGCCTTGTAAAGATGACTATAAACCTTGTAAGAAGTGCCTTATAAAAAGGACCAGAGGGAATATTATTTAAGAATATAATAAAAATCAAGACTATCTAAACAACATACTATAATTCAACAGATCGGGAGGACGTGTATGGTTGCGTAGACCGGACCAAATTGTGTGGTTTGCTCGTAAAATGCAACCAGTTTGAATCGATTTATTCCAGTTCTATAGTACATTTGTTTCTGAACTCTGAATATGATTGAGGGAGGTGGAAAGAGAATAGGTTGAGTCCAACTAAGTTTTTTAAGGTCTAACCCATGATAAAAAATTCTAACTTGGCTTAAAAGCCTATTTAGAAACTTGACTTAACTATGAGTATATATTTAAATAGACCTATAAACTCAATTATTTTATGTAAAATAACACACTCATATATTTAATTAAGTTAATAAATATATAATGATAGGATATTATAATAATAATAGTAATATAAAAAGTTATTAATTTATTTATATTTACTTAAATAGGTCAATCTAATATGTTTTAAAAACTTTTTAGATGACATAAAATATGATTGTTTAGTTATATAGACTTTTTACATGATCTATTTAATAAATCGGTTTAGTCTAGTCTAAGTTAGATCGTAGGCTAGATTGTAGGCCCCTTATCGAATGGTCTAACCTATTTCCATCCCTTTGATTGAGGGCATATTTAGATAACAATTTATGAATCACAATTTAATCACTGAAAAAATATTTTTTTTTCAAACTATAATTTAAGATTCAAAATCAAATGCAAGTCATATTATTTTGTTGAACATATTATGTATGAACAAAATTTAATTTATACACTCCAAAGTCCAAACTAAGTTTTAAGAGGTGTAAACTATAATTCAATCTGGGACCGTAGGCCTTGTCAATTAGGAGTGGAAGTAGGTCGTGCCAAATTAGACTTTGCAAGGCCCAAGTCTAGCATGTATTATATTTTCATGGTCCAAGTCTGGCCTATTATCTATTATAGACCATTTTTTTAGGCGTGACCTGGCCCGTTTGAAAGTCTTGTTTGGCCCATTAGCCTATTTAAAAGCTCATTTCCTGTTATGACTAATAGGTTTATTTTTTTAAAAATGTAAATATGTCAATGACATATGTCTTTAAATATGTCAACAAACCTATTTTTAAATAAGTCAAATGGAGAAATTAAAAAGTTATATATTATTATATTATTCATTATGTATAATATATTTATATTTCTATAAAAAATAATATTATTTATAAATAAGTCAGTCCGCCAAGCCTAATTGGCTTTTTAAAAAGTCTAAACTTGACCTGTTTTATTAAAAAGACTTTTTCAAAAGCCTAGACCTGACCTTTTTATTGAATGGGCCAAGTCAAACTAGACCGTAAATATGCTGGGTCGTAGGCCCCCGATGAGGAGTCTGGACTCCGACGAGCAGCCTGGACTTTACTATCGATGGTGCACGTTCGGAAGAGAATATGATAGATATAGGTTTAATTGTCTTTGGTCCCCAAAATATCGCAATTTTCTCATTTGGTCCCCCTTTTCTATTTTCTTCCAAAGTAGTCCCCTAAATGGTCCCTCTGTTTTTTTTACAATTATTTTTTTCCCAAATGGTCCCTAAAAAATATCATGATTTTCAAATTAATACCTATAGAATATCGTGATTTCTAAATTAATCCCCCAATATATTGTGTTTTTCCTAAATGGTCCCTCTATTTTTTGTGCCATGTCAGCACTTTATGGTTAAAAATAATAGAGGGACCATTTAAAAAAAATCCTTTTTAAAGGACCATTTTAAAAAAAATAAAAATGGGGATCAAATGAAAATATTTTGGGGACAAAAACATAATTTAAGCATAGATATATATTTGTATATATTTTTTTTTGGTCAACGAGATATATATTTGTATTCGAAGTAGAGTTTAAGTTACATGGGCTTTAGATATGTATGAGATAGGTGGGCCTCCGAGCCCACTGATCCACGAAATGCAATAACAGATAAACGGACGAAATTGACCAAAAAAAAAAAGATAAACTGACGAAAACCTGTTTTTGAACTCACTTGTTTCGAAGTTAAAAAAAAAGGGAATTTAAAAATTATAAGAAATTTGAGATAATGTGTGTATAGCGTTATTTGATTTCATCAATTAATTCGTTTAATTTAGATTTTAAACATCCATAATCGATTCTGCATAATTGAATGACTTCCGTCTAATTGCTTCATAAAATGTGGATTCCTCCATCTCTCCGCGGTTCAACTGCTACACTTACCACCGCAGCAGATGAAGCATCGAACATGGCCTCGTAGCTCTTTCTCCTCTCCTTTCCCAAACTTAGCCGCCTCCGAATTCTCCGCCGCATATTCCGGTCGCTCCGTTCGCCTCCGCTCCCGCCCTCCGCCGTCCACGGGATCTTCGTCTTCTGCAGGCGGAGATGGAGATTTCTCGGCCCTCCCGTACGATGTTCTGGCGAAGGTGGCGGCGTCCTTCGACCAACCAAACCTGCAAGCGGCGTCGCTGGTGTGCCGGTCGTGGAGTGAGGCGCTGCGGCCGCTGAGGGAGGCGATGGCGCTGCTGATGTGGGGGAAGCGGTTCAAGCACGGCCGGAAAGGGGTTCGTCCGAACACAGAGAAGGCACTGGATTCGTTCATGAAAGCCGCCGCTCGTGGCTCCACCCTGGCCATGGTGGACGCCGGCCTAATTTACTGGGAGAAGGGAGAGAAACACAAGGCCCTGGATTTGTATCTCAAGGCTGCTGAACTCGGAAACCGTTCTGCACAGTGCAATTTGGGGATTTCGTATCTGCAAGGTTTTCACTTCTTCAAGCTTCCATTTGTTTTTTTTTTTTTTCAGCTAATTTTTATATATGAAACCATGTGTTTTCATTCGCTTCTGTTTATTTCTTGTGGAGAAAATAATCTTCCTAATCACGTGCAACTTTTGGATTTCGTTTGCTTTTCTGCTTGGTATCTGGACACAAGTGGTATCCATTGTCCAAGTACATTGTAATAGTGTCTGTGCTCTTGTTGCATCCTGCATACATTCATTCCAGTCTGGATGAAAATCAATTTTTCTTTCATTGTCCTACACTTCGTGTGTGTTTTTGTCCAAACTCCTACGAGAAATACCACCAAACACGCGGATCAGCTCGCCAGTTCCAGCTTAACCAGTGATTTCTAGTTCGAGCCCTCTGTATATAGTTGTGTTAAATACTTCAAGAGAGGGTCTATAGAGGTACTACCCAGCTAGAATAGGATTATTTCCCGTGAAGGATAAATGTGGTCTTCTAAAAAAAATCTGTGAAATTTATGGCTATCTCTCTATTGTGTTGTTCTGGGTAAACACGGGACAGGCAAATTTAATAAATTATAAGACACTAAAATACAACACATATAAAGTTAGTATAAGATTATATAAATCTTATATTAAAAGAGAATATCAACATTTTAAAAGTTAACATGAGTCCTTCTAGACATAATAAAGTGTTATCACTTATCTTATGATTGTAGTGTTCTCATCTATATTTTGTTTGAAGTGTCTAATGCTATTCCAACATGGGTACAACATGGGCACAGCTACTAGTATTTTGTTTGAAGTGTCCATGATTCTTTCTTGGTGACTAGAAATGAATCTATCATTATTTTAAAAAAAATGATATATGGGGTAAGGTGTTAGTTTTTATATCTGCACATGTATTCCTTTTTGAATTTTTAATGAATATATCTTTAGAATAGCTAAGAACATTATGACGATAATTCATGCCTTACAAAGATAAACCTATGCTATGCAGCTGAACCTCCAAACACTGAACAAGCTTTAAAATGGTTATATAAAGCTTCCATTGGTGGGAATGTTCGTGCCCAGTACCAGCTTGCACTTTGTCTGCATCGAGGTGGGGGGATCAGTAGCAATATAAAAGAAGCTGTTAGTGCTCTATCCTTTTCCAGTCATCTTACTTTTTATTATGAATGAATTTATTTTTCCAGGGAGGGGTTGGAAGCTGGGAAATCTGCTTGGTTCTTTGTTTGAGAATTGGCTTATAGTATGGGGCCATGGGGGTACTTTTTGTTCTTTTATCATATATTCTGATTTTTGCTTTTAACAAGTTTTCTCTGGAACAGGCTAAATGGTATATGAAAGCTGCAGAAGGTGGGTATGTGCGTGCTATGTATAATATATCTCTATGCTACTCCTTTGGGGATGGACTGACACGTAGTCACAAGCTGGCAAGAAAATGGATGAAGCGGGCTGCAGATTGCGGTCATAGTAAAGCTCAATTTGAACATGGACTTGCTCTCTTTTCTGTAAGTATTTATCCCTTTATGCTGCACCTTTTTACTAATAAGGTGTACCAGAGAATGAATGGAAGGAACACTCACAAGTCACAATCACAATATCTATGTGGGACTTTTCTCACTTTATAAAAACTGAACTTGCACATTTTCTGAATATATGGCCTTGCTTACACTTAATTTGTTTCTGAAGCCTTGTTAACTAGAAACAGAGGTCATTTGCTTGACCTTTTTTTATGACTCTCATCCCATCTACCTTGGTTCTACCCCAGTGTTACTTGGTTACATTGATATTTATGTTCCTGACCTCTGTTCAGGTAGTTTTCAAGTGTACTACAATAGATATAGACATACACAATGACTCATGCAAAATGTCATTTGCACCTGCATTGCTCATTCTTATTTGTTTGAGGTTCTATTTCAATCTGGCATTCTGATATTTGTTATTAAAATGGGGGTTCCAATTCTGTTTCATGATCAGTTGCCTCAAACTTGTTATTTGCTGATTTTGTAAATATGATCTTATCTGGAATTATATTTATACTATTGGGATATCAGCAATGACTAAAAGTATTAGTAGTAGGCTTATTGTAATGAATAATGATAATCGACAACTAGAGGGTTCTAATATCTTGTCTGATATGGTGGACAATATTTGAGATTTTTCTTTTCTTAATATTAGATTATGATGCACTTCTAATGGAAGTGTTGTGTGTGTACAGGAGGGGGACACGATGAAGGCTTTAGTATACTTGGAACTTGCTACACGTGCTGGTGAACAGGGTGCTGCTCATGTCAAGAATGCAGTTATTCATCGGCTTTCAGCAACTTCACGGGATCATGCCATGCATCTAGCTAACAGTTGGCGTGCTTTGCCATCTAATTGAGCCGAAGTTCCTGGCCTATTTTGTTTGTGAGCAAGAAGCTGCATTACCTCTAATCTACAAAGAAAGTCTAAATCATGAGAACAAAGAAAGCAGGAGCTGACCAAGCAACTGCCTATGCCTACTAATCCTGACCATAGTGGTCTTCCTATGTGTAATGTCTAACTTCCTAGTTTATGCTGCGTTCCTCAAATGTAAAGCCTAGTATATTTCTAGATATTTTTCTTTTGTTTTTAAAAATGGATAGATGAATCCTTTATAAGCTGCTCTATTAACAAGTTCCTCTTCGGATACCCATAGAACTGTGCACTGTGCAGGGTAGAATGTAATGGGCATTTTTTCCTTCCCTATAAATGGCTGTCTGGAATATTGCAACTTCACATTATACAGGGAGCATGATAGTGAAATAGCTGCCTTTACAGGAGGATCAATTGACCTCTACTTTGGTTCATAGCTAGTCTACAATCTATGTCCAGTTTTATTTTACTTTTTTGACATTACAATTAGGACATCTGTATTCTCTCTATTGTAGGTGCAATAAGAGGGGAATCCGAGTCTCTTGCCCGAAGTCTTGTATAGTTTGGTGTATGGATGGCCCGGATATTTGATTGTAGAAAATTTCATGGTTTAGGGGTATGTTAACTCATAAGTTTCGAATGGCAGGTGCATCGGTGGCTAGTAGGTCAAAGGATGTGAAGAAAAAGTACACGGGTCTTTTTGCCCTCTTTGTGCTATTCATATTCTTGAATGGATCATGAAATCAAATTACATAAGCTTGCAATTTGTGGAGACAGTTATTATCCTGCTGTTGCGGATCAATGAGCGTATGAGTTTTTTCACCAAAATTCTGTGAGAACAGAACGTCGCATTGTCTATGCTTTTCAGGCACCAATCATGGGCTGGTAGAGCTTACATGGAAACTCAACAGCACGACATGCCTTAACAGTTAACAGCCAGTTATTTTGAGGAGGAAAAAAATGCCCTGAATTTGCAGCAAATGAAGAAAGGGAAGTATTGCCAAGTTCAATTCTCCCCAATCATATACACCTCCCAACATTTCTATCTCTGCGGAATACAACTGACTTCCTTGTGCAGCCAAGTCTAAGTAGCTATATTCTACACAAAGCAGGAAAAGACGAATAAGGAAGAAGGAAAACCCTATTTTGGGATATAGCAAATAGGGCCTCTCAATCGATTTAAAAAAAAAATTCAGAGAAAGGAATCCCTTGTCTCGCTCAATTGTCATAATTTTTTTTACCCATAAGTATCCCCTATTACCAGGGTAATCCTATTCGTTGCTTAGTCACCGTTAAGGTTTCTCACCTCTGAACTGTGTATTGAATGATAGAAGAAATAAAATAAAATAGAGATAAATATATTTTATTTTATCCTAACATTTTTTTTTCATTTTGAAGGCATCAGATAGAATTGTTTTTTTATTTTATCATAAAATATTTAAATAATTAAATGATGATTTTACTTTATTTCATCTTATTACACTAACTCATTCTGTTCCATAATATATTATATTTTCCATTCCATTCTCTGTATTAGATACCCAAACCCAAATAAAACCTGAAGATATCTCCTAAGTCCTAACCGTCTTACCTGTGGAATATTATCTGGACGACTTGCATATGCAGCCAAGTTCTTTCTATTTGGAGTCTTATACAAGGCAGAATGAGCACACGCACACTCAAAAGCACTTGGCAACATAATAGAGCGCCTATTAACAAGTCATAAACATCCGAAAGATCAACAGTCGCGTGTTCGCAAAACCGGGGAGCAACCAAATAAGGAGAAATTTCGTAGACTGAGATGCTACATCAATTATTTGGGGATATGGAATGAACTGTTTAATTAGTATTTACTGAAAACACATTGCGAAGAAGAAAATTTTGCAATGTTCCATCGCCGCTACTTTCTGAGAAGCACAACTTTTATATACCCATCTCATAATATAATTATAGCGTATCTCATGATAACAAACCAAGAGTGTCTAAACCTTGTGCAAATTAACTCCGTCATATCAGGTCTTTCCGAAGTCAAGTCCACTTTGCATACAAGGTGAGATATAGTACCAAACTATAAATGAACATGAAGGGCAGTGACTGATTCCTGTAACAATATAATAAGCACATATAATGATGCTTACCCATCACCATCTTCATTGATCTAACAAGCTATCACAAAAATGTAAGTTCTTTCTATTCACATAAAGTTTCAAAGACTGTTGAAAAAAAAAAAAAAAGCACCCTTCAGCTTACAAAGTATCACAGTTGATGTGTTGAGGTCAGACATAAACTAGTAAAGAGACTTCTATCATTATGGGATCAAACCTCAAACAATTCTATCCTACTATGAGAATTTGCACTATCAAAATACAATGTAGAGAACAAATTTGATGAACAAAGTACACAACAAATTCAAATGACTGAGAAGAGTTAATTATCCAATATAAATTAATTATGCACAACCGCCACCCCACTGACTAGTTTCATGAGGGAAAAAAAGGAAGAAAGAAACAGCCTAAGCTGAAAAACTGATGTATTTTCTTAAGTATGTTTTTTTCCTATAAAACCCTCTTATTCCCCAAAGAGTTGGCCAGATGCAACTAACTCAAAAGGCAAACACAGGGTCCACAAACTAGCTGAATTTGTGGTCAAGGCAAGAATGACATCCTTTGAGAATTCCTTCCAGTGTGATACAAATTGAGGTGGACTATTGCCGTGGACACCAATTCTCTTATATGTTGAGGAAGAACAGATCTATCTGCACCCTCTAGAGCTGTCAACACCCTAGCTTGTTCCAAGGACTCGCTGTTACCAGCATGCAGTGCAAGGTAGCAAAGAAGAGTTAGCCCATGATGCATCTGGGTAACTTCGTTACTCCTTAGCAGTCTCATCACCGCTGGGACTGCATTGTATTCAATTATTGTCTTAGAATGCTCCACATACAGGAAATTGTCTGGAGAAGCAAACTTGGTAAGAGCAATGGCTGCTGCATCTGCCACATCTGTGTTTCTATTACCCAGCCGTGCCACTAGAGGCTCAATTACCCGAGTCTCTCTAGCAGGAAATGTCGTAGCCAATGAACCAATTGACTTTATCGCTGGAATTTGCAATGATGGGTTGTCCACCTCTTTGATTATCCTCAAGAGCTGTTCCACAACAGCTTTAGCAGCAGGAGAGTTAGTCTTAAATGCTGCACGTCGAAGGTCAGCATTGGATTCAGTTGCAGCTGTTATCTCCATCATCGCCAACAAGCAATTGAGCTGCAGCTCTCCTTGTTCCTTCTCAATCATCTTAGCCAAACAAAGCATCCCTTTGGTCTCAGTTATCTTCCTACTGTTGGACACACTTTCTCTCGCAAGCATCCACAAGGCCTCAGCACAGCTAATTTTTAGCTGAAGCTTCACTGCAGGATCCTCATTCTCCCTCTCTTTCCTATGGTTCCCTCCACGGCTACTTCCCTCCATATAGAAATAAGAATTCGAATATGAATTCGCAAACTTCCTATTACCACCAGGCCCATCTGATGACTTCTTCCCCAATTCCTTATTAATCTGAACAATAGAATGAATACTCTGCTTCCCCAATTGTTCATCCACAGCCATATCAAATGACAACAGTGTGACAAGAGGCCTGATTGCATTCTCCCTTGCAAAATCCTCCTGAGCAACAGGGTCATGCTTAGCCATCCTTGCCACTAAATTGGCAGCAAGGGTTTGAACCTTCATGAGGGAGTCACCAAGCACCTGCACAACAGCAGGAACCCCGAGCTCATTCACAATCACTCTAACTCTCCAAATCATTGGCCAAATGACACAAAGCAGTAGCAGCTGCAATCTGAGCGGCAGGGGAAGTACCTTCCTTGAAGAGCTTCAACAAGGGAGGCACCCCACCTTCCTCAACTATGATCTTCTTATTCCTATCGTTATCTTGAGCAAGGGAAGCTAGTTCATTAGCAGCTTCAATTCTATCATTCAATTACTCATTGTAATGAAGCAATAAAAGACCATACCCAAGACAGAATAGGGTCGTTGCTGGCAATGGGAGGGAGGGACAGGTCAATTCCCTCCCTCCCATTCTTTGGTGATTCCTTATTCCGGTAAGGTAAAATGACAAGACAAACACGAATGGTCATTCATTACTTAGAATGATAAATTCCTGTAGAATGGAATGAATAAGCTCTATTATATGTATTCCTTCCATGTATGAAATGGAATAAAAATTCTCCCTTAACAAACCAATCAGTAACATGATATCTGTTGGTATCACATTATTTTGGACTAATTGCTAAAGAACCATAAAAGCCTACTACTCAACCACCAGGAGCACACGAGAAGAGGTTCTCTTTCTCTTGATTGACACAGTGACAACAGAGTACAAGCACTACTATGTCTACATTCTAATCATCAGAAAATAAAGACATTAAGATATCAGGATTAGCCCACAGGGAGCAGGGAAAAGTGAAGGGAGAGAGTAAATGACAAAAGATTAGAGCGCACAGTCACAACGTATCTCACACATAGCTTTTCCATTCAAGGGATAAGCTAAAACATACTTCTCTATGTGTGAGTCTGAGATCCTACTGGGTGAAATCTCCAACATCAAACTAATACAGATCAATATAATTTTCTAGGCAAAGACTAACAATTGTATAATCCGCATTTCAACAGATACCAAATATCTTGAGGACATTATTTCATTACTATCGTGCACATTAACAAAATTGATAAACTACTGCAAATGCAGTGATAACATAATATATAATAAACTGAAATATGCAAGTTAAGAAAATTTAACCAAAACAAAATAGAGCAACATCTCAAGTTCAAATGTATAAAAACAACTACCAGAAACAGAAGAAAGATCAAGATCTAAAGCTAAAGCTAGGCAGTAAGAAGTACAGCACCACCCGCTTCCTTAATTTTCTTCTCAGCAATTTTGGAGACTAGCTTGGCCTTAACAACAAGGGGCTGATTGGGAGGCAAGACACCCTTACCAAGAACCTTAAAGTAACCGAGCTGGGTGACATCGACCAATGGGGCAGTGTCCTTGGAGTTGGAGGCCTTGTCCTTCACGTCCTGAGGGACCAAAGACCAAAGCTTGTCGATGTTGACAATAGGGCAGTAGAACTTGTTGCGGAGCTTGTGGAAATAGCGCATACCCACTTTCCCAAAGTACCCAGGATGGTACTTATCGAAGAGGATGCGGTGGTGGTGCATGCCACCAGCATTTCCACGACCTCCGGGGTGCTTCCGGTGCTTCCCGATACGGCCATGCCCTGCGCTAACGTGCCCGCGCTTCTTCCGGTTCTTCTTGAAGCGGGTCGTCATCTCTGCTGCACTCTCCTTTCGGCGGTGGAACCAGGGAGTGAGGTTAGGGTTTGCTGTATTTATTCGTGATTGGAACAGGCTTACTCTTTTACCCCTAGGGTTTGACGATTTTCAGGCCTGGATTTGAAGTTGGGTGTTTCTGTGGGTAAGGGCCAATGGGCCTCAAATTCCTGTGGCCCAATAATAATAAGCCTCGCACTCGCATGATGGACAGGAAAAAAGCAAAGGCATGGCAACCATGATTCTGGTTAGTTTCTCTGCCTGATATCTATTGATGAGGATTTCAATGTTTCATGTCAAATAGACTAGATAAAATAATGAAATATTATACTTATCAAACTAGGGTCCTTCTACGGTGAATCACGCCGTGCTACATCCCATTAAAAAATATCAATGGGTGATATACGGTGTTACACCCTATGAAAAATAAGTTTGTAATTTACAGCCAGAACCCCTAAGAAAAAGACAAATTACATTAAAGTCCTTTTGAAGACGATCCAATGCTATATATGTCCCTTTTTTAAAGAAAAAATATGTACAAATTTCTTATTTGTGATAAATAAAACTAAAAGATAAAAATCTTACTAGAGTAAGTAATAACATGTAGCTGAGATATATTAACACGTTGGTATAATATTAAATAATTTTAACTTTACGAAAATGTATATCATTGTTAAAAACTAGTGTTTCGATAATAACCTCTCCGATAATAACCTCTCATTTCATATAATTTTTTTAGTTAAAATTTAAGAATATAATTAACAATGAAAAGCTCATTAAAATTATATAACATCTTTACAAAATTTATAATTACTGTAAGGTTTTGATTTTTTTATTTTATTTATCACAAAAAGGAAATTTGTATGTATTTTTTCTTTAAAAAAAGGGATATATATAGCATTGGATCATCTTCAAAAGAATTTAAATATAATTTGCCTTTTTTTTGGGGTTCTGGTTACAAATTATAAACTTATTTTTAATAGGGTGTAGCACCGTATTTTATCCATGGACATTTTTTAATAGGATGTAGCACGGTGAATCAGACCGTAGAAGGACCCAGATTATTGTACTTGAGCAATGGCCATTCTGCAGCCTCCTGTTCCTAATGAACTGTACTTTGGGTTTTCTACTCTGTTGTGTAAATAATTTTCAAACTTGCAGGTTAAGAGAATGAGAGAAACATTATACTCTTCCCTTCTTCTTCAGGTTCAGCTGCATTTAATAACTGATCTCTCTTGCTGCGTTTATTTATTTTCTTCTTTTAGCAGTTCCCTCATTGTAGGATATATCATTTTTTGACAATGAAACAGTAGGTGTTTTGACAAGTAGGCTTGGGGCAGATTGTCAACAAGTGTCAAGGGTTATTGGAAATGATCTTAACTTGATATTGCGCAACATTCTTCAGGTTGATTTATTTACGAAAGATGTAATGCTAATAAAAGTCATCCTGAACAATATAGGCTTTAATTTTTTTTTTTTTCATGTCAGGGGGGAGGTTCATTAATTTACTTGTTGATTTTGTCTTGGCCACTTGGTTTATGTACATTGATGATATGCTCCCTATTAGCAGCAGTTATGGAAGGTAAATTCTTGTTTAATTTTATTCAAATTCATCCTTTAAAGACTTGGTATTGCATTTCTATTGGCTTACAGTTGACTAGTGTAAATTAAATTGGCAATGCTAGAGGCAACATGTATAAGGATACATATATCAATCATGCATCAATGCTAATCATATTGACTCGTTCTTAATTAATTCATGTAGTCTAGTTACTTATCATTTCTAGAAAATATGTCAATCTGTAAAAACTGAAGAACTCTCTCCAGAACTTATTCATATATTGCATTCTAAATAAGAAAAGTTTATGCCTTTAAGTTCTTTTCCTGGCTTCTACATCTTTCCTTGTTTATCTCCTTTATTTCACTAGTATTAACTTGGTCATATATTTCTGCATAGGTACCAGAAAAAGGCAGCAAGGTTGATCCAAGAAGTGACTGCTTCTGCTAATGATGTAGAATAAGATGCTTATACTACAATTTATTTTATATTTTCCTAAATATCACTGTTATAATAATTTTCTTAATATTGAATCATAGGTAGCTCAAGAGACGTTGTCTCTTACTAGAACTGTTCGAGTTTATGGAACAAAAGAAGGAGAATTTGGAAGGTGATAATGCTCTTGCACTTATAACATATTTATGATTCATTTGTTCCCATTGTTTTGCTGTTTTCACGTGTATCTTGTCCAATGTCCATATCTATCTACAGGTACAAATGGTGGCTGGGGAAATTAGCTGACATGAGCATGAGACAAAGTGCTGCATATGGGTTTTGGAATTTTAGCTTCAACACTCTCTATCATTCAGCTCAGATATCGCTGAGGATTTCTAAAATTATGCTATTTTCTATTTTTATTTATTGATTCATTTATCCCCTTTTCCCTTTTAAACATATAACATTACTGATGGAAGAAAGTTTGCTTAGACGAATAATCAATAATTTTTTCAAAGTTGAGTCAAACCTTTGTACTTGTACTTGACTTATGCTTTTATTGAAACATCTAATCTTATAGGTTATCGCTGTGCTATTTGGAGGAATGTCTATTCTTGCGGGTCATATTACAGCAGAGAAACTTACTAAGTTTATACTCTACAGTGAATGGGTAATTTATTCAACCTGGTGGGTGGGGGACAATATATCCTCTTTGATGCAATCAGTTGGAGCTAGTGAAAAAGTATTCCACTTAATGGATCTGTCACCTAGCAGCCAATTCATAGCAAGAGGTATGCATTTTTATGAGCTATGTTTTACTATTTCATATGAGAAACTTCATATTGATTTAGTCCTTTTCGTGCTTCATTTTATTTTACTAAGATACTGAGACTGCATGTTCTTGCTTGTTCAATTCTCATTCTACTTGTGGAAGCATGAATATTTTCCTGAGTTAAGAATTGCATGTAATTTTCTTAAAATAACAAGCTATGCATTAGCTAAACTTGGTCATATATTTCTCCAGTATCTGCATCTATTCTCACCCATCTACCAATAGTATTATACAAATAATAAATAAGAGAAGAGAAGCTCAGATGATAGGCATGATGAATTCCTACATAACCTTTTGTAATTGTTTTAATTTTAAATGTATTGACTATTGAAGGTTGGGTTTAACTTTGTTACAGGAATAAAGTTGCAGAGGTTAACAGGACAAATTGAGTTTCTAAATGTATCTTTTCACTATCCTTCAAGACCAACGGTAACCCTCCTATTGCTAACATCTTCACTTGACTCAGAGTTGATGCTTGTATATTTGATACTCTTGTTGTTGCTCAGTTACTTCAGTGAAGGATTTTAAATATTCAATTCGATTTTCCCTCTACATGGGGTTAAGAAAGATTATCATTGTCAGTTATACAGGCCCAATTAATGACAGACATTGTAACAGGTATCTGTAGTGCAACATGTAGACTTTTTTGTCAATCCTGGTGAGGTGGTTGCCATTGTAAGAAATTGCTTCTAGTCTCTTCAATTCAGTCCTTCCCTACACCATGGCTACGAGACTAATCTGCTGGTTCTTTTTTCCGGTGTAGGTTGGTCTTAGCGGTTGCGGAAAAAGCACATTGGTGAATCTTTTGCTCTGTCTCTATGAGCCTACAAATGGTCAGGTAGAGTTTGTTTATCTCATTAAAACTGAGAGTGGACTCAGATGGATTGATTTTAAAGATATTGAATTTGCAAAAAAGGTTGAGACAAAAAGATGCTATTTTTTGCATTGGGGGGGCTCTGTTTTTGCTAAATCTTGGAATAACATTTGTCCTCTATTGTTGGAACAAGAAGTTCAAAGAGAAGAAAAAAATTGGTTTTTTAGTTTCCTGCTTTCTGATAACAAGGTTAAAGAATATCATGAGTTCTGAATCCATTTTCTTAGATCTTAGATTCTAGATTCCTTACTGGTTAGTTAATAAGTTTCTCTAAATTATATTATATTCCCTAAAAACTAAAATTGGTTGATCATATGTTTTGTACAATTTTTTGTTTCATAATATGAACTTATTAAGCGTAAGTCACTATTTTTCTCAATTGCAGGTATTGATTTGAGATTTCTCTCACAAAATTAGATATGCAGTACCTATTGCCATTTTACCAGTTATGCTGGTAGTAGTTTTAGGGAATATAAGTTTTTTACTTGGATACTAACAAGTAGTTTTATTGCAGGTTTTGATAGATGGTATCCCTCTTAAAGACTTGGACATCATATGGTGGAGAGAGAGAATTGGATATGTGGGACAGGTTCTAAGTCACCAACATGGACAAAATTTAGTAAATAGATAAATAAATAATTGTTTGTAAAGGAACCCAAGCTATTCCGGATGGATATTAGTTCAAACATCATATATGGATGTACCCGAGATGTAAAGCAGGAGGATGTTGAATGGGCTGCAAAGGAAGCATATGCCCATGACTTCATATCAGCACTTCCCAATGGTTATGAAACACTTGTTGATGATGATCTGTTAAGTGGGGGACAAAAGCAGCGAATTGCTATTGCTAGGGACCCGAAAATATTGATCCTTGATGAAGCCACTAGTGCACTGGATGCTGAAAGTGAACATAATGTGAAGGTCTGCCTCTGAAACTGCTAGAAGCCAGATGGCAATTAGACACACTAAATGTTAAGCATGATAACTTCCATCTAAAACAACATATGTTTGGTCGATAGGGCATAATCATAATCAACATGCTGATAAGCGTCAGCTGTACTTTGCCATCCTGGTGGTGACCATATAGGCTGTTCATTTTATAGCTGCAATTCAAATGTTTAGTGCTAGAAGACTATTTGATTTGAAGAATATAAAATTTGAGTTGCCCATGTTTGATGGCACTTCATATACAGCAAGTTCAAGTATATAAAATTTGAATTGTCATAACTCTTGTTATTTCTTTTCCCATTTCCATGGATGTACAACTTTTTGTATAGAGAACTCTTTAATGTTAAGAAAGAGCTATTATATGATGAAGGGAACGAGTTTATAGGTTTACTGGTACCAAACTGAGCTATATACAATCAATTCAAGATATTAATAAGACACCTTGAAGCATATGAATAACTATAAATGTAATTTTCTCATTCTTGTAGGTTTTAGCACATGTAATTTTCTTGTTTGCTTGCTGTTATGTGTTTCTGTGTAAAAAGAATTATAGCTTTATCTTCCCCACAAGAACTATAGAATTCGAATAAAGGGTGTTTCATTATCCATTACAGCTGGAGAATCTGGAGCGTCAGCTGCTGTCAGGTTCAATATAGTAACATCCTGACACAAGAATGTACCTGCGAAGTTCAAACCATAAAGTTAATTTTGAGGAAAAATGGATGCTTTTGTTTATCTTCTCAAGGAAATTTTTTGTTCTCACTCTAGGAAGAGTGAAGCAAAGAAGCCACTCCTGTGTTTACAAATGTGCCAAGCCTCGGTTTCATCACTGTCTTATGGGGTGAAAATATCAAGTTATACACAGCCTCGGTTTCATCACCTGTGGTATATATAATGTTGAACTAAGTGTGCATAATGGGGTGGTGACCCCAGAGACATTAGGAACAGAGGTTATTGAGTCTCCTAGAGGATACAAACACAAAGAGAATGGCAAACTAAGTGTGCCAAGTGGAGTAGCAAGCCAAAAGATGGTGGACACAATGATAACTCTGTCTCCCAATGAATACAAAACCCATGAGAAAAATGAAGTCAAAGATCTAGATAAACGGGCTAGGTGAAGAAAAGATGAATCTGTCTCAAGGTGGAGGGGTTCTCAAGGATAAGTCGAGATATTCAAGAAGGAAAGGAATAAAAGGGAAGAAACCTTTTGTGCCACCCCTTGCAAATCCTACACCCATTACTGCACCTACTAGAGTATGAGTTGCTGAGATGGGCAACCCCAGCTTTGAAGCAAACAGAACCACAGAGGTTGCTGCAAACTCAGCAGCAAATCCTCTAGTTGGTGTAAGTTATGTTATTTTCTTACCAATTGAGCTATTACTCTATAACCCCATATCAAAAGCCCTGCAACAATTCCAAATCCTCCCCATGCAAGAACATCAGTTGGAATAACAATCTCAGCTCCTCCTACACCACCTTGAAGAATTGCCAGTGCACCAGCCAGAGGACCTATGGCATTGGAAACATCATTTCCACCATGAGTAAATGACATGAAGCATGCTGATAGATAGGACCTGCATGTACCCAAAGACCCCATAAACTATTTCCAGTTGAGTACCCTTTGGACCTGCAACATCAGAGAGGAATCCAATATGTTTGTGGGGTGTTTCCTCTTTTGGCTCATGTTGTGGAGTAGTAGGCTTCAGAAGAAGATGACCAAGTTGTTTTCTGATGATTCTGTCGACTAGAATAGCACCGGCAGGCGGCAGTTCCACAGGCTAAGAGGAAATGCAGCAAAAGAAATTCCAGTTACACCCAGAAATACAGCAATTGGAGCCGCAGCTGCTGCTGCTTGTACTGGATTTGGTGCACTGCATACAAACTGGATGGGAGAAAATATATAAGTGGATTGTATCAGAAAGAGTTTAGCATATATCATCCTATCAGCAATTTGAATTTTGGATGTTCAACAAAAATTGCACATAACTTAGTTGAAAGATGAAAATCTAATTTTTAGTTGAAATTAGTTTATTGGATTAAAAGTGTTTATTAAAATTATTTTTTTTTACAGAGTGTATTAAAATTAGTTTTTGAACTAGTTAATAAATACAAAAAGACATGTTTATATTTTTTTTATATAATTTATATTTTTGTTTTGTAGACATAAATATATATTTAGATAAATATAG
This sequence comes from Sesbania bispinosa, assembly GCA_026901365.1. Classification (NCBI taxonomy): domain Eukaryota; kingdom Viridiplantae; phylum Streptophyta; class Magnoliopsida; order Fabales; family Fabaceae; genus Sesbania; species Sesbania bispinosa. The sequence continues at coordinate 397,481 of QLOH01000406.1, read as the reverse complement.
TTTTAGGTTTTTTTTAAACTCTTATTTTTTTAAAACATGAACATTTTATTAAAATTTTTGAAAAGTAAATATAATATAAAATTTAAAATAAATATTTAGGATATTTTTAATTACATTTTATTATATTATCCCCAAAACAATAAACAAAATAAACATATCTACCATCTCACAATAAATTAGCATCAAGGGTACTAAAGTAGTATATAAAAAAAAAAACTATAAACCCCTTTATTTTGATAAACAAACTTGTAAGCTAATTATTTATAGATAAAATAACTAGACAAACACACACTCTGAGAAAGTCACTTTTCACTAGGTTGGAGCCTTTTATTATTTCCTATTTTTAACTGAAGGGTTTCCATAAATGATATAAGTATAACCAAACAGTGGTTAGTGGTTAGTTATCCTGGAGTTTTCACTCTTGAGTGGACTTTACAATTATGCATATGAAGGATTCCCGATAAAAAAACAAAAATGGTATAAGCATAAGTCGCAAAACACCAAAATTTTGTTCATAATTTAGTATTATCAAATAGAACTTCCTTTCTTAAAAGGGCATAATAGAAGAATTTTAATTCAAAGGTGATTGGTTCAAATCTAATTTAGAGAAGAGAAATGGATGACGAGCCCTGTTGTCTATTACTCAATTTAATGGATAAAAGTAAAATGATTAATAATATTTCCAAGACAGTAAAACATTTCAAGCCAAAAGTATGTTCGGACTAGGAGAAGTGTCCATATAGTGTCAAGGATGAATGTTGAACTCAAATTCGACCATTAATATTCCAAAATTTAAGCAGGAAAATTAGTTTGGACTGCAAGTTTTCTTTTTGCATTTGAATTACCTTTCTTTCTTAGGCTTCTGTTGAAAGCAACAAAGCAAGTTAAAACCGTTGAATGTTTGTGATGTAATTCAGTATTCATGTTGGAATACAATATAACAGGAGCGTACCCTTCTAATGCATTTATAGACAAGAAATGACACAGCTTCTCCCATTAGCGGTGAGATAATCCATGAAGAAATCACCCTAGCCAGTGACCCCCAGAAAACCTCCATAGGCTACACCAAATCCCACTATTGCTCCAACTATACAATGAGTAGTAGATACCGGCCAACCATAATATGATGCAACCTGCAATGCACAAAACAACAAGTAGCTAGTAAATTTGTTGGAGTTGGATTGTTTGAACATATAACTAAAAATAATTCAACTTCTTTAAGCAATGGCATAAAGAAAGACAAAATGGAAAAGGATCACTTGTTTCCATGTCTTTGAAATTTTAGCCAGGAAAGAGTGTATCTACTATTTTACTCTCATGCTCAAAGAATGAAAATTTAACGGCTTTTCAAATCCCAACTCATACAAAAAAACCAAAAGAGATAGATGCTTATAGAGGTTTCTAAAGTACCAGCTATGTTGATATGCTCGCAAGAACCACTCACAAAGCTCTCTTGTTATTAGCACCCCTTTCGTCTTTTATATGACAAGGTTGTCAATACTCAAGTAGGCAACCAAACTAACATACCGATAATTCAAAAATTAATACACTGCATTGGGAATAATTGACCAAATCAAACACCAAAACAATCACTTGATTGCATTATATTTTGCACATTGTTTATCTTTCTTCATTTGCACATGCTTTTTGCCTGTACCAATATGCTACTTATGACAGCTTGGGAAGGAAAATAGAATAGTGTATAGTGACTAGTGACTAGTGACTCCCAAAATCAGAAAGAAAGTCACTGAATTTGGCATATGTATTCTTCTCTGTCCTGTATCCTGATATAAAATTTCTGTTTTTGTAGTCTCACTGAAAACTTTCAACAATTTAATGGAAGAACTCGGTAATAATAGCTTGGCCAATTTCATTAACAACTTCTAAGTCAGAAACAAACTAAAAGATCCCTTTTTCGATGGTTACAGATACATCACAAGATCGTTATATATAAGTGGCCTAAAAGGGAATTAGGGACCAAAATATTTAGTTAGCTACCTGTAACCAAGTACCAGCAGCAGCAAGTGAAGAGAGCAACCCAGCAAAAAGCAGAGTATCTTTCCCCTGAAATGCATTAGATACGAGAAGACCCTTCTGCATTGTGCTGGTGACATGACTCCCCATCAGCAATGCCCCTGAAAACTCCAACATTGCCTGCCTAAGTGTCAAGGCACCCGAACCCACTGAAGTTCCCATGGCATTTGCAACATCATTGGCCCCAATGTTCCAAGCCATGTACAACCCAAACAAGAGTGTAGCATAAGATAACAATTTAGTCTTTACAGTCAAACCTTGCCCCATAGAAGTCATGAAGAAAGGAAAAGTTAGAGCAACCAATGCCATGCATATTGATATGGCTGTTGCAGTTTTTGGAGATATATTGAAGGCTTGGGAAATCCCTTACAATTCACCATCACCATCCTTATGTGTCTTTGGTTTTGCATTTTGCTGCTGTTGGTGATGTTGTCCATCGAGCTGGATTCCCTCTTTATTCTCTTCTCCTCCTCCTTCAGCTTCTGCGAAGGATGATAGAGAGGCAAAAGGGTGCCAGAGTCTACTAGAGATTTTGATCCTAAGAGTTGGAAAAGAAGGATTTGGCTTGACATGGAGACCTTCAGTCTTGCTTGAAAAGAAAGGAGAGGTGTTTTTGGAGATGAATGGATGAGAATTTGAATGATTGAAGCCTTGTGGGAGAGAAGGTGTGTGTTTGGTTGAAGAGAAGCGATTCATGTCTTGTAGAGGAAACAAAGCAAGCAGGGTAAAAGGACAGAGAAGAGTGTGTGTGTTGTATTTTGGAATATGTATGTGTGATTATTGAGGAAGATTAAGATTGTTGTTGGGCATGGATGTGGTGGAGGAAGAGAATGTGGGAAGGTGCATTTTGAGTTGGGAAAGGGAGTGTGTGTGTGTGTGTGTGGATTTGGCAGGTTGCTTTGGTTGATGGAAATGAGTGGTGGTTGTAGCTTGTAAATTCTCCAGGAGTTGCTTCTCTTCACCAGTCATACATCCGTGGTAACTTAAAATTCATAAATATTGAGGTGGAATTTGAAAAAGGAAGGATAATGTTTCGCGTACATAAAAAAAATGTACACTAATTGTACACTAAAGCTGAGTCATCATCTCACGTGTTTTGTTTTGTCATGATGCGGAGAAAAAAAATTGGAAAAGAAAAAAATACGCGAGTAAGTGGAAAGCTTTTCGCTGAAGTCAAATTCAAAGTCGGTGAAGCTTGTGTGAAGCTTTCTTCTTCCAAGGAAGAAGCTCTGTTCCAATCTTAAAAGTGAAAATTCCTTCTTTGAGAGACGAAACTTACGAAAAGTGAAAGGAAAGGGAGATTGAAGAAACATTGCGTTGGAGAATCGTGGTTGCGAAACTCGACGAAGTAGAAAACATAGGAGAAAAGTAAGATCGGTACTTTGAACAAACTCTCTTCTTAATCCTTTGTTTTGATGCACTTGCTTGTTTGAGATTTACCCTTTTTAGCTTCCTTTGGTTCAAACCAAGACTTTGCCATCAGGTTTAGAATTCCCCATCCCTTAAAAGAGTGGAATTAACATAATAGAAAGGTCCAAATGAAAGCTCAGATGAGGCACTTGAATCATGGTAAGGAAGTAGCAAAAAAAAGTTTAACCAATTATGTTGTCTTTGGTTAGCAAAAAAAGCAAAGCATGTTTTGTGAATCTATGGAAACTGAAGTATTAACCAATTAAGCAATTATATTAACTAAAAAAATAACAATATTAACTAGTAAGTAACATAATTTAATAATGAATTATTGCATGTTGCATTTGTTCCAATTTATTCATGAAGATGACCTTTCTTAGGCAGGACACTGTTTAAAGCAATGTTATAAAACTCGGACCGGTCTTTGACTCGGTCACAGTACTGGGTCATTGGGTCACTGGTCGAATCGGTTAAACCAGTTTTATGTTATTTTTTAAAAAAATTTATTTATAACAAATATATATAATTATATAATAAAATTAATAGAAAGAAAAAAAATTATGAAGCTAACATGACCGTCCAATTTCACTGTCCAGTTTCACTTTGTGACTTTAAGTAGATTCAACTTTCAATTTATATTTTCCTATTACCAAAAAAAGAGTAAAAATTTATGATGCACGTTTTACAATATCTTAAAAGTTGAAATCTGATACATAGAGAGATCACACCACTTTTGTTCTATCACTTTTTTTGTTTTCTTTTGTTCCCTCTCTCTTCTCTACGTCATTTTCAAATTCACTTTTCTTCTTTCACCTTTTTTTCATTCTCTTCCCTCCTCTTTCTTTCAACTTTTTTGTTTGCTCCCTCTCTTCTCCTCTTCATTTTACCTGTGACTTCATCATCCTTAGCTTCTTCATTTAAGTCCAACAAGGAACATTTTTTTTTAACTTTTAGAAGACCCTTCCCTGATCTTGTTTTCTCCAGATATATTATTATAATTTCTTTCTGATTCCATTTCTGGAAAATATCATAAAAGAAAATATGATGTTTAAGACAACTCAATTCCCAAGTTTTAATGCTTAACAAATTTGAGTTAAAATATTTATCATAGATACATATATGCTTTAATGATTTATCTATGATTTCAGCAAGAGTCACTATGAGCCTACATAGAAAGACTAAGCGTTGAAGCTGTCTGAAGAAGCAGAACTCGTCTGAAGAGTTGAAGCTGTCTGAAGTAGCTCAACCCGTCTGAAGTATCAGTGCCGTCTGAAGTCTCACTTATGACGTGGCACTCTCTGCTGAAGCTTGTGAAGACTTTTCTGAACCTCTGCTGCACGTACCTTTTCAAACACGATTATGGCAAGGATCACAGAGACCTTTCCTGGCGATTTTGAATTTCATACACCACTGAGGAAATCTCTGCAACGCAGCCTCTGCAACAACATTTGTAGCAGCCTTAATGCAAAAAGAAACCTTGTATCGTGTCAGAGAAATCAGAGCTCTCAGAAGCATGTCTCACAACGGATTAAATAGCATTTAATGCTATCTCTAAACGGTGGTATTTCAACGGATTAAAGGTTGGGTATAAATACCCCTCTATGAAGACCATCAAGAAAAGACGGAAGAGAAAGAAAGAAAATCAATATACAAGAAAGCCAAGAGAAACATCACGCTGCAAGTTTTTACTCCGTAAAAACTCTCTGATAGAATTCTTTGTACACATTTGTATATCCTGAGTATACCTCAGTTTTTATCGTACATTGTATTGGTTTGAGCTTCAAACTTGGATAGTTTAAAAGCTTAAACTCCTTTCTTTGTAAACCTTGGTAGAGCCTGAAGAGGCTTGACAGAAAAGAATACTTGTGGTAGAGCCTGAAGAGGCTTGACAGAAAAGAATACTTGTGGTAGAGCCTGAAGAGGCTTGACAGAAAAGAATACTTGTTTGTGTCTGGAGAGACTGTACTCGTTGTGTTGGAGAGACTGTACTCGTTGTGTCTGGAGAGACTGTACTCGTTGTGTCTGGAGAGACTGTACTCGTGTGTCTGGAGAGACTGTACTCACATTCAAGCTTGTAATCTGAATATTCATATAGTGGAAATCCAGTGGTTGTTTGCCATTGGGACTGGACGTAGCTCACAGTGGTAGTGAGTGAACCAGGATAAATTTCTTGGCTAAGTTTTCTTATCCTTATCTCTTGTCAATTCTTTTTATACTAATCAAAGGGTTAGAGTAATTAATCTGATATGTTATAAAGGCATCAAACATTGTTTCAAATCAGTATTTTTATACCGTCTGAAAACTTCAGACAGTCCTTTAAGAGTCTGTCTGAAATCGTGTCTTTAACACCTGTTTGCGAAAAGCTTTCAAAAATATTCAGAAACACTATTCAACCCCCCTTCTAGTGTTTCCCTGTGTTCCTACAGTTGGTACCAGAGCTCTACTCAGGGTTGAAGCACCTAACAAGTTACTGAGGACTGAAAGATCCAAATGGAAGCTTCTAATAGCAACAGGCAATACATCACAGAAGGAGCCTCTATCACAAGACCCCCAGCATTCAATGGAGTGGATTACCACTACTGGAGAGACCGTATGAAGTTGTTCATTGAGAGCAACAACATTGATGTTTGGGATGTGGTCACTGATGGAGACTATGTGCCTATGCACAATGGTCTGCCTATACCTAAGGCTGAATGGACCTTGGAGCAGAAGACTAGAGTCCAGATGAACGCTAAAGCCAAACTCTATCTGATATGTTCCTTGAATAAATCAGAATATGAGAAGGTCCATGGATGCACTTCTGCCAAGGAGATTTGGGATACTCTTGCAGCAGCCCATGAAGGGACTGAAACTGTCAAGCAATCCAAAATCAGCATGCTTATACATCAGTATGAGATGTTTAAGATGGAAGAAACTGAAACTATTGACCAAATGTTTGGGAGGTTTCAGACCATAACCAATGGACTCAGGTCTTTAGGAAGAACCTATGAATTTGGAGACAACAACAGAAAGATTCTAAGGAGTCTACCTAAGTCCTGGAGACCCAAAGTCACTGTCATTCAAGAGGCAAGAGATCTGAACTCTCTAAGAATGGAAGAACTGTTGGGATCTCTCAAAGTCCATGAACTTGAGCTTGGAGAAGATGACAACAAGAAGAAGTCTCTGGCTCTGAACTCCAAAGTCAAACAGTCTAGGCATGGCAGCATGAAGGCTATGCAAGCTGAGGACAGTTCAGAAGCAGATGAAGATTCTGAAGACAACTCAGAAGATGAAGATGATCTTGCTCTTTTAAGCAGAAAGATCAAGAGAATGTTGCAGAACAGAGGAAAGTTCAGAAAGAACCAACCTTCTTCATCCAAATCAGGTAAGACAGGTAAAGAGTCTAACTCTGATAAAATTATTTGCTTTGAATGCAAGCAACCAGGACATGTGAAGACTGATTGCCCAAGACTTAAGAAAAACAACTTCAAGAAGAAAAATTTTTTCAAAGAGAAGAAAGGTCTCATGGCAATATGGGAAGACCTTGATGAATCAACCTCAGAAGAAGAAGAAGACACTTCAGAAGAGGCAAATCTGTGTCTCATGGCTAGTCTACCATCTTCAGACAGCTCTGAAGCTGAGGTATTTCCTCTTACTCTACAAGAGATGTATGATGATCTGGTGGAAAGTTCACAAGAACTTTTCCAGGAGTATAAGAATCTATCCAAAGCCCACACAGAAATGTGTAACAAATATGAGGCACTTGAGATAGAACACATTATGCTCAAAGAAAAAGTTCTTGAGACTAAAAACTGCAGTTCACAAGCTGTGTCTGAAGAAAATGAGAAACTTCAGGAGCAGATTGTGGAACTGACAAAAGATCTGGCCAAATTTGTCAAAGGAACTAAAAATCTGAATATAATGCTTGGAAATCAAAGGCATTCCCTTGACAAAACTGGACTAGGCTTTTGTGATCATAACTTGTCTGAACCTCCTACTGTCTTAAATTTTTCTGAAAAAAGGGTTACTGGGTGTTCTCACTGTGGTAAGCCTGGACACAATATGGCTCAGTGCAAACACAAGAGAAAGACAAGGTCTAAAGCTAACAAAAAAGGACCCAAAAGAATATGGGTACCTAAAAACTTAATTATTCCTGTTGCAGATGTGTTTAACAGGACAAAGGAGACCCCACAAATGGTACCTGGACAGTGGGTGCTCACGACACATGACAGGAGAAAGGTCTTTGTTCCAAAACCTTAGACCTAGAGCTGGTGGAATGGTCACCTTTGGTGGAAATCAACAAGGGAAGATCATTGGAATAGGGACTGTAGGTATATTTCCTTCATCCCTTATTAAAAATGTACTCCTTGTGGAAGGACTACAACACAATTTACTGAGCATAAGTCAATTATGTGACAGTGGTTATGTGGTATCCTTTACTAAGGAAGGATGCATAGTCAAAGACTCCTCTGAGCAAATCCTCTTTACTGCTAAGAGACACAACAATGTGTACAAAATTGATCTAGAGGATCTAGCAAGTCAAAATGTAAAGTGTTTTATTTCTGTTGAAGATGAAAAACAGATTTGGCATCAAAGACTTGGGCATGCCAGCTTGAGATTAATCTCAAAATTAGCAAAACACAATCTTGTTAAAGGATTGCCCAAGCTTTCATACAAATCTGACATCTTATGTGAAAGCTGTCTAAAATGGAAACAAACAAGACAATCTTTTAAGAGTAAAGATGTTGTTTCAACTAGCAGACCACTAGAACTTTTACACATTGACTTGTTTGGTCCTATTAGAACAAAAAGTCTTAGTGGTAAGAAATATGGTTTGGTCATTGTTGATGACTATTCTAGATTTACTTGGGTGTTATTCCTAAGAAGCAAGGATGAGACTTTTAGGAATTTCACAGTATTCTGCAAGAAGGTACAGAATGAGAAAGGATTCTGTATTTCTGCTATCAGAAGTGATCATGGTGGAGAGTTTGAGAATGCAAACTTTCAAATGTTCTGTGATGAGAATGGGATCTCACACAATTTCTCTGTGGCTAGAACACCTCAACAGAATGGGGTTGTTGAGAGAAAGAACAGAAGTTTGCAAGAGATGGCAAGGACCATGCTCAACTCATGCAGCTTACCAAGAACCTTCTGGGCAGAAGCTGTTAGCACAGCATGTTACCTTCAAAACAGAATATTGATAAGACCAATTCTGAAAAAGACTATCTATGAACTGTGGAAAGGAAGAAAACCCAATATATCATATTTCCACACCTTTGGATGTGAATGTTTTATACTCAACACCAAGGATGATCTTGGAAAATTTGATGCAAAGTCTGATAAAGGATTTTTCATTGGATATTCTGAAACATCTAAAGCCTATAGAGTGTATAACTCTAGAACTTTAACTGTTGAAGAAACTATTCATGTTAAATTCAATGATAACAAAGAGACTGATAGGGAACTATCAGATCTAGAGGATGATTTTGCAGGAATGGAGCTGAATGACCACAACAGCTCGAAGGATGAGCAGCTGTCTGAAGTACCTACTGCTACTAAACCTCTTCAGACAAATGTTGAGTCTCAAACAGAACAAACAGATGTAATACCTCTTCAGAAACCTGACTGGAAATACAAATCACATCATCCTAAAGAGCAAATCATTGGCAACACTTCAGAAGGAGTTAAGACAAGATCAAAATTCAAGACTCTGAATACTATTGCTCTCCTATCTGAAATAGAGCCAAGGAACATTGATGAAGCTCTGCATGATGAAGGGTGGATCCTAGCCATGCAAGAAGAGCTGAATCAGTTTGCTAGGAGTGATGTCTGGACCCTTGTTCCTAAACCCCATGGGAAAACCATTATTGGAACCAAATGGGTGTTCAGAAACAAGCTGTCTGAAGAAGGCAAGGTAGTCAGAAACAAGGCAAGATTAGTTGCTCAAGGATACAACCAGCAAGAAGGTATTGATTTCACTGAAACCTTTGCTCCAGTGGCCAGGTTAGAAGCAATTAGAATTCTTTTATCCTATGCTGTAAATAATGGCATCAAACTATATCAAATGGATGTTAAAAGTGCCTTCCTCAATGGTCTCATTGAAGAAGAAGTCTTTGTTAGACAACCCCCTGGTTTTGAAGATATTGCTTTTCCTGAACATGTTTTCAAACTCAAAAAGGCTCTCTATGGTCTGAAACAAGCCCCAAGAGCTTGGTATGACAGATTGAGCAGTTTTCTAATCTCAAATGGTTTTGAAAGAGGAAAAGTGGATACAACTCTTTTTAGAAAACAGTCAAACAAATATCTTATACTTGTTCAGATATATGTTGATGACATTATCTTTGGTTCAACTAACTCTTCATTATGCAAGGAGTTTTCAGAGTTAATGCAATCAGAATTTGAAATGAGTTTAATGGGTGAACTAAAATTTTTCTTAGGACTTCAGATTAAGCAAGATTCTGATTGTATATGGATTCATCAAGAGAAATATACAAAGGAAATGCTTAAGAAGTTTAACTTTTATGATTGCAAACCCATGCCAACTCCAATGCATCCCTCTGCATCTTTAAATAAAGATGAGAAGGAAGAACCAGTGAATCAGACTTTGTATAGAGGAATGATTGGATCATTACTATATCTAACAGCAAGCAGACCTGACATAATGTTCAGTGTATGTCTGTGTGCTAGATTTCAATCTGATCCAAGGAGTACTCACTACAAAGCTGTAAAAAGAATTTTCAGATATCTTAAAGGTACTACTAATCTTGGTCTGTGCTATAAGAAAAGTAAGGATTGCAGGTTAATAGGTTACTGTGATGCTGATTTTGCTGGAGATAGAATTGAAAGAAAAAGCACTAGTGGTGGATGTCATTTCTTTGGAGAAAATATGATTAGCTGGTCAAGCAAAAGGCAAAGCACAATTGCCTTATCAACAGCTGAAGCAGAATACATCTCAGCAGCCAGTTGTTGCTCACAACTGTTATGGGTGAAGTATCAGTTAGAAGATTTTAACATTACTATATCTGTTATACCTGTTCTGTGTGATAATACAAGTGCTATCAATTTGTCTAAAAATCCCATTCAACATTCTAGGGCTAAACATATAGAAATAAAACATCATTTCATTAGAGACTATGTTCAGAAAGGTGTTTTTGATATTCAGTTTATTGATACAGAGCATCAATGGGCTGATATATTCACAAAACCTCTGACTGAAGATAGATTTAAGTTCATCAGAAATAATCTGAACATACATGCTTTTTAAGTGTGTGTGATCTGATTGTATCTGAAATGTCAGCCCATCTGAAATTTTGGGTCGTCTGAAATTTTGGGGGTGTCTGAAATCTGTCACTTGTCTGAAGTAAACAAATGACGTGGCTTTATGAGACGGTTTAATTCCATTCACTTTGTCTTTTCCACTTCGCACGTTCTCCTATGTCTGCGCACCCAGTAAATGCCATCATTGCTTTATGGATCTTTAAATACGGAAGCTAGTGGGTCACAGAACTTCACTCTTCACGAATCAGTAGTCATCCCTTGAGAATCCTTCTTCTACAAGATATTCTTTTTCTCCAAGCTCTTCAGAAAAACTCTCCAATGGCCCCTAAGAAATCTGCTGGAAGCAATATCGTGAAAACTAAGGGCGTAGCCCTGGAGGATCTTCAATCTCTGGGAATGGACTTGTTTTCTGAGTTCGATGCGGCTGGGTGGACTCAGTATTTCAATCACAACTTGACACAGTGGCATGAGCAAAGTGTGCTGGATTTCTGGGCTACTGCCAGAGGAATACCCAATCCTCAGGGTATCTACACCAGCATCAAGGCCACAGTACGTGGTATTCCTGTCTTCGTTGATGAAGATATCATTGCTCACATCTGTGAAGTCAGAACTGAAGGAGCTGTATTCACTCCTGGCTGGGAAGCAAGAAATGGAGGACAGAAGCAGTTCACTGAGTTTCTGTATGGCACATCTGAACCAGTAAGCTTGGATGCAAAGCATATGTCAGACAAGGCTAGGGTTTTGCATGCCATCTTAGGATGCTCTATAATCCCTAAAAATGGAAGCAGAAACCATGTTTCTGAGTTGGAAAGATTTTGTCTGATTCACCTCCTGCAGAAGAAGAAGGTGAACCTCCCCAACATCATAATGTACCACATGCAGAAGCGTCTCAGAGACTCTGCTGGGAGCTTCCCTCACAATACCATCATCACCAAAATCTTGCTGCATTTCAAAGTTCCCATTGAAAGGCTTTTTGATCGCCTTTCACAACCTATGTTTGGTGAATCAAACCTCAAGAGCATGGGAGTAAAGCTGACTCCAAGACCTCCCTCTCCGTCCTTGAAGGAGAGCCTTCTTCTTGAGAAAGCTGCAAGAAGGCAGACAACAATGGAGGTTCTTGAGAACGAACTCAGAGGAGACATAAGAAAGCATGAGTTCAAGCCATCACAACCCTCTCCTCAGGCAAAATTGAAGAAGCTGCCTGTAAGGAGTGCTGCTAAGGTAGCATCTGCATCTGGGCAGAGTAAGGTGTCTGAACCTGTTCAGAAGGCATCACAAAGGCCATCTGAAATTGTGGATCAGATGACTGAACCTGTACAGACCCCACAGTCTTCTTCTGAGATGGAAGGACAGACTCAAGAGGCAGAGGAAACTGATGTAGTCATAGCTGAGCCCTTGGCTGCGTGCCCATCTGATCCTGAACTCATTCAGGTGGCAGCTTTGGCTACTGCTTTGGAGCAGGAGGAACTGGAGAAGAAAGCAGAGCAAGAAAAGACAGACAGAGCTATTGCTATTGCTTCACAATTGGCCTATGCTGAAGATGATAGGCAAGCAACCATAGCTGAGGAAGCAAAGAAAAGGAAGAGGTCAAGTGCACCTCAGAGAAGGAGAACCAAAGGCAAGCTACTTCAGACTGCACCTGAACCTAGGGTGACTAGAAGTATTGCCTCTCAGCTGACCGCAGAAGATGAAGTTGAGAAGTATCAAAACTTTGTTAAAGCTCAACAATACTTCAAAAGGAGAAGGGAAAAGAAAAACAAGCACAAAGGGAGAAGGAAGAAGCAAAGGCAAAAGAATCTGAGGTAACCAAGCCTCCCTACAAGAGAATTAAAGTAAGATTTGATAATGTAACTCCTTCACCACCCTCCTCACCAGAAAAACAAACACCTTTTCAACCCTCACAACCTTCACCATCAACTTCACCAAAAACCCTATCACCTATAACCAACCATCTTCACCTCTATCACACCCATCACCACCTCCACAAACAGAAAACCAACCCTCTGAACCCTCCAACCCTCTGAACCTACCTCACCACAACCTTCAGAGAATCAACTCTCTGAGCCCACATTACCTTCCCCATAAATTCATGACCTTGCTCTAATACCACTCCTACCTTCATCACCTCCACCTCCTACACCTTCTCTGGAAGAAGAGCTCTCTGTTGAAGAAGAGCAAGTGCTTGCTGATCCCTGCTCACTACCCAAGTTTAGCACCCTGTCTGAAGAGCTACAGTATTTCAGATCAGCACCTGTTGTATCCTTGCATCCTGGCTTAATCAGGAAAACTGTTGCTGAAGTAAGGAATCAATACAGTGCTTCATCAGGTGGATTAGACAAGATCAGGAAGGGTGTCCCTCCTGCACATATTTGGGCTCCCATCAATCCATTCTCCAATGATTCCCTGAGGCTGTCTAATGATGAATGGAGCTTTGTGAGGCAGCTGAACACTGAGTCTGAGCTGTTTCAGAGGGATCTGCACAAGGGAGTTGGGATGAGAGGCTATAGGCCCCCTAGAACCTGTTCAATCAGGCCAACCACCAAAATCTTGGTGAAACATGATAGAATAGTTCCTAGGTATCCCTTACTGGAAGAGAAGTTCAAGGAAGCTAAAAGCTATTCAAAGAAAAACTCACCTGTGTCTGAAGTGATGAGTCCATCAGAGTGGGACTCTTTGCCAGAATTCATCACAAATCTAGGAGGAGGCCTGGATCATCTACTTCAAGACTGGATGTGGTCCTCTTACTGGAAGATCAGAGAAGATGTTGGATCTTCTTCTGGATCAACTGGTCCTGATGCTGATTCTGGTGTTGGAGTTGGTAAGGCAACCACTGTCAAATATCATTATATGAGAGATCACTTTCCCCCACCTGCTGACTCTTTCAATGAAGATTGGGTTCTGCTGAATCCTATTGGCACCTTCTTCTGCCCTGTGTTCAGCCCATCTGACTACAGCTTACAGCCAGGATTTGGACTGCTTAGATTTGTTTGCCCCTACATCCAGCTCATCTTTTATGAATCTGAGCAAGACTTGGCTGGGGAAAATCTAAAGTTGAAGTCCAAAGTGCAGAAACTTGAAAAGAAGTGTGCTGCTCAAGAACAGAAGACTAAGCATCTGATTGCTCAACAAGAACAGATTCTTCAAGAACAACAGCTTATCAGATCTGGTCAGCAAGACTTAAAAACCTCAGTGGAAGCTGCAATAACAAAGGCCAAGGACGACTTGATTTCCTTTCTCACTGAGGCCTTGCTGAAGAAGAAAGATTAGACTGTTCATCTCAGCCATTGTCTTTTGTTTATGCTTATGACAAGTGTCTGCTTGTTTTTTTTTCTTTATTTGAACATTCCCATCTATATACAATCAGTGGTTTTTCTCATCCTTTTATGAGTGCATTGTTATCATTATGCTATATGTTCTATATGATTTTATTGCTCTGTTCCTGTTTAGCTCTGCTATTCCCTTTTGATTGATGACAAAAGGGGGAGTATTAAAATCTAACAAAATCTGAATCTGAAGAAATTACAGGACTCAGGGGGAGCATATAAGAATGAAGTAATTACAGGACTCAGGGGGAGTATATAAGAAATTGATTTTTGATCAAATCAGTTTAAGAGATCACAATCTGAGGGGGAGCTATCTATACTTTTATCTTTAAAACTCCTTTCAGATTTATGTATTTTAAACAAATTTGTCATCATTAAAAAGGGGGAGAATGTTGAGTCTCAAAAATATCATAAAAGAAAATATGATGTTTAAGACAACTCAATTCCCAAGTTTTAATGCTTAACAAATTTGAGTTAAAATATTTATCATAGATACATATATGCTTTAATGATTTATCTATGATTTCAGCAAGAGTCACTATGAGCCTACATAGAAAGACTAAGCGTTGAAGCTGTCTGAAGAAGCAGAACTCGTCTGAAGAGTTGAAGCTGTCTGAAGTAGCTCAACCCGTCTGAAGTATCAGTGCCGTCTGAAGTCTCACTTATGACGTGGCACTCTCTGCTGAAGCTTGTGAAGACTTTTCTGAACCTCTACTGCACGTACCTTTTCAAACACGATTATGGCAAGGATCACAGAGACCTTTCCTGGCGATTTTGAATTTCATACACCACTGAGGAAATCTCTGCTACGCAGCCTCTGCAACAACATTTGTAGCAGCCTTAATGCAAAAAGAAACCTTGTATCGTGTCAGAGAAATCAGAGCTCTCAGAAGCATGTCTCACAACGGATTAAATAGCATTTAATGCTATCTCTAAACGGTGGTATTTCAACGGATTAAAGGTTGGGTATAAATACCCCTCTATGAAGACCATCAAGAAAAGACGGAAGAGAAAGAAAGAAAATCAATATACAAGAAAGCCAAGAGAAACATCACGCTGCAAGTTTTCACTCCGTAAAAACTCTCTGATAGAATTCTTTGTACACATTTGTATATCCTGAGTATACCTCAGTTTTTATCGTACATTGTATTGGTTTGAGCTTCAAACTTGGATAGTTTAAAAGCTTAAACTCCTTTCTTTGTAAACCTTGGTAGAGCCTGAAGAGGCTTGACAGAAAAGAATACTTGTGGTAGAGCCTGAAGAGGCTTGACAGAAAAGAATACTTGTGGTAGAGCCTGAAGAGGCTTGACAGAAAAGAATACTTGTTTGTGTCTGGAGAGACTGTACTCGTTGTGTTGGAGAGACTGTACTCGTTGTGTCTGGAGAGACTGTACTCGTTGTGTCTGGAGAGACTGTACTCGTGTGTCTGGAGAGACTGTACTCACATTCAAGCTTGTAATCTGAATATTCATATAATGGAAATCCAGTGGTTGTTTGCCATTGGGACTGGACGTAGCTCACAGTGGTAGTGAGTGAACCAGGATAAATTTCTTGGCTAAGTTTTCTTATCCTTATCTCTTGTCAATTCTTTTATACTAATCAAGGGGTTAGAGTAATTAATCTGATATGTTATAAAGGCATCAAACATTGTTTCAAATCAGTATTTTTATACCGTCTGAAAACTTCAGACAGTCCTTTAAGAGTCTGTCTGAAATCGTGTCTTTAACACCTGTTTGCGAAAAGCTTTCAAAAATATTCAGAAACACTATTCAAACCCCCCTTCTAGTGTTTCCCTGTGTTCCTACATAGGGGTCTTCCTGTACATTAAGGGTCCGTTTGATATATTTTGAGTCACAGGACAACCTAAACAGTACAATACAATTACTTAAGTTACATCACATTTTTTTGTTCCATATTTTGTTTGACCAATAATGTACAACACAAGTAAAATAGTATTGAATTTACTATTATGTCCATTGTTTCAACGCGGTTGAGAAGAACCATGGCCAACAAGCCCAGGATGAGGATTGCTTTCTTCGAACCCATTGCCAATAAGCAAATATGACAAACGATCTGTTTAAAAAAGGAAAAAACCAGACCCATTCCCATTGTCTTCCTCGCTATGCACAAGGGAAGGGGATCTGTAACTTTTGTCTCTCGTGACGACTCAACCATGGCTAGCAGCGGCCAAAATCGTGATGACTTTCTCCTCTATCTAATGAGAATGATGCAACTGGGGGTCACTGTCATGAGGCTGCAACGACCTTTCTTCTTCTCCAGTGAGCAACACAACCACATCTCGTCCTCCATTAAACTCATGGCAACTTTGTGCTTCGTCCATGGAAGAATGCTGAGAAGTTGCAGATCCCCTTCAGCATGATGAAGATGACAAAGGGTTTGACGATGAGCTCTCGGTGAGTGGTGACAGTAGCGGCTAAAGGAGAAGAGAAAGTTTAATTGATAGGAGAAGGAAAAAGAAAAGGGCATTTTGGATATTTGATGTGTTGTGCATTAGACAACAAATTGTCCTTCAATTTTTTGAGTCACAAAATTTTAGTCATTTGTCTTGTACCTCATCCATAAATTTGTTTTGTGCTTTAACTAATTTTTAAATCAAACATGGGACATGTATTTTTGTCCAGTCCAGTCCTTTGAATTTTAGCAAATCAAACGGACCCCAAGAGAACAATTTAATTTTAATTTAAGAACAGTTCTTTATGTGTCATCAATGTTCTGCTGCAAAATACACAATCGTAATGTATGAACGCACTTGCTCTCATAAACACTAGTTCACATTACAACAAATCAACAATTTAGATGAGAACGAGACTAAAAGATATCACCGTTAAATTTCTTTTTTTTTTATGTAGCATTGGTCAGGCTGACGCTAAAGACAAAACATTTTTTTTAATTTTTTTATTTAGCGGCATCCTTTGTAAAGTTAGTGTTGATCTACTCGACGTTAATTTCTTGTTATTTTTTCATTATGTATATAATATTTTGCACTATATATTTCAAGAAACAAACTTAACGTAACTGTAAAGCTCTTTCTTGGTATCATGTAGGTTGTGGGTTCAACGCTACATAACGTTGATCGTAAAACGTCGTCTCTATTGCATTAACGACGAGGCTTTTAGCGACGACTGGTGGGTCATCGCTAGGCCATTGTTAATTATGAAATAACGAAGGTTTTTCCCCTCAGTAAAAATCGATTTTCTTGTAGTGTCATGACTTGTAGATAACTTTATATTTGTTTGGAAAAATTAGTGCATAACTTAATTATATCAAAACTAAAATAGTAGCTATACTCGAAGGGAGCTTTGTTGTCCATAGAGATTTTATCCGGTTTAAACAAGATTATTTCCCATGAAAAATATATATGGTCGCACAAAAAAAAGTTTAAATAATAGTTGGAAGTTGAAAAATGAAGCTAACTAAGGTCATTATTAATTACTGAATCAGAACTCTAAATTTAGCAATTTTGAAAATTTATAAGGATAACACTGTAAAATACAATTCCAGCTATATAGTAGCTGAAAATCTTGAAACGCTATTTGGAATAGCATTTCAAAAAAGGCAAGTAGCTGAAACCAGACAATGATTGGTCGTATTGGAAGAATGAAAGTAGATTGTGACCCATGCGAACCTTACCTGTAAGGTCATGAGTACGAATCTTGGAGTCATCACTTTTGGGAGGATTTTACCTAGAACTGGAAAAAATGGGCTAGCTCGACTGGTCTGGCCCTAAAAAACGTAAGGCTCTGACCTTTATTTTACAAGTCTGAATAACTCTTGGGCTTTTTAGCTTGACCGATAAACTTGTTACCTGCAAAAACCCACAAAGGTCGGGCAGTCCGTAAAACCCGCAAAATATGTAGGGCTTGGGCCTTTTATTTTAGAAGTTTGAATAATTACCGAGTTTTTTAGTCCGGCTACAAAAACCCTCTACCCTACACTCGCATTGGACTGAATAGCTCTAACTTTGCATAAGCACCACACCGATTCGAGGGTTAAACACGTAATTATGCTTTGTGGAAATTTCTGGTAAAAAAAGCTACTTTACCACATATGGTTGAAATAGTCAAATACACTCTAATGAAAAAATATGTTTATGTCATGTCAATCATTAATATAATAATTATAATAATACAATATGTTAAATTAAATTTCAAATATTGTATGATATAATAAAATTATCAAATTCAAAAGAGTTTATTACTCTAATTAATCTATCTATATATAACATAAAAGTATTCTCAATCCCTTCCATAACTACAAATCATCTCCAAATTATACTTCTTGCACTTTAATTAGCATGCCTACCAATATCCATTTTTCCTTTTAACTTTGAATCCATATCCTTTATTCTTTTCATACTTTCTATTTTTTTCATCCTTAATTTCTTGTTTTAAATTCAATTCTAAACTATGGAAATATAAATACCTTTTTATGAATGAAAACTTAAAATATGGGAAAAAAATAACTTGACTTTGAATGCTATGCATGGTTTTTTGCATTACCATCGAATAATATTTTTCACATAATATTCATGTTATGAAATTCAACAAATAATATAATAATATAAAAAATTTTACACTGACGAATATGATCATTAAATTTCAAATATGCAACAGATGTACATTTGAAGACACTAATTTGGCATTCTAATATTTATTTTCTCAAAAACATGAAAAAGAGTAAGAATTAATTTTGTTGATACAATACAAGCTTGACAATTATGATATATTGAATCTGAAATAAGTAAGAACCTTATCAAAGGTGAAAACCCAGTCGATTTGCTTGCCGGTAATGTTTTCTGAGACACTGCTACTTCTCTTTGTATTCATTGCAAGTCACAACTTACGGCGGATTGTTCCGTAACTCCTCCTCACTAAACGACATGCAATGTAAGAGTTAGATTTGCAAAACAAATTCAAATACGGAAAAACTAAGAAAATTTAAAAATTAAATAAAATAAAAGGGAATACCTACAACGGAGTAAGACTCGAACGTTAACCCACTTCCCTTTCTCATGGTGTTATATATTTTCGATTTTGTGTTTTTTGCTGGTAGATCCGCTTTTGAAACTTGCTTCTTTCTCCATGTATGAGAGCGGGGTCAAAGTGGTGGTGCGTTACTGCGTTTGAGATTTGAATTTTCAAAAGTCGCTCTTCCCTTTGCCCCTTCCAAATATTTCGACGGTACGACGATAACGAATTATTTTATGATCTAAATCTAATGGTGCTCCAATCCATAGACTATTTTACCCTTATCGTTCGCGTTTTTTGGTGTTTCTTCTTTTTTGTGTTTTTCTCTATGTCGTTTTTCTGTATATTTCGGGCTTGGCCATTAATTTTATCCATTATGCAAAGTTACACTTCCGGAATTTAACATCTAAAAGCTAAGTGATAATTTTTTTTGGAAATTAATTTCATAAGCAAATTTTATCATGTACCTTCTGGAATTTAATTTCCGGAAATGTGTAATTTCTGGAAGTTAATTTCCGGAAACTTTCGGAAATGCACTTTTGGAAGTATACGAGAGCATTTAAAAAAAATCATGCGAAACACTAGGGGGTGCAAAAAGCAAAATGCGGGTACGAAAAACAACTCCCTTGTTATTGTGATGCTCGTTTAATAATTGGACTCAATTGGGCGACCATAACAATCGGCCCAACGGTTCAAACTTGGACTCTACCACGAAGAGCCTGTCACTTTTTTTTTGTTTCAGTGTGAAAAAAAGGTCGATCTACAAAAGCTGGATATTTAGTACATATAAATTATAATAATTGGGTTGACAAAAAAAAAAAAGAATTATAATAATTGGGGTGCAATAGAAAGAACGAAATAGAGCGAAATGGAATAACACTTGTCTTTCCATTGTTTAAACATTTTAACGGTGAAATAGAAAAAAAAATGACTTTTTCCATATATTTCACCTAAAATAATGGGAAACAAGGGGAAAAAAAACTGAACTATAAGATGGAAAAGGATGGAATCCATTCCATTATGTGATATTTTGAAAAGTCTAAACGATGACATGTTTCATTAATTTCATGCCCTGCCATCAATTTAAACTTAGCAAAAAATGCTTATCATTTTACCCCTAAATTTGGGTGATTAAAATCCATTATGTGTGTTGTGTCATGCATCCTATTCTTGGGTTTATTTTGGTAAGAGTAGAGGCGTCAATTTGGGTTAGGCTTGGTGAGCCAACCCGGCTCATTGATCGATGGGTTGGATTGGTAAAATATAAGCTCACATTTTCGTGGGTTAAAAGTGGGTCAACCCACTTAACTCGCGAATCAAAGTGGGTTCGAGCCGAGTTGAGGTGAGTTGACTCACTTTTTAATTTTTATTTATTTATTTTATATTTTTTAATTCATTTTTATAATTTTTTTGATTTTTTATTATTTTTTTATAATTTTTAAAGTTAGGTGAGTCAGCTCGCTTAACCCACCAACCCGCGGTGGGTCGAGCCGGGTTGGTATTTTTTCAGCTCACCAGAAAAGTGAGCCAACCCGGCTCGGCTCACTTTTAGCCTAACCCGTGGTGAGCCAACTCGCGTGAACCGGATTGACTCACTTTGACACCTTTACGGAAGAGCTTTTCTACTCTCAGATCATGTTGCCTTAAGGTCTGGTAAAGGTAATTGTAACTTTTTAGTATTTTATTTTCAAATACAATTTTTAAAACAAAACATGCATATTCAGTTAAAAAGAAGCTAAATTAATTTCTAACTCAATTTTAAAATAGTTGTATCCAGATTTTAAACACACACAAAAAAGAATTCATTGACAAAACCCAAACTCCTTACCATTTAATTGAACCAACGTGCAATGGTGGAAAATGTCACTTTATTTTTTTTACCTTATAATGGCTTTAGTTTTAAATCAAAATATGATCCAATCCAACCTATATAAATCAGGATTAGATAGATCTTTTTTTTGTTTGCATTTCCCCAAGCTAGAGTGGATATGTTAACATGGGTGGATGGAAACAAATTTTGAGCATTTTCCGTCACCATCTTTGTCGAGGATAAAGGATAGATACCTAACCCTGTTTAGGAAACCTCCACATGCTCCCTGTTTTTCTTGTCCCAAACCATGTTTTTTTTTTCCTTTAAATAAATCTCATATTAAATACATTTTAGCTCAAATAATACTATGTGTGTGTGTGTTACAACTTACAACTTTTAGAAAGTAAAACTTAATCACATTGAGAATTCAGCACATAAACTCAACTTTATATAACATTTAATTATAATTGCAATTTAATTGAAATCGAAAAAGAAAAAAGAAATGAAAAGAAGAATAAGGGATAGAAAAAAGAAAGGAACCAACTATATAGAGGAGCAAATAAAAATAAAAGAAAAAAAAAATCATGTATGATCCGACAGATCCGTGTCAAAACTTTTCTCTTCCCTTTGTTGTGAAATCTTGAGGGAGCAAACTTTTGTCAACATTCACAATCAACTTTCTCTCCCCCTCATTATCTCTTTATTTGATATTATTGATTTTTTAAGACCTTACCTAAAGAGAATTGTAAATTATACATGTATAACATATACAATAGAGAGAGAAAAAAGAGAAAAAATAGAGAGAAGTGTGGGATGTGATGAACGATGTAATGGAAAGAGATAAAAATGAAATTGTATTGTATGAGTTATTGTATATTTTTATGTTGTATGAATTTGATATCTTTTATCTAAAAGGCTATAGTCTAGTTTATATATAATAAGGTCACTTAATAAACCATAAAATTATCTATAAATAAGTTAGACTCAAATCTTTTAGATAGGGAAACATATATGCTTTAATATTTAAATAAGTAGGCATATGATTTTAAGAAATTATGGTATGTATCTAGTATAATAGTGGTATTAATAAAAAAATATTGTCAGATTTTTATATTTATTTAAATAAACTAGTTTGATAAGTTTAAAAGACAGTTTAAAGTTTGATCTTTTTAATTAAATAGACTTTTGACAAAGATTTGACCTAGTTTGTATTTTGTAAATCAGTTTGATCTAGCTTAAACTTGATGTAAACTAGGTCATAGAACTTCAATAAGTGACATGTCCTATATATTTACATCTCAAATAGTAGTCTTTCCTTAATATGTGGTAATGAATTGTTTTGGGGCTATTGTAATTTAATTTATATTTAATATTGATATTCAAGATATGTTAGAATTAAACACATAGGGATGACAATTGAGCCCAAGTCCTATGGATACCCGTAATGGACAGGGTAAAAACCCGCAAAGCGGGTGGACGCGGATACGGGTAAAAGCCCGCATTTTTCCATGGAGATGGGCGCAGGTATGGGCACTTTGATGCCCAGCCCGCCCCATACCCGCACTCATGTATGATTATTTAATAAAAATTACCTTATATAATTATATATAGGGTTATATTAATTTTATTAAAATATCTAATATATTTATGCATATTTTTAAAATTGATATTTATAATATATTGTAAATTAAAAATATATTTTATAACTATCTATTTGTTTTTTTTACTTTATAATATATGACTAATTAGTGTTAATAATCATTTTTTACAGATCTTGAAGAATTCTAACACATGATATCAAAGTTTATAAAATAGTGTGACGTGAAAATATATTGTAATATTAATAAAATTTTTGAACTTTAGATCATTTGTTGTGTTTTAGAACATTAACATATTATATTTCAATGTAATCAAATTGTTATATCACTGACATTTAAAAATTATGTTTGGATGATCTTCGAGTTATTTTTTCAATTGAGATATTTTCTTAAATTAATATTTTTAGTAAGTTGTTAATTTTTTATTTAATAAAAGTGCGGGTAACGGGCGCGGGTACGGGCACATAGGTGCCCAACGGGTATGGGGACGGACACTAAAGTTACTGCCCACGCGGGTACGGGCGCGGGTACATGCTTTTTTCTAAAACGCGGGTACTGGGACGGGTACTGTAGTACCCTGCCCAGAAGGCACCCATTGCCATCCCTAAAACGCATACTCTAACATTATGTTTGGTAGCACATGAATATACGAGAAATAGATACTAGAGAGAGAAATATTAGAGAAGTATATAACACTCCTCTAGTTTAGTACACAATAGAAATTTATAGTTAAGAGGTTAAAAAAAGTTGTTTGCCCCTTTAGGATTTCTCTGAAATGAAGCTGAGAAATGGAGAAGTCGTCTCGTGTGTAAAAAGTTTTTAATTTCTCCACGTTATCTTTTTAACCATATATATAAGTGTACACTATTATTTTTCTTTTTTTTTTTTCACATACATTTCTCAAGTTTGTATCACCTCTAGTACTGAAAATTATTATTAAGAGGGAGATACACATAATCCATGATCCATGTGTGGGTCTCACATGCACATGTGGGACATCTCACACATGAGTCGTGTATATTTCTCTTCTACTGGTAATTTCCGGTGATCGAAAAAAATCTTTACTCATATTTCTCTCATATAAAATAATGTATAAATTAATTATCTTATTTCATTATTACTTATCTATCCTTTTTTTTTCTCTTCTTTATTTTCCTCTTATCTATTTCCATATTATCAAACCAATTACATAAGGTAAGTATACATAAAAAAGACAAAAAGAAAGTATTAGAATGTATATATATTTTTTTTGTTAGTTCTCATTTATAAGACCCCTTCTAGAAGAAATGAGTGTCCCTCAATATAAGACTCTTTGCAGATTTTTAGATAAATTAATTATTTTTTCCATATTTACCCTTCATTAATATTCAACTCTTTTTTATTCTTTATATATTGATGAGTGTGAATAATTAATGAAGTTTTACCCACATGTTCAACCACACCATTGGAAAGTGACTTTTGGAGTATTCCACAAAGTGACAATTAATGTCTCTAAAATATAGTGGCTTTTAAATAGGAGTATATTTAGAATGCTTTAATTTTTTTAAAAGACCAATACATTAATTAACTTTTCTTAAACTGTGTGAAACAATTGAAAGTAGAGGTGTAAGCGGGTCGAGTCGGGTTTGGAGTAGTTTAAAATCCAAACCAAACAAGTGTCTCGGATTGGGTTGGATCGGGTTCTCCTTTTTCCGCTGTTCAACCCGAACCGAACCAACTCGACCTTCAACGGGTTTGATCGGGTCGAGTCTCGGGTTTGGAAAAATTGCATATCCTTAAATCTGTATAAAAAACTTGACGAAAAATAACAAAAATTGCGATTAATTAAAGTGACAACAACAACTACATTTTGGAGTCTGGACTCTAACCCTGATGAAGAAATTAACCACCATTGAACCTGTCTCAAACAATCACAGCCCCGTTGACAAAAAAATCACAGCCGCCTTGTGTCTTCAAGAAATTGCTACGACTGCACACTCAGGCAACGGGTCTGGAATCTCTGTCGCTGTTCTAGAATCTTCGTCCTCTGGATTCTCATCGGCTTCAAGAATGATGATGATCCATCCACCGGAGGTGGGAGAAAGGAGAACTGTCCCTGTCAACGAAATAACAACGGCCACCGTCAAGGCCCCACGCTCGCCAGAATGACCGTCGCGACTGCATCGTCGATCTGCCATGGCCGCCACTGTCGCACGCGGCCTGTGCATGTAGTGCCCATTGTGACGTTGTCACCGTGTAACACCAGATCTAGAGGGTGGAAGGAGGTAGGAGCTGGAACCAGAAAAGAGAGAATGGGTGTGAGAGATTGAGACATGAAAGGAGAGAAAAGGTTTCTCTGTTGTGGACTTGCGGCTAGGTTATGAAAGGGAACACTGAATCCCAAATTTGGGCGTGAAGGTGAAGTAGTTACCCGGGTCGGGTTAGCTCGGTTCAAAAAAAAAGAGAGAGAGAGACCCGATACCCGAACCGATGAAAATCAGGTTTCTCTCAAAATGACCCGACTCGCCCCGTGATCCAATCCAAACCCGTCATTTTCCGTTTGGTTCGGTTCGGGTCGACCGGGTTGGCGGGTCGATCCAAACCCGCGAAGGAAGTACTACCAATAAAAGGAACTTATAAGAATTGTGTATATATAAACAAAAGAAAAGAAAAAGTAGTATACCTGCGTGAAATGAGCAAACCCTCATTTTGGTCCCTGAAAGATTTGGCCGGTGTCGGTCATATTAGTCCTTGAAAAATGAAATAACCTTTTTCGTCCCTAAAAGATAAAAAGTTATTCAATTTAGTCTTTCAAAGATAAAAAGTCGTTCACTTTAGTCCTTGAAAGATTTTTTAAAATGTCAATTTAATTCTTGAAAAGGACTAAATTGAATGACCTTTTCATCTATCAAGGACGACAATATAATTTCCATCTTTCAGGACTAATGTGATCGACCTCGAATATTTCAAGGACCAAATTAATGGTTTGTGCGTGAAATTTATTGTAGAAAATGCATGACGTTGGGGTCCCACGTCCACACATGTAGTATGGGCTAGGGCTAGAACTCGGGAAAGTAAATAGGCGCGGCACATGGATATTCATAGCAGCTGATCTTTCGTCAAACCATGGGGTTATGTCCGAACAGAAATTCCATTAATAAAAAAAATGTGTATTACAAGAATCAAGATAGAAAAGCTTTCACTAGTATGGTAATTGATATATGTATATTGAAATTTGTAAATAAATACTCGAAATTAGATTAGATCTTAGCTTTTTCTCCATAAAGAATTAAATATTAAACGGTTGTTAAAATTAACTTCATCCCTCATAATTTTGGCTGAAACCGCAGGGTTCGGCAACGCATGCATGCACTGAGGGAAAGATGCAAAATCAGTCAGTGCGCACATGGTTGGTTGATATATACATTTACTCAGAGATGGGATTGAATGGTTGGTTTTTTATTTGTCCATGAGCCAAAAGGAAGGCAGGGTTAATTAAAGGCTCTTCTACTGTTCTACCTCCCTATAGGCCAAGTGGCCAGCCAACACGGCATATTATCATCACCTTGTTTTACTGATACAGTTAGATATACATTTGTTTTATCTTTCTACTTTTATTTTTAGTGTAATTATTTGGTACGAAAATATTTATGAGCCTCTTTGATTCTTTGAACCTAATATTCAGCGTGTTTTTCTCTCACATTAATTCCATTTGTGCTACTAATTAGCAAATCCTCCTACTCCTTTTTATGGAAAAACTACCCTTTTCTACGCTTAATGGTGGGCACTGGGCAAAAAAGATAGAAAAAAATATTAATATGATGAACGATATATATAATGAGAAAGGAAATAGGGTAAAAAAGAATGTGCAGAATGAGTTGATAGTCGAGCATCTCAAATAAGAATTACTTAACATGTTTTTCTTATTAAGATGTGTGTTTGTAAAAAGAGTATTGGAATTGGAGTGAATTGCTACACAAATACTAGCGGTTGCTTATATTTTTTTTTCCGTGAGCTCGTTTATGGTCACTTTAGATAAACTTATCTAGAAAGGTGTATAGGAGAAAAAAATAGATGAAATAAAATTGAGTTATAAATATTAATTTTAATTCATAAAATAAGTTGGATTCATTATTTATCTCTGATAATTTTTTAGAGAAATTAACTCAAACTAGTTAATGATTTATAGAATAACTTGTGATTAATAAAAATATGTGAGGTAATTTGTATGATGTATTTCGTGAATTTTTTAGAGTTATACAATTGCAAAGAAAGTTTATTTAAATTGCAAAAAAATATAATATGTTATAGTAAAGCCCATTTAATAATTACATAAAAGAATAAAAGGTTAAATATGTCTTTAATCCCTAAAATATAGTCGAGATTTGGTTTTAGTCCCTGTAATTTAAAATCGGTGGTTTTGCCTTCAAAAATTGAAAATATATCAATTTAGTCCTTATCGATAAAAATCCGTAGCCAATCGGTAGCAAAACAATGCAATAAGGACTAAATTGATGTATTTTCAATTTTTGAATGATCAAAACCACTGATTTTAGATTGCATGGACTAAAATCAAATATCAACTATATTTTAAGGATTAAAAATATATTTAATCCAAAAATAAAAGAGTGAATATATCACATTAATTAAGATGTTCTTTTTTTACGTTAATTAAGATGTTGTTGGGGAAAAATAATTAAGTGCAAGAATATATATTAAGGATTTTTTTAGTTGAGTTATAATATTCATATACATATAAAACTTATTTTTTCTATCCTGACGTATCACCTATCATTTTTCTTTTTTTAGCATTATTTTTCATACACCCTACAACAATATATCAGATAAAAAGACAAAATAAAAAATAGAAAAAAAAGAGAAAAATGTGGGATATGATGAGTAATATGATAAAGAGATAAAAAGATAAAGAGAAAAAACGTGTTGTATGAATTATTGTATATTTTTTATTGTATGATTTTATTTTCTCCCTTTTTTCCCCCTCTTTTTCTAAAGTTTATTATACTATATATCACTATGTTGTAAATACATAATTATTGTATAATTATTATTCTTTATTTGTTTTCTTTTTTAAAAAGAATCTTTATTTATGATCTCATATAACGCTTTCTCCAATGGCATTTCTTCAGCTGAACCTTCAGCTCTGCAGTATAAGTAAAGTCCTCACTTTAACACAAAGACAGAGGCAGCCTTGGACAGTTGGACCCCCCTCTTCCCCACTAGTGCCATTTTACAACAAATCAGAGTAGCTATGTCGGTTCAGACGGTTGAGCCAAAAGGACGAACCGTTGGTGGCACAGAGTGCAGCTGGTGCAGAGCCATACGCGGTGGAACCGGCATTGCCGTCCTGGCATTACGCACCTCAAAAGCTCTGCCTCTCGATATTCCCCGTCTCCAAAACGCACTCCACAAACTCCAAAATTCCCACCCTATCCTCAGGTCAAGGCTCCAATATTCCAACACGGAAGCCACCTTCTCCTTCGTCACCTCTCCCACTCCCTTCGTCATGATTGAATCTCACAACCTCTCAACCACTTCCAAGATCCTCCAAAGAAACGGAAACGACGCCGTTTCTCCCTTCCAACAAATCCTCGAGCACGAACTGAATCAGAACACGTGGCAAGATCCTACCGTCGCAGTATCTGACATGTTCGTTGCGAGCATTTACGCCCTGCCTGATGCAACGTGGACGGTTGTGATGCGGCTTCACGTGGCCGCGTGTGACCGTACAACGGCGGTGTCGCTTTTGAGAGAGCTTCTTGTGTTGATGAAGGAGGAAGAGGCAGGGAAAAAAGAGGAGGTTGGTTTGGCGATAGAGGATCTTTTGCCTGGTGGGAAGGCAAAGAAACCCATATGGTCACGTGGTATTGACATGCTTAGTTACTCTGTCAACTCTCTTAGGCTAACAAATTTGAAATTTAATGACACAAAATCCACTAGGCTTTCCCAAGTGGTTAGACTGCAACTCAACCATATTGATACCAAGAGGATATTAGATGTAAGTATTCCTCTGCTGTACCATGTATTGTTATAATCTTTTTTTTTTTTTTTTTTTGAAAAACCACCATGCTTCTAGATGAATAATTGATTATATATATGGTGTTGCTTAATTAATTTTTCAGGGTTGTAAAGGGAGTAAGATTAAATTATGTGGAGCATTGAGTGCTGCAGGATTGATGGCTGCCCATAGCTCCAAGAGTAGTTCCAAGAAGTATGGGATCATCACCCTTACTGACTGCCGGTCCACTCTCCAGCCACCACTCTCAATTCACAATTTTGGTACATCTGTCAACCTCTTTCATCAATTTATACTTACTTATTCAGGATCTCTGTTTTTTTTTTATATATATATTTATTTTATTTATTTCACATTTCATTGATACACTATTCTTATTTAAAAAACAGAGGAATGATAGGTTGAAATGTGTGTCGATGATAGGCACTCCCAATCTACTTCAATAAATGTTTCATTCAACATGGATTCAATTTCAAATTGATATTATATATTTTATATACGATGATAAGCACCTCCTATCTAGCTACTTCAATAAATGTTCTTTCAACATATATAGATATGTTGTACAAAATAACAACGTTCCTCCTATCTACTTCAATAAATGTTCTTTTAACGCAGATATACACAATGATATTAATATTTTAAAAATCAGATTGATAATTAAGGGGCTGTTCGAGGTGGTTGCGAGTTTTCAGTTTTTGGTTTTTAAAAATTTGGAATCAAGTTTTTACAACTCAAAACCAAAAAATAAAAATCATTTTTTGTGGTTTTCAAAATGTATGTTTTGAAAACAACAAAAACAAGTTTTCAATTGTTGGTTTTTAGTTGTAAAAACATAATTTAAAATTTTTAAAAACCAAAAACTGAAAACTCGCAACCACCCCGAACAGCCCCTAAGTTAAAGAAAAGACTTGTTTAGTAGTTTAATATTATATAAGATATTTTAATTAATAAAATAACTTAAATTTTATTAAGATATATAAAGTTATAAATTAATATAAATAATTTTACCGTAAGTTTTATAAAAAAAATTAATAATAATTAATAAAATAATAGATATTTATATGTAATATTTAAATTTATTTATTTATTATTCTTAAAAATATTTAAATTAAATAAAAATTATTTTAAAAAAAATGGTTCAATAAGTGTTTTACCAATGACGTTTTTTTATTGGTTCCAAAAATTATTGACTTTTTGGAGATTGAATGGAATGGTCACGTCTAGATCGACTTGGATTAGATTAGAATCTGCTAGTTCAATCCAATTTTTAAAACTATACAAAATAAAAACTAAAACGACCTTATTTTTTCACATTTTACTCTTTTTTTTTTGTATGTTTGTCTATGTATGCTCTTTTGCTTTTTATCATATTGTTTACTTTCTTTTTCATTCTTTTCTATTTTTATGCTCTATGAAGCAATCATACCTAAAAGTAATATTTTCCAAATAAAAAAATCATCTTCTGTTGCTTATTTAATTATGGTAGTTATCGTAATAATTCGTGATCTAGAATCAATGATGCTAGCTACCGGATGCATATATATAGCACCGTTCAATTTTCTTCATTCCTGAGAAAAATAGTGACTCTATGCCTTTCGCAAGCAATGCCTGTCCATTCATAGTAGTAGCAGACATTAATAAATTTCAAAGACCTAAAGGAGTTGCCGAGTACATTGAATTTGAAATGATGATGCACAATTATAAATGCAGCATTAAAAACTTTGCACATTTTTGGCTGTTTCTACTCCCTACGACGCCTTCCATTGAAATGCATTAAAACTTTTGCTATTGCTTTTGGTAACATAATGAACGTAAAAACATACCCCTAAAAATAAACGAAAAGAAAATGTCAGAAGAGAAATATGCTGTCAACATTCTAGGCATTAGAAATAAGAAATATGCTAACCAATGTACTAGAGACCCTAATTAAAGAATAGAAAATATAAAATTTATATAAAACTGTTCAACATTTAACAGTAGAATTTCCCTTGGTATAGACATAATTAATGTCGTAATTTTTAAAAATAACTTCTATATATGGATTTGTAATTAAGTCACCATTTATTTTGCATTAGGATTTTGTAGTTAGTCTGTTTAATTTATATGGTGTTTAATTTACTATAAAATTCATGTTTAAAACGTCATTTTGGGATAAATTAAATGATTATTTATTCTAAAATAACCTTTTAAATTTGGATTCAAGCCAATGTTTCTGAATGTGTATTTGGATTGTCTAAAAATCATGTTATAGACGTGAATCAGAGTCAACGTTTGATATTGAAAATAGCGTTCATTCATATTTACATTTATAATGTGTTTTTGAGATAAATCAAACATATATTATAAGTGTGTTGAGTTGGAATTACGTTTAAAATGCATTTTTTTTTATTCAAACACGCCATTAATTTGATTGACAAGAAAGCACGTTGGTTTCAATGTTTAGGGTTTTATCACTCTGCCATTCTCAACAACCACGTGGTCAAAGGAGGGGAAAGTCTTTGGGAACTGGCGAAGAGGACTTATGGAGCATTTGCAAACTCTAAGAACAACAACAAACACTTTTTAGACATGGCTGACATGAACTTTCTAATGTGCAAGGCCATAGATAACCCTGGTTTGACCTCATCCTCATCGTTAAGAACTTCCATAATGTCCGTGTTTGAGGACACGGTGGTGGATGATGGTGGTGAGAAGCAACGAGAGGTTGGGGTAGAGGACTACATGGGGTGCGCTTCAGTTCATGGTGTGGGCCCATCAATGGCAATTTTTGACACCATAAGAGATGGGAAGCTAGATTGTATTTGTGTGTATCCAGCACCGTTGCACTCGAGAGAACAGATGCAAGACCTTGTTAACAAGATGAAGGCTATCCTTATCGAAGCTGGAAAGACATGCAAGGAATAAATAATGATATAATATATCATATATGTATACCCCCATTTAGTTTAAGCTCGTGTCTCATTGAGTGTTATTTCCTCTTAATCAAAATCCATCATCATTTATATAATTCTCTTCTCCTTCCTTTATTTTCTTTTTCCCACTTTATCTTCAAAAAACCAATAAAAATATATTTTTAGAAAATATTAATACTTAGACCCAGTTCTTGGATACACTTTTAGAGAAGAACTTATAGGAGAAAAAAATAGAATAAATCAAAAAGGTAAGATGAATTTAACTTTTCTATAAGATGAAATAAATTAGTTATTTATAGAGAAGTTAAATGAGAGAACTTTTAGAAAAGGTGGGCTATACAAAGACTAATTTCAATTTATGGAAAAATTATAAATTCATTTGACCTCTTTTATTTCATTCTAATTTTTTTCAAATAAGTTTTTTTTGTGTAAAAGTGCATTTAAACTGTCATTAAAGTACTATTTTCGTATAATTTGACGTGATAAAATTATCTTATAAGTCCAACTCCAAGTATGATATAGGACACTGGTATTTTTGCCTCGTATTTTATCTAAAATAAAAAGAAAAAAAAGACACTAGTGTTTTTCTTCATCACGTCTCTTATTTTTAAGGATAAAATTCACGTAATTACTTTTAAATTGAAGTCTTTTGTAAGTTACTTTATTTGGTTTTAATTTAGCTATAATTCATAATTCTAACTATGATTACAATTAACAATTCAGTTAATTTGGATCGATTAACTTATTGATGGTGAATAAATTTTAATTTTTTATTCTTATTGAATCTAAACCGTTAAATAATTAATAATTTTGTAAAAATTAATGTTCTCTAATTTTTAAGTTTATAATATTAAAAAAATTAGTTTCCACCCCTTGTTAAGCAAGTTGGTTATTCATCTCAAAAAAGAAAAATGTTATTTATACATGACATGATATATATAACATAGTGAGATATAGAGAAAAAAGAGATGGAAACATGAAACATGAGATGTGAATTGTGATCAGTAGTGATGTAATTTTATTGTATGATCTATTAATTATATCTCCTAGAAAAACATGTTAATTAATTTCTTCCTATGACAAACATAACGATGATTTCTCGCGCATCTTTAAACAAAATAATTGTTGATGTACGACTAATTAACATTGAACACAACTATCGATGTTGGATCATAGGTTTGGTGTTATTTTCATGCTATATTTGTCATATAACCTGCTAAATTATTATATACTTATTGTGTCAAGAAAATTTTAAGAAAAATAATTTATTATTTAAAAATTATAACAATAAGTGAATTAAAAATGTATGAAATATTGGTTACATAAAAAAATTACAATTTTGAAGGAAAATAAAAAAGTTTTCTGACTTTACTAATCATTAAAATAATCATATGGAACTTAAATAAAGTTAGGGTTGATAATAAAAAATAGCAGACAAACAGTTTGAGTGTTTGAATATGGAATGCCTACCAATGTGAAATTGTTATGAATTAGCTACAAAAAATCTTTAGCTATTTTCACAGGTAATTCATAGCTATTTCCTAGCTAATGACTAAACAATGATATGGCTATAATATTTTTGTAGCTAATCTACAGCTACATAACAGTTATTCTTTAGTTAAATGCTCGCGTATTGCACACCACTTTCTGTACTATACCACTGCTCCCTAAATAAAGCCTAGAAATTAAAAACTTAGAAATTGATATAATTTATATTTAAAAATAGTTGGCTATGAAAGCCCTAATTTATTGAAAAATTATCCATTATTGTAAAAAAATATAGTTATGTATTTTGGCTCGTTTATCATCATTTGTCAAACGTAATCTCACATTTTAAATGTAGAAAACATATTATCGAAAAGGATTCAAATATTAAATTCCTTTCATTACAAGAGAAAAAGCAAATTAGTGAGGGAGAACGCTCACAGAGATACAGGACGCGTTTCATAGATGACGGAGAACCGCTCACACCAGTGGAGGACGCTCGCTCCACAGACGCACCAGTGGAGGACGCTCGTAGTGACGTAGAACGCGCACGACAATGCACAGACGAGCGATGGCGTGCGCGAATGAGGTGGTGGTGAACTGAGGGGACGGCACAGGGAGGTTAGAGGCTCATCTGCTCAGGTAACACACTTAGAGGAGAAGGAAAGTAAGGGAGAATGCACGCAGAAAGGCAATAGGGTTTCAGATTATTCAAAAATAGAAATTAGAAAAGGGAAAAAAAAAACCTAATTTTTAGTTCAAAAAGGTGGTAAAATTCCCAAAATTTTAAAATTATTTACATTTATTATCCAAACAAGTAATGTTAATATAAATCATTTTAAATCCCCACTTAAAATATATTGTTCACTTAAATTTTCCCATCCAAACACATTATTAGGGTGAGTGAGTAGTGTCTCACTCTCTAAGATAAGATTTTAAAATTATAATATAAAATTTTTTTATTAAAATATTAATTTTTAATTATCAATTCATCAAAATAATATTTTATCTTTATTTAATTATTCAAATCTATATCTATTTGCTTTTATAAATTACTTTAAAAACTATATTTTTAATACAAAATTTTAATAAAAAAAATCTTTATATTTGCGAGGGAATTAAGAGGCACAACTTCCCTCGCAAATGAATTAAAGTACATATATAAGCGTAGCGATGACGAGGGAATAATTCCCTCACTGCGTTACTGTCGTTACAATTACTTTTTTTTTTCCTTTTCAGCAATGGATGTTATGTTACAATTACTTTTTTTCCTGTCACAGCGAGGGATTTGTGAGGGAACTAATTCCCTCGCTATATTTTCTCGCTAATTCCTCACCAATCCCTCGCTAGTAATATACCAACTTGCACCTCATCTTCCTTACCAAATATTTGCGAGGGAATGTATTTTCGCCTCTAATCCCTCGCTAATTAGCGACGAGGTAGCGGGGGATTTTTTTCCCTCGCTAATCTGACTTTTTCCTGTAGTGGTTCCTTGAGTGGTTCAAAAGCTAACGTTGATAAAAAAAATGATTTGTAATTGGCAAGTAGTAATAAAAGTAAGATAAAAATAAGGAGAACGATAATCAGTGTCCTTAGGATATTTGTTAAGGAAACACAAATAGATTTTTTTTAATGTGTAACACTTGGTATTATAAATGCAATGAATATTGTGATTTTCAATAAAAATATTATATTTATTATAGGTTTCTTCACCAATGCCCTTAGGACACTCGTTAATATTTAGCATGACCCTAAAAACCATACCAGGTAATAACATATTCTTATATATGAATATCATGGTAGTAAATTTTTGCATCACATAGGAATAAAAACAAAAAGTTTACATATATAATTAAAAGTTTATAAACTTCAAAATAAAAGGTGCATTGGTCTTGTAATTGGAATTAAAAGTGATAGGGATAAATATATAATGTTTAAATTTAATAGGGATAAATACTTGCAAACACAAAGTGATAAAAAAAAACTTTATATGAAATTATATTAATATCTAAATTATAGAAAAAAAAAGGTACCTTATGAGAATGAAAACCTTACAAATAAATATGATAATAATGTACAAAAATAAATATTTATATTATATATGCATGCATAGAACAATACCTGGTGAACCTTTTTTTTCATTATATGGGGTCATTTGTATTGTCATAAAATTTAGTCATGTATTAATTTAAAGAAATGTTATTTATTTTAATTCTCTTTTAAAATATATTAAAATTTAAATTATATAAATATTTTTGTTGCTTGAAAATAAAATATCTAGCTATATAAATTAATTATATAAAAATAAAAACAATGCAATTTTTAACAAAGAACTAACTAAATCTTTACAGAAGTTACCATTAACACCAATAATATCCTTTTAAGTACAAAACCTTTTTTTTTTTCTCACAAGTCTGAATTCTGAGATGGCCCCACCCAAGAAATGAAAGGTTCATTTATTTATTCACCTATTTCAATTTCAAAGTTCAACAAATTAACCTTATGACCGGATTGAGTTATAGCCGTTGCCCCTTTAAAAAAATATCCATATCTTTTTATATATGTTTTTAAGGAGCAAATTGTTAATAACAAAAAAAAAAAGATGAGCAAATTGTCGATGATATGCAAATTTTGAAGATTTCAAAATTGAAACAAATTAAAACTAATAACAGAAAATAATATACATTGCCTACTTTCACCTTTCATTAATTCAAAAATAAAAATCAGCATCTAGATCAACAGATCATGTTATATATCTTCGAATATATAATAAGCGAGTCATGCAAGTATGGTTAATCCAAAAAAATAGTTTATCTTGACCCCGAATGAATTGTTAGACATTTCTTATTAGTAACCTTTATTTTTTGGTGGAAACTTCATTTATTGTTAAGACAGACCCAATACTTCTTTAGACCTAAAGTAAATTATAAATTGAATTTATTCATAAGAAATATGAGGTTTCACGTAACATATTTATTTTAAAAAAATAGAAATATATTTTTAACAAACAAAAGTTAATAACATTTTTTGTATTTGAGATAAAATTTTTATTAGTTTTAATATATAATGAGTCATTATAACGGAGGAGGCCTAAAGTCCTTGCTTTAGTAGTTTTCCCTTAGGCCGGCCATGGACGCAATCGTGCTCAAGTATCTCTATAGATGACAAAACTTTATAAGGTAGGTGTATCTGCTCAAACATGAAATCACTAATTAAACTACAACAACCCTTAGAGCTGATTCACATGCTTAGTGTAATTACCTTTAATTTACAAGTACAAGAATAATTCACATGAATCACCAAGAACTGTAATCATAATTGTGTATGTTGCCTAACTTTCTGAAATTTTGGGTTTTAAGCGTGTCTTACACAGACACAGAGAACTGTATGTGAAGGAATGAGTGAAGCTGTTCATGCAGAGCAGAACATGAATATTTCCCCTTCTTACTCAGTTGACCAATTTAACATATATACGAAACTCCTGCCACTGATTAACCAAATTGAAGTTAAAGCTAGGTTCCTATTGAAGATCTATGCAATTACAACAGCTTCAATTGAAGTTAAAGCTACCAATTGGAGATCTATATGCACTACATCTACATACAACATGCATGTGTGTGATGAGTGATGACTATAATCTAATATAGCTAGAAATATCCCTTAAATATAACCCAGACAAAAGAGGTTATAGTTATCGGATTAATTTACCAAAAATAAAAACCTGTCTTTTATATGCACTCTTAAACAAACTCTGCAAAAAAAATTTCCATGTCAAACTTGCTATTGTTGCATTTTATAGCATTCACCACTTCCTGGAATGTGGAAACACTGCATGGAACAACCAGGGCATTCCTCTGTTCAAACCCAAATTCATTGTATGCTTTCTCCAACAGCATCTTGAATAAGGGGTGAGAAAGGTAATGGGTTGGAATCACATACCTCTGGCGTTCTTCCCCAACATAAAGTGCAAAACACCCAGTTGGGGGTATTTTTTTGGTTTTGATAGGGTACTCTTCTTCAAATTCCTTGACCTTGAGCAAACACTCATAATGAGCAGGGTTAGGGTCAGGGTCAACTCCACCAACAACCTTCACCTTCTTAGCCAGTTTCTTGATAGATACCATCTTTTTCCCTAGCATTTTTTTTTTCCAATCTAAATCAGTTCCAAAGGAACTTAATTAGAGGAAGATAGCTTTGCAGAGGAATTGGCTATTGTGTATGGTGAAGGGATTAGCATTATATATTTGGGTAAGATAATACAAAATTGAAAGGGTCGTTTTCATAATTTTGAATATAGTTGATGGTTGAATATTCTGATTATGCTAGTTGCTGTAGTTAAAAGAATGAAGGGAGATATAGTCCATGTTCACATGTTATTATATTAGTGAAAAAAACTCAGAAATCAAACAGGGCACATAAAATATTAGCATAATTATAGTTGGCGTGTGTTTCAACTTCACATTTGTTGACTGTAAGTTATATTTTGGTGGCCAAAGGATGGAAATAGAATCAATGAAATGGTGAAAACCAATTGGTTGGTTTAGTCTCCAAATTTTGATATTGGTGAAATCTGATAACGCATCTGACATTTCATTAAAAATGATGAAACGCTTATTATACAAGTGCAGGCGTACTAACTAGTGGTCCATTGTCCATGATCATTACTGTTTGAACTACAAATGGTTTATAATTATGAGCTTAAATTTTATATTGTGGTGCCTCCATCCACGACCACTCTTCACCTCTAGTCTCAATGTAATGAAAGCTACAGAATAATGACCATTCAACTAATAGAGTACTAATCAATAAAACCCAACATAATTGACAGATAATTGAGTTGTTTAAGCATCTTGATAAGAGTTTCATGCAGTGTGTATAAAAAAAGATTCGTTGAAAGAATTTACGCCTCGACAGGGATTAGTTTATGACTATAATTTCTAATATTGAATATGGCTTTTAGCTTAACTAAGCATGGGATATTTTAAAACACATTCTAGAACTCCAAAACTCCAATTCAATAACGACGAAAATGAGAAATAAAAAAAAATATAGAGAACTGATTCCATCATTGTCATCATAAATAACTACCAAACTGCAGAGGAGATGGAATTAATATAAAGCTATATTTTATCCTTGTAAAGATTAACATAACAAAGAATATCCTCGGAACCATGACATAATCACAATTTTTTTTTTCTCTTTTGGCCCTGAATTATATTTCAGTACAGAAACATGTACCACGCCAAACTCTATCATTGAACACCATGACGTGTACATAAGTGGACTAAAAAATTACAGGAAAAAAAATGAATAGAAGACTGCAAACACAGCAAAGGGACGGCTTTCTCTAGTCAATAAATTCTGATAGAGAGAGATTGATTTGAGGAAGGAAATGAAAGTCATTCACACTAGGACAACAGGGTGTGCATATGGACGTTGGCCGGGCCTAAAATTGTTGGTGGTGACAAATTGACTTGGCCATAATCATACAATTGAGTACGAGAGCGATGGTTTAATTTCCTTGTGGCACATTATCATTGATCGATGGTGCAGTCCTAGCTTGTAGCAAATTAAACTATATATATACTATTTTGGCCTTTTGGTTTTGTTTTAGGCTCCGTACCATTACTTGTTGTACGTTGTCAAAAGTGTTAATTAATTAACCTGAGTATTCTACTATAAGTTTGTACTCGAGATAGTATATATTTATAGTATAGTTTTAAAATATGTAAATATTTATATGTTTTTTCAGATTTATCTGTATATTCTACAACAAAAAAAAGATTTATCTGTTTAGTATCATCAATAAAATTTATTATGAGATTCAACCTAAAATAATACAATTATACAATTCGGGTTAGGGACGGATTCTACGGGGACAAGTAGAGCCGACAAAATAAACTAATCTGATGTCGGCCCGTAAAAATGTAGGATTCGGGTACTTATTTTATAAGCTCAGCCCGATAAAGTTCACTATCCGCAAAAAGGTCGGATAACCCACAATACCCACAAAAAAATTCGGGTTACCCATAAAAAAAGCCGGCAAAAAAGTAGGGTTCTGACACCTATTTTATAAGTTCGAATAACTCTCGAGTTTTTTAGTCCAAACCAATAAAACCCGCTACCCACATCGAGTCAGGTAGCCCAAATTGTTAGCTCTAAGGGCAAGCATGGGTCTTGGCTCCCCTCCCCCACTCTATTACACTACACATTATATAAAAATAAAAGTAAAATGTTATTATTATATATGTAATAAATGAAAAAAAAGTTAAATAAAATGAGTGTGATATATTTAATTTCTATAATCTAAATTTTATTTAATATTTATTATTGAAATTTCGTCTCTTTAAGTTATTTCTATAAAAAAATTACTTGATACAAATATTATTATTGATAAATTTTATAACATGAATATACTATATATGCATAACTTAAATAAACGATATGATGAATTTGACTAGTATATTTAATATTTATTATCATTTTTTCCGGCCCTCCTTTCTTGGAGTATGTCCCTGATTCGGGTTTAGAGTGGTAGTTAGATGAAGCTCTCTCACCTCTGACCTTACAGGTAAAGTACGTTTAGGGTCACGGTCCACTTTCACTGTGACAAATTATTGTTTGGTAAACTTATTGAATATTTAAATTACCTAATTTAGTATACGTTTAAAATGTTTTATAAATGAAATTGTTGAAATAATCTAAAAAAAAGAGAAAAATATGTTTTTCGTCCCTATAGTTTCGGTCAACTTTAGTCTTTGTCCTTGTACTTTGAATCATGTGTTTTTCATCCCTAAACTTTCTAAACCCCAAAATCGTGGTCCCTGCCATTAGTGAGACCTATTAATTACCTGATAAGTTGTCTAACAAAAATTACATGTCAGCCCCAATAGTGAGTCTCAAATAACTGACTAGTCTAATTAACCCTTTTTATTAATTTTTAATTATTAAAATAACTCTAATTACTAAATTAGGGTTTTCACCTTACCAATTTACCCGATAAAAAACTTAATTTAGTAATTAGGGTCATTTTAATAATTAAAAGATTAATAAAAAAGATTAGTTAGATGAATCAGCTATTTGGGGCCCACTATTAAAGTTCATAAGTAACTTTTGTTAGTCAACTCATCAAGTTAACAGATCTCATTAATGACCAGTGATCACGAGTTAGTGATTTGGAAAGTTCAAGGACAAAAGACATAGGATTTAAAGTAAAGGTACGTAAAGACCAAAATTGACCGAAACTATAGGAACGGAAAACATATTTTTCCCAAAAAAAAAAATCTAAAAGGATAGTATAACCTTGTGATTTGCTAGAAATGACTTTATCTTCAATAATGTTGTTGTGATGGATCTTAATAGTTTGTTAGATATATAACATCGAAATCAAATATTGCTCATGGATTAAGGCTAAATATGTAGAGGTATCTTTTTTTCATGATTAATTAAACTTCCCTCATTTTATCTAAGTAAGGGAAATATCATATAAATTAAGGGTTAATTAGGGTATCCCTTATACTCCTTTAAAAAATTCTTTTGCTATGAAAAAAAATCACGTTAATTAAATTGACACTTATTTATTTAAATAATCCATCATTAAACATGGTTCATGCTTCGAACTGCGATATTAAATGTTATGGGATTGTTCCAGCTTAATCAGTGGTCTCGAGTTCGAGCCTTGAGTATGCGGTTGTGTTAAAAACTCAAAGAGAAAAGTTTTACCGCCCATAAAAATCCTACCCGGCTCGAACAAAATTGTCTCATGTGGAGCATACTCGTACTCTTAAAAAAAAGAAGTCCAATTAACTCACCAATCTTACAATTCGGGAATCTCGGATAATACATATAATTTACTAATATGTACGAGCTAAGTGAATTTCATTTAAGCAAAGTTTTAGATTTGAGTCGAAAAAATATGCATTGTGAGAACTAATTTACCCTTATTGAACCTAAAAAATAAGGTTATATGCTCTTTTACAGTCCCTTAGTATTTTAGGGGCTTGAATACCCACATAACATGTCCTAATTAATAATATTGTGACAATTAGATTAGGGTCGCAATTTGGTACCCTCCGGTCAGAGAGGGTTTTGATACCTTATTATTGTTATTTTTATTGAATAGAGGCATACAGACTAAAACTACATAGGAACAAGTCGTGTACTTTATCCTAAATTATTTCAAAGACATAAAGTAGATTTTAAATGAGACACGTATGTATTGCAAATGAGAAATGTGAAAAAATGGAGGAATACAATAAAAATGGTTATAGGAGGTCAAAACGTCTTTTCAAAAATTAAAAATACTAATTCTAACAGTTAAATATTGTCTCATAACTGTAAAAGTACTAAGA
Organism: Sesbania bispinosa; assembly: GCA_026901365.1. NCBI lineage: Eukaryota > Viridiplantae > Streptophyta > Magnoliopsida > Fabales > Fabaceae > Sesbania > Sesbania bispinosa. Next base: position 356,297 of record QLOH01000406.1, on the reverse strand, counting down.
CCATTTAAAAAAGTTGAGAGAAATTGATTAAATGATCAAAGAAGGTACCAAAACCCTCTCTCACCACAGGGTTCAGTAGAATTTCCCATTAGGTTAATAATGCCATGCCCAATTTTTTCCTTTTAAGCCCGTAAACTTTATTGACAAAAAAAAAAAGCCCGTGAACTTTTAATTTTGCATTAAATTTAAAATCCTTATTCTTGAGTGTTTCAATTCAGTCCACAAATAATATCCAGAATTGTTGTTCTTAAATTTCTCGCTCTAGAACCTGAATTGCAAATCCTCTTAATTGTCGTCTTCCGTTTTCCATGTGAATGCAGCCTCGTTTTTCCGTCTTCTTTTAATTTTGTTTTTACTTGGAAAGTGACCTATCACTTCCACTAGACAGTAGATATGAAGAAAAAATTGCTAAAACTATATAATTATATACCTTTTCAATTCGGTACATTGTTTTCTTGCAAGCAAAACGTTTTTCCTGAGTTCTGGCCGGCAAACAAATTTGAAACCTTGCTATTTGTAGAGAGAAGCCCATCGCCGTACATGATTTAAAAAATTGTTCAACGTCAATGGATCGATTGATCGTTTTGATTTATTAAAAACTTATTTGTAGAATAGTTTTCTATATTTCTAGACCAAAGTAATTACAATCACAATGCATGCATGAAACATTTAAACAATGGCAAGGGGTGATCTAATCCACTATACGATCAAGCTGGTATATATGTTGCTCATACGTTCATACCAACTTTCTCTTATAGGCATGCATTCAATTCCCTGGTTTACACAATGCCTCATAAATTTTGATTGGAACAACGCAGATATTAGGTATTTCATGTGTGCACAAAAATTTGGAAATTAAGGTTTTAGAATGACAAATAAAAAGTGCAATTTCAAATAATGAATAAATAAATCAAATTAATATAAGGACTAAAATGTAATATTGTTGAAAATTTATTGGATTATATAATTACAAAAATTAAAATAAAATTAAAAGAAACTAATATGACATTATTAATACACTTGTTAAAATAGTATTGTATCATATTATGAGCATTTTTGGGTGGAACTTCTGTAAAAGTACTTCTAGGTGAAAAAAAATAACATGTATCAAAGAGGTCAAATGCATTTAATTTCTTCATAAGTTAAAATTAGTTACTTTTGGAGAAGTTAAATGGGAGAGCTTTTGGATTAGGTGGTCTACAAAGACTAATTTTAACTTATGGAGAAGTTAAATGCATTTGACCTCTTTGATTCATGCTATTTTTTTCACCTAAAAGTACTTCTGCAGAAGTTCCACCTAAATATGCTCTTATATTGATATTGAAGCCCTTAAAATATCAAGGGCACCCTAGAATTTGGCAATTCGCCTTTCAAAATCGTTTTTTACATGTTTCTTTTCTCTTCAAACAAGTATTATCCTAGAGATGTTTTCGAGACTAATTTAGGGGTTATATGATTTTAAAAAATATTTTGGGTTTTCTTACAAAACTATTTTTAATTTATTTATAAAAATATCACATTGTTTTAATTTTATTTCTTGTTTTTAAATTTTTATACAGAATACATTAAAAATATATTAGTTTATCTGTTTTCTATATAAAACTTTAAAAATAATAAATAAAATAAAAAAAATTAATATTCTTTATAATTAAAACTAAAAATAGAAAATAAAAAAAATAGAAAATATTTTCTAAAAGTAAACTCTCCTTATATTGTGATGAGTATATTCTCTCAATGTTTACTTTATTAAAACTAATATTTTTTAGTTGCGTGTTTATAATTTTTTATTTTTAAAGGATATCAACTAAGTTTTTAAAACTCAAAACTGAAAACTAAAAATCATTTTTATGATTTTTAAAACGTCCATTTTAAAAACAACAAATAATGATTTTTAATTTTTAATTTTGAGTTGTAGTTAAAACATAGTTAAATTTTTTTGAAAATAAAAAATCAAAAACTCGCAATCACCCTAAACGACACGTAAATCTACTTAAAAATAAATCCCGGGATATAATTTTAATCAAGTTTATAATCTAAGTAAAATAATTTCATCATGGTGAATTCAAATAGACCACATATTAATGAACCATAAAAGCACTCATATATGCCTTTTTTAAAATTTACTTCATTTGACCTATACGTGATGTTGAAGAAAATAAGCTTTGTTGTGAAGATAAAACTGTATCAAATCTCAGCCAAGCAAATAAAATTTGATTATGTCCTTGGAGAACAAACTGCAATCAAAAAGCAAATGAGCAAAAATTTTTGTATAGAAATATATTCATTTATGTATCCTCCATCGAACAGCTTAATTAAACTTTAATTTTGAGATAGCTGATAGCTTAAACTTTTGAGATAGTTGATTCATGACATGATATCGGAGTCTCTATGATCAATTAAGTTCAATCCCTACTGCCCCATTATTTTAATAAAAAAACAAAAAGTTTATTTTCAACATAAGGTAGGTGACTTGTGCATAGTTCACACTTCAAGCCCAATGGACTTTTGTGTGAGGGGATCAACACAAGGTAGGTGGGTCTATATATTGTTAATGCTCTAAGCCCCATAGGCTCTTGTGTGATGTTAAAAATATATCCATTTATGTATTTGTCGGACATGTGCATTGTTCATCTTTCAAACCCAATGAACTCTTGTGTGAGGGGGCGTGTTAGAAATATATTCATTTATGTGTTCTCCGCCCAATAGTTTAAGTGTTTGGGATAGTTGATTCATGATCATAATCACGTGCAATTGTTGTTGGTGTTCCTTGACCCAAAAAAAAATAATTGTTGTTGTTCAAGAATGATGTTCGTTTTTCATAAACTCTGCTTTACTGGGAGTTCCAGAATCACTTGCCAAGAGAGTATTAAAACCTTCAAAGGAGCAAAACAGGTTCAAAATTTTGTAGATTAAAGGAGTCAATATCTACTGTTGAAATAATTTTTTTCCTGTTACTGCGTCCTCTTGAATTCCAATTTCCAAACCTTCAGCTTTCTTATCATTTGAAATTTGGAATACAAAACATTGAAAACAATCCATGAAAAGGATGTATTTAATTTCTTCCATCACCTAATTAATGTTTCATGTGCCTAAAAGAAAACCATGCATATATTAAGAACATTCCTACCCACCCTCCCACCATTGCCTAAACCTAAAAGATATAATTTAATAGAATTCATTTTCCACAATTAATATTGACGCGTGTACAAATTTTTTAGATGGTACAAAAATTTATATATATGATTCACATTTATTCAGGAGATTTCCCTTGAAGAGGTTACCACTGTATAGTGAAGAAACGATTGCTAATTAAAAAATATGAGTAATGATTGACCTAAGGAAAATAGAAAATTAAGTCAACTGACGCTGCTAAATTTGAATAGCAATGGCCAAAGGAGACGTGACTTTGTGTTTTTGACAGTGTAGGATGAAAGGAATTAACAACGACGGCTCATGACTAGATTTTAAATTTAACGCGCATGATTGCAATTATAAATAAGATTTTATTCATTAAATGGATTTAATTTTGTATTTAAATAATTACTCAAAAAAATTATGAGTATTAATTCATTCATTCATATATAACCCGTCTTATTTTTCTGAACTTACTTAAAAATTACTTTCAAATATAGATCATTTTTTAACACTTTAATTTTTAAAATTCAACTATTTCAAAATTAAATTTATTAAAATATAAATAAATAGATCTACAATGTCTATTGATTGATATTCTAAAAAGAGTTTAGTATTTTTTTTCTTGTTCATTTACAACTAGTGGAATGTTGGGAAAATGATGATTGGAATTTTTTAACCCAAGATATTTAGCATAATTTTGATTTGAAAAATATTTTTTTAATTAATGATTATATCATTTTGGCTTTACTTGATTAATTATTTTTAAATCTTTATACTGAAAACAATAAAATAAACATAAAATAGTATTTTTCACCACTTTATGTATAAACTTATAAAAATACAAAATAAGAAATTATAATTAATAATATCTAAACAACGTACTAAAGAGTTTTCCTTTGTTATCTTTTTTGTTAAGTTCTAGTTCAAGGATCTTCAGATATCTTAACAATTCTTTCATTCTCAATGAACTCAAATCTTATATTGAATGAGTTTTTTTTTAATTAAAAATCTCCCTCACATGACCTCGCGTGTCATATATTGATATGATTCTTTGTAATCTTCCAAGATTACGATCAAATTTCATATTCATGCATGTTGAACAATTCACATTGAGCCTACTTTTTTCAGCTGGGATTCCAAGGTCTGATTTGTTCTTTCATGTGTAGTGGTGAGAGTGTCTTGAATTTCCATCTTTAAAACATATTTATTTGCTCAAGGCACACGTCAAATAGTGTTGCTTTAGAGTTCAAGTGCATTTTAGTCTCTTTGATTATTTGTCTGTGTTGACCTTTAGGAATAGTATTTCTAGCAACATCTTTTGACTCATAGTTGTTATTTTCTATTACAACATAGAGATCACATTGTGTTTCTATGGACGATTTCATTTCATTTTTCAATAGTGATAGTTTTCTCCATTAAATGTTGGAGGATGTGGTACAAAGGCTCCTTTTGCAATATAACATTGTCACTTGCACTTTCACTTGGAAAATATATTGTGGAAGTGGATATCTACTCCTCTTCATTGGTCAAGTGCTCAACCCAAAGGTGAAGTTTTGTTATCGACGATTGAAAAAGGTACGAGGAAACACAAGAAAGATGATTAATTAAATTGTATTTCTCGAACTTTTTTAAAAGCGTAAATCATTTCTTGAAAAACTAAGTGTCATGATGATAAGAATTGTAAAACTAACAAAATGTATAATTGAAAAGATTACTTGATGGGTTATATGGCAATCTAACACTTATTTGTTGTCATAGCATATATACATGTCCAAAAAGTGTCACAATACGAGGCAACCAAAACAGGAATTATCAAAGGATATGGATACAAGGCTTCTAGAAGGGAGCTAACACCACCACACCAATTCTGTTATTTTGCTTTTTGTAATGACAAATGTCACAAACATATGATTTATCATATTTAATAAAGGGAAATTTACTCTTGATAACATCAATACATTTGTTTGACAGATGTCCTAAACGAAAATGCCAAAGGACTTCTAGATTACTAGCAGTGAAATTAACAGTACTGGAGGTTTGTGTATGTTTTGTAGGTTTGATTTGAAGTAACTGATAAGAGGGCACCCTGAGTATATAGAGCCTATCTTGCATCTTAGCTGAACCAATCATCTTCAAGGAGTTCTTGTCCTGAATGTTACATCCATCAGAGTCAAAAGTAAGCACACAAGACAAATTATTAATTAATTTTGCCACTGAAAGAAGATTAAAAGAAAAACAAGGAATGCACAAGACATTGTGTATCACATGTTTTTGACTGAGAAAAATACTTCCAGAATAATTAGCAGTGACTTGATTTCCATTTGGCAACTTGACAGAGATAGGATTAATTTGATGATATGAAGTAAAATATGACAAAGATGAGCAAATGTGGTCAGTGGCACCACTGTCAAGTATCCAAAGACTAAATGAAGAAAGGGATTCATTACCATTGTGTGCTTAAATGTTTGGAGGTGTTGATGTTGAAGAAATGACTGAAACTTGATTTGAAACACTGCCACTGGATTTAGACTGTTGTAAAAGTGCTAACAATGCTTGACACTGCTCAGGAGTAAAACCAAATTGTTGTGGTTGTAACTCAGCCTTTGGATTTTCATGATCTTGTTCACCATCATCAGGACTTGCATTCTGAAAAACTGCATTAGCATGACTTTGATCATGGGTCTGATTTTTGAACTTGAAATAAGGGGGAAAACCATGCTTTCTATAACATGTATCGACAGTATGTCCTGTTTTTCCACAGTGACTGCAAACTTTAGAGTTGTTGCCTCTTCCATAGCTTCCCTTTTGAGGCATATTGCCTCTTTCATAACCAGAACCTCTTCCATAGCATGCAGTATTATTCTTATAGCCTGTAACAGCCATTGCCTTGGACTGATCCCCAAAAGTCTGTCTCTCCTGTTGAACAACAAGAGAAAACACTCGACTCAAGGATGGCAAGGGATCCATCAATAGAATCTGAGTTCTAACAGTCAAATAGTTTTCATTCAGCCCCCTTATAAACTTAATAACCTGATCTTGTGTCTTATAGTTAGTAACAATCCCAAGAGCATTACAAGTGCACTTGAAGGCACAAGAACAAGTAAGTAATGGGCGGAAGAGATCAAGTTCATCCCAGAGGATCTTGAGCTGAGTGAAATATTCTGTCACGTTCAATTCTCCCTGTTTGAGAGAAGAAATCATCTCCTAAAGATCATAAATGTGAATCATATCTCCTTGTGAAAACCTATCCTTCAAATCATTCCATATGTCTGAGGCATTATCCATACATATAATGCTTTGGGCGATGGATGATGAAACAGCTTTGAGAATCCAAGAAACAACCATCATATTGGCTCTTTGCCATGCCGGAAACAGTGAGTTATTACGAGCAGGAACCTCTATGGTTCCGTCAATGAAACCTATTTTGTTTTTCGAAATGAGCGTGACCAATGATGATAGTTTGGCCCCTCAAGAACATTAGGGACAATGAGGAAAGAAGGGTTGTCTGATGAACTAACATGGTAAGGTGAGTTAAGGTCCTGTGAAGGATCAGTGGGTTCAGCCATGGGTGAATGTAGCAACCAGAGCTCTGAAAATCAAAGCTCTGATACCATATTATAAAAGAGAAAAGGATCGAGAGAGACAAAAAAGGATGAAGGAAATGAATTGAGAATGAGGAATAAATTTTCTCTCTCTGATGAAACAATACAGAAAAAAGGTCTATATATACAAGAAAATCTCCTAGCTATGCCTAACTGAAAAAGCTATAGCAAAACCAATGAACCCAATAAAAACATGACACCTATACAAAAGAATCAGCAGGGACATACAAAAAAAAGATTACAATCTGATTTCCCAAAAAGCAAAATAACAGAATTGGTGTGGTGGTGTTAGCTCCCTTCTAGAAGCCTTGTATCCATATCCTTTGATAGGAATAAATAGAATAAATAAACTATTAAAGTTGCCATAAAAGTGAAAACTTAGTTTGATTGCATCCCCGACTCATCCATTTTTAAAAAAGTTGAGTGATATTGAATTAGGGTTTTAATGATAAAAAACTCTGTGATCAAATATGAAATGTTATGAATGTCGTGGAACTAATATTTGTACTTGGGATTGCTCAAGAAATAACAGATCTTTTTTTTTTTGGTCAATAAGAAATAACAGATTACGACAGTGTGCATGAACGTGAGATAACGACCATCAAAATGGAAGTAAGCCCATAAGAAAGTTTCATCACCATCAAAAAAGGTTTTATTTTTCCAATTAGAAAGATACTTCACCAGAAAGCTACTACATCATAATACACATATCTTAATGAAGTCTAAAATAAAGATAATTCAGTAGAAAGTACTTTTCTTAACTTTAAAATGGTCAGAACAATTGCTAAAAAGCTAATATGACCATAATAAAGTATTAGATGAGAAAGGTACGTAGCCTCAAAAAACTACTTTAGAAATCAAGAATTTGAAACCTTAAGTGTTCTTTGCATAATTTTGTCCATGAGCACAATTACAAATAATCTCAAAGTAAAATAAAAGTCAACTACATAGTTCAAATTTTCATTCTTGGAGATTTTCAAAGAGCTCATGTGCTATACCAGCATAAATGAAAATAATTCATACTTTCGAATATGTGTGACTAGCAGTTTTAGTGTTGGTATCCAAATCTAATTACCTATATACCTGGACCTGAAATTAGTACCGTCCTCGTTTTAGTTAAACAAAATATGTTTTTTAGGTGTAATTTTTTTGTCAATTTTTTTTTTACAAAATTTTTAAATAAAATATTATTTTAATACTAAACTTAATTATGAAAACTAGGTAAATAAAGAAATTTTTTTTTGGTCGAAAAAAAATATAGGTTTGAAGTTTGAATAAAAAAATCTAACTTCTTTTTTTGGGTCTTGATTATGGGCTTCAGTTCTCTTGGGCCTTTGAACTGTCAAAGCTTCCTGAACCGAGACTCATTTAGTGGGCTTGCCGCCTTTCCACAAAAACCTCCAAAGTTAGGGTTTCGGGTGTAGGAGGTTTTGGTACTCCCACCCAACAATTCTTCTTCTTCTTCTTCTTCGTTCTCTGTTCTTCTCTCGTCTCGTTCCGTCTCTTCGTATCTCTTCACCATGAGCAGGTCAGGGCAGCCACCGGATTTGAAGAAGTAAGCATTGTTCTCACTTTTTACTTCGATTTTTTTTTTTTAATTTCTGCTACGCTTGATCTGTGTTAATATGTTACTCTTTTTTTCTTTATTCTTTGGTTGATGCTGCAGATACATGGACAAGAAGCTTCAGAGTAAGTCTCATTCTGTATTTGTTGCATCTGCTAATTGTTTCTGTCTCCCTTGTCTGGTAGTTTTTTAATTAACATCAATTGAGCTTTTTTGTAGCTTGCGTGTCAGACGTGTGTATTGTTTAGGTCCATAGAAATATCCTTCTTAAATTGCATTTTTCACTGTCATATTTTCACTTTGGTGTCAAGTTCAGAGGCTTCTTGTAACGAGGACGAATGTTAAAACAGTTTAGGGTTTAGGATTTTATTCATTTGATAGCTGAAGATTGTTATGTGGAACTGATAATGTTTTAACATAGATAAAATGGTGTTTTCTATTTTTCAGTTTACATTCTGAATATCTGTCATTTCAAGTTGTTTTCTATATTATTTCTTGGATAATTGATTGTCTCAAGTTGTTTGTGAGAGCTGTAACTGTGAATTTTGGCTCACAGAGAAAAAGTGTGGCAAGTGTGTGAGTGTGACTGTGTGATACTGAGAGTATCATTACTCTCTTATCTGTTTATTTATTTTGGGATTGTTGGAATTCACTTATCAGTTATTGCATCATAAAACATTACTCATTACGGATGTATTAGGTCTTTTTTTTGTTATGTATTTGGTTTCTGTTATGTTTCTTATTCATGTACTGATGTACCTTTTGTTTTTTTTTTTTACTTGTGAGTTCTGCTTATGTCTGTTTGGCTGTTTCTTGATATATATCTCTATCCACATGCGGGATAAGCCATTAAATGTTTGGATAATAAGGCTTTATTGTTGCAAACAAGTTTACAATTAGGGGCGAGAAATTATTCTGAAAAACTTGGTATTTTCTTGCAGTCAAACTAAATGCAAATCGCATGATTGTTGGTACCCTCCGTGGCTTTGACCAGTTTATGAATTTAGTTGTTGACAATACTGTCGAAGTGAATGGCAATGAAAAAAATGACATAGGGATGGTGGTGAGTCCTCGTCTTTTGCATTATCTTTTTAATATAAGTAATCAAGGTAGAGCAGGTAATATAATATGAGCATGGTTTTTAAACTGATAATTTCATCCACTTTCTACAGGTAATCAGAGGAAATAGTGTGGTCACTGTTGAGGCACTTGAACCCGTGAACAGGGCCTGATTTCTGTCTCTTGTAAACATTTATTAGTAAATTTAAGGTTTCAACAGAAACATTGTAGCTGCTGGGAGTAAATGTAATTGTGGATCTTAATCTGGTCATGTTAGCCACACTGATTTGGGGTTCTTTTTCAGGCATATTTGTCAGTGCAGGATACCTCTAATGTCTCTGGTGGGTGGCAATGACTTAATTAAAATGATATTTACGTACATTCTTTTTAGTTGAATTGAATTCATCTTTTTCAATTACATTTACTCATTTAGCATGAATACTTCTCACTTTCTTTCTTTGGTCTTTTGCCTAAACTCTCTTTGGTCTTTTGCCTAAACTCGTGGTTTTTGACGGAGCTATTAGAGTTCACACTTAATGTTTTCGTTTAAGTCATCATATTTGTTGTTAATGAATAGCAAAATTTGTTTTGATTCATTTGAATGAGTGATGCTCTGTGTGGTTGCTCAAAAAATATTTTTTTATGAAATAAATACTTAAATATCTAGAGGTTTAAACTTTGCAGTTTTCATATGTGGTTTAAACTTTTCTTATCTTCTCTCCTTTTAGAACTCTTTCACTCTCTGCTTGGATATGATATGTAGTCATCCTTCATAGCCTTGAAAATGTATCTGATTCATACATGTAATAAGATTCTTTTAGTTTTTATTCTTTTTCCAAATGGTAATTTTGCGCATTCAAATTGTTGATACTCGAAATGCTCTTGCTGATATATACTTATCCAAATATCCTTCATAAATGTTAGGTAAGTTGGATTGCTTGATAGTCGCATTATTGTTCAGAAATCATTGCTTCTCATAACTGTTCATGAAATTGCTTCTCATAACTGTTCACGTTTTTTTCATGATGGCTGTCGTGTATTTTGTGATGCGTATCCTCTAGAAATCATCACTGGACCGGCGTGTAATTTTAAAAAACATTGATACAGGCATAAAATTGATAAACAAAATCACAATGCAGTGTGTAACGTATATTATAAGAGAGGAGGATTCTTGAACATTATCTGAAAGTAAAACTTCTGAGATTGAAGGCAGAACAATATCAAACCAATAATATTCTTTAATTCAATTGTAAGTAACAGTTGATCAATTTTTTAGTTGCTTATTTGTTCTTGTAGAAGGGCATGCCTATTGCTGCTGTGGGGTAGGACTGTAAGAGCCTCATGTAGTGCTTGCAATTATCAGTAGTGGAGCCATAAAGTAGATCAAAATCACATCAAAAGGAGTTCAGTCATTTTTGTGGAATCCAAACTTGGGAAACTACGTATAAACCATGTTTGTTTTGTTCCAGCCATTTTGAATTTGAACGTGAAATAAGAATATTCTGAGGAATGACAATTCACAACGGTAATTTCATCCTTAAAGTTAGTTTTTCATCCCAGTACTGAAAGCTCGTGCTAGCAAGTCTCCTTTTCACACTTTATTTTCTTTTCTTAGTTATAAACTTTGTGCAACGAGAGAGAGGTATAGGCTGTTGTTAAATGCAGAACCCTGTCTGAGCTTAAAGACTCTTCTTGCAAAGTAGCATGGAGCCATGGAGCATCTTTGCTTTAGCATTGTATCCGTTAAGAAAAAAAAGTCCATGAGTAGCTTCTTTTCAGAGACAAGAAAAATTGTAGCTCATGGGCCGTTGCAATTTCTTCATTTTTGTTTTTACCTAGTTGCTTGAACAACGATCAGCTCAAGATTCATTAGGTTCCGATATATGCTCACCTATCACCAAGAAAAGAATCTGCTTTTCTTCCTTTTCCTTTTCCCCTCTAACCTTAGTCATTGTGCTTTCTTGTAAGGATTAAATGATTGCATGTGTTTGGTGAGAATTATGTCCTCAAACTAATCAGAAAATCCAGTTTGTCATGGACAGCTGCATGCTGCTTTTCTTAAGCAACTTCATCGAGCAGATTGCTTCTTGTCCTATCCTATACCAATTACCAAAGTGTTATAAACATTATTTCTAATTCTATGTTGATATAATTGACAATTATTTTGCATTCATAATAGCACAAATTGTAAAGATAACACAGTTAGATGAGATTTGTTAGGTGTTACTTTTCCTGAGCAGCCACAAGTAGCCCCATTTAAATCTCCTTAGAAAATAAAATATTTACGAATGAAATTAAGTGCATAATTTATATGAGAAAGACAAGATAAAAATGTATTAATTTAATTTTTTAATGAAAATCATGAAATTGATTGTATTTATAGTACTAAATGATTAAAAAAAAATCATTTTTAGTTTCTTAACCACACTCATTAACATTTCCCATACTTATTTAAATATAGCAACATAACACGCTGCTATACTAAGTAATTAGACATATTATGACTGTAATAATAATATTCTAATTCTTAAACTATACTATATTTTTCCTTTTCCGAGATTTTATTTTTTTGTTTGGTCCGTCTTTTCCGAGGTTGAAAAGCCCTTATTAGATTAGATCTGTCCCTAAAACTCCTTATCTTTTTTCATTTTTCTTCCGCTAACAATGGCCCTAACACAAACAATGATAGCGAAATTAGGGACACGTTGAGACAACATTATAGAGTTTAGAGCTGATTTAACCTCATGTTATATGGTGGGGGGCCATGCGGACACCACCATCTCATTATTTGCATTGCTTGTTTGGGTAGTTTAGTGAGACAAAGCCAATGCACAGCTCTTCTTATGCAAGTACAGTAAGCATGCATGATAGAAATAGGTCATATACTCATACAAGCAAAGTTTTTAAAGTATTGTCATTCCACCAATGAACAGTCTCCGTGATGCAATTATGATTGAGTTGATGATAATGAAATATACATTATAAGATTTATGATTTGTAAATGATAAATGAATGTAAAATTATAAGAAAATGAACTAAATTTTTTTAATAGTATAATATATAAATGTATATATGAATTTATATATGAAAGACTGAATGATATAAATGTATATATGAATGTCATACATGTATTTTTATTTGCTTTAAAATTTTATCAATTAAAAAATAAAATAAAAGAAAAATAACCAAATTAAATTATTTTTTATATTAAATTTAAAAATCATTTGACGGATTCAAGTTCAACCCTAATTCTCCAATTATCCACTTCTTAGATAAAATATCTAACTAATTCACGGATTATTCTAGATCAAACTAATTGCTTTGGTGTATATTTGGATTTGTCTAAATGTTTGAAAATCATGTTAACTTGAGTTTATAAAGAATTTTAATATTTGATTATTTTGAAGTAAAATTAATTTTATCTCTAAACTTATATTTGAATAGAAATGATTAAATGTAATTTTTATATGGAGTTAAAAATTCATTACATTCTTACTTTTTAGTATAGCTATAGAAAGTGAAGAAAAAAAAGTAAAAGTTTAAAATTCACAGAAAAAGGCAAGGGATGGATAGGGCAATGAATGGAATAGCGAATGGTTAGTCTACACCTCTAATGTCTCATTCTTACCTGTCATGATCACTGATTCATCACCTTGGATTTTGGGACTTAGATTGGTCTATTGTGAATTATACTTGTCATTCCCTTTGAAATGGACACAAATTAAGGGATTACTAATAAATGCTAACCTACTTATTACTGGCCTCAGTCAAAACAGAGCATACATCTTCTTGCTGTTAAAATAGTTGACATTAAAATCTTGCAATAACTAGATTAGGTTCGAATTAAATTCAACCAAAATTATAAAGGAATTCAAAGGTTGTAATTGTATTGTACAGTATTGGCATCGTGTGAGGTGGAAAGCATCACCTGCCACTGCCAGTGCCACCTCCAAAATACAGAACACAATACATAATAAAATAACAATAATAATAATTACTTAAATAAATAATTAAATATATTGCACTTCCAATTTCTTCAATTTTTTTCTCTCTCTTCCATCTTCGTTCACCCTAACCAACCACCTTCCTCTTTTTTTCTCTCTCTCTCTCATATGTTAATGTTATGATTCTTCTTTGAATCAATACATATATACTACTGGTATAGTCTCTCCCACGCGAGAATCCACCAGTAAACGGGTCGGGTAAAGCGGGGAACTGAAGGCACAGTAATGATGGTCCCATCTCACCTTCCACTGCGAGACCCATTTCTTGAATGAAACTCTACTCCATCAAAATCTTGGCTTTTGGTGGAGAAATACAAGAATAAAAATATAAATTTCGTTATTATTAGTGTTATTATTATTATTATTATTGTTACTAAAAGTGGTGAGAGTGAGAAGAGAAAGGAACAATCAAATATGACGGAAGTGCTCCACCAGTTACCTTCATCTTCAAGCTGTTCCAGTCGTTCATGTGGGCGTGGGTCGCACCCAAGTGCCCTTATTAACAGTCCCACAGTGGACGAAGAAGAGGAAGAAGAAAGGGTGGATTTTGCACACGAGGTTGAAGAAGAAGAAGAAGAAGCAGAAGAGAAAGAGAAAGAGAGAGAAGATCAGCTTTCTATTCTAACCCTTTTGATTGCTACTTTTAGGAAATCGTTGATTGGGTGCAGCACTAGTATTAGTACAAGAACTGGTGACCTCTCTTCTTCTTCTTCTTCCATGGAGATTGGGTGGCCTTCCAATGTGAGGCATGTAGCCCATGTTACCTTCGATCGCTTCCATGGTTTTCTAGGTTTGCCTGTTGAATTTGAACCTGAAGTTCCCAGGAGGCCTCCCAGTGCAAGGTTTGTTCTTTACCATCCAATTTCATGTGGGGTTTGTTCAAATTTTAATCTTTATTGAATTTATCCCTCCAGTTTTTGAGCCTTTGATTCTGATTTATGACGTTTGAATTGATGTTTTTCTGTGAGGTTGGGTTCTCAAATGAGCATTTTTTATTGGAAATCTATGTTCCACAGTTCCGCTTGTTTGTTTCCTTTCAAACATTTATCAAATCAACTTGTATAGATGTTGAATTTTAAAATTCATATCTGATTATTAACAAATGCTATTTTAGTAGCTCTGTTTCCATATTGAGATTCTAATTTTTAGGTCAATATTTGCTGATTGTGGTTCTATCATCCCCCGCCTCCACTTTCCCAATATCTAGTTTCTTTCCTGTGGTTATTGTCCTCCCTCTTTCTCTTTTTACTGTTCATGTCAAGCTTGAAGTTGAATAACATATTCAATTGAAGGCTCTCTACAGCACATAATTCCAATTTTTTGGTATATGGAGTAATTTCCATCCATCCATTCCTCATCCCTGTCATATTATACATCTATACTCTATAGCTATCATACTGATAAAAGGATACTTGTCTATCTTGCAAATTAGTCTTCTGAAATGGGTTTGGTTCATTTGTAACAAGAAAACAATATCAGAACAATGGGAAGTAGGGAAACATCATTGATCTAGGTGCTTCCTTCCATCTTTGCAGATTATGCCGCATGTACCTTTTCTTTTCTTGTTGGTTCTGTTGTCAGCTTTTTCTTCGAAATTTTAGTGCACTTCATCAATGTGTTGGATTTATCAACATAGATAATTGATTAATTCTAGCAACTGAGGTGGTGCATAATAATAAACCCCAGTAATGTTACTTTTGCATTTGTCAGTACAGCCTTTGTTGATACAAGTGTGCAACCCACCATTTGCACTTTGTTCACAACCTATCTAATTATCTTTTTGTTTATCTATTTCTGGAAATCTTCTCTCTTCTTTACCTGATTTGAATGGTGAATGCATCCTGAATGATATCATCGTGTTGAATGTTGATATTTTTTTATTTACTATCCACAGCGCAAATGTTTTTGGCGTTTCAACAGAATCTATGCAGCTTTCTTTTGATGCCAGAGGAAATAGCGTACCTACGATACTGCTATTAATGCAAAGACATTTGTATGCACAAGGAGGCCTGCAGGTACTTAGCCCACTGTACCTATGTCCTACCCTACCTTGTTGGTAGAAAAAAATATTTGAATTAATACAGTACTTGAACCAATAGCGAGTTAGTGGATGAGTAATTTCTATACATTTTTCTATGCTTTCATTACCAGAAACGTTTTGTATGATCTGTTTAATTTCAATAGACTTGAATATCAAAGTTGAATTTTGAAATTATACATCCAGGCTGAAGGAATCTTCAGAATTAATGCTGAAAATAGTCAAGAGGAGTTTGTGAGGGAACAATTAAATAGAGGAGTAGTCCCAGAAGGCATTGATGTGCACTGCTTGGCAGGTCTTATTAAGGTACTGCTAGATTTTTTCTCCTTCAAAATCTCTCCTTTTTTTAATGTTCATAGATTTATTTGGAATTAGGTTCTCGGGTTGTTGGGTGTTGGTCCTATCTTCTGTTTGGAAATTGTCTAGGTGAATTTGATTAATGCACTAATGTCAATTGTTTCCGTTTTTTTACCATGAGGCAGAATGGTGGATGCACTGAAAAGGCCACTAACTTAATAAGGATACTAAATGAGATTATTTCATCAATTTTGACATACTTTAGCTTCTTTGTAGGCTTGGTTCAGAGAACTTCCTACTGGGGTATTGGACCCTCTTTCACCAGAGCAGGTGATGCAGTCCCAGTCAGAAGAAGAATGTGCCCAGCTTGTGAGGCTTCTTCCTCCAACAGAAGCTGCTCTGCTAGATTGGGCAGTAAACCTAATGGCAGATGTTGCTCAAATGGAACATTTGAACAAGATGAATGCACGTAACGTTGCAATGGTTTTTGCACCAAACATGACTCAAGTAAGTCAAATTCATGTTTTCTTGTATATAAAGTATATGGTTTGGCTCTTAGCCCCAGTGTTTGTGACTGGATGTATACAAGTCAACAGTGGAACAGACATTTTGCCATGTGTTTATATCCTTTCTTTTAGTCCAGGCTTATTGTTCTGCATCACATACTCATTTACTCATAGAACAATACATAATCCTTTGAACAATTGAATGTTTCTTCACAATGGCATGATGTGTTCAAACTAGAGAGGTGTTTATTAAGTTGGGAAAATTGTTTATCTATTTTTTGTTACATAATATTATTCTTTTTAATTCTGGTGAATATTTATAGATTATTCACCTTTAGTGCTATCAACTTGGAGGTGCTTTCTTGTATTCCTAAATTTCTTTTTTCAGTTTGTTGTGCAAAATTATATTGGTCAAAGATTATGGTTGGTTTATGGTGCATTAGCAGCATTTCTGATTGACTCGGGCGTTGTGTATATTCCTGTCCTTTTTCTAGTATGTTATGCTAAATAATAGTATTGGTCTGAGGTTATGATCAATCTATGTTGCAATAACAGCATTTTTGACATGTCTACTGCAGATGGCAGATCCTTTGACTGCTTTGATGTATGCAGTACAAGTCATGAATTTTCTCAAGACTCTTGTTGTGAAGACACTGAGAGAAAGAGAGGAGTCTATTGTAAAATCAAATCCTGTTTCAAACCTAAATTCTTTTGATGATGACGGGCACCAAAATGATTCAAGAGTGATACTCAAGGATGACAGTGAAAATGGAAGTGATTGTAGTGATGACGATGCAGTATTTGTCACTGCAGTACCTTCTCGACGAAGCTCTACTCATCAAACTGAAGATGGATGTGAAACTGAAAATGGATCCAAAAGTTTACCAACATCGACCGAAAACTTTATTTCTAGTGGCAATAGATTGTTGGTTGACAGTTGTCCTTGCAGTGTTGTCTCCCAACTTTGCTCTTTGGCAATTGGACTTCAAGACTCTAGCATTACTATTGGTCAGACAAAGGGGGAGCAAGCCAAAATGTGCAAAAGCAGAAGCCTTCAATTGAGTACTTGTGATATAGACAAATGTTCCAAAAGGGTGATAGAGCTTCCAGTAGCAGGAGCTACAGAGAAGAACAGGGGAACTGCAATTATTGGGCGTATAAATTCAAGAACAGAGTTGGCTGAAGCTTGGCGTTGAAAGGCATCTGATTTTTATCATCTTGCTGCCTGGGGGGTGAGATGACAGAAGAAAACTGGTGCTCCAATAATATTTCACAATTGTGATTTCAGTAACTATGGACCCCTTTGTGAATTGCATAATTGCTGATGTCATAATAGAGTGCATGCATAAGCTCTTTCTGGGAAGGAATGGTTGGGATAACAAGGGTGTAAAGAGGTCTGTGTGTGTTGCCACGTTTGGAAAAGCTTAGTAGTGATTTGGTGTGTGTTTTTCTGTTATTGTTTCTGGGTGAGTTTCTTAACCATGTTGTTCATTCTATTTCATTAACCATGCAGACTTCTAACAATTTTTTTTGGTTCCTGAAGTATAGAATTTAATGAATTTGGAATTGCTACTTTCACCTTTTTGTTCCAATACATTTTGAGTATGGAAGACTGCATTGCCTTTACTTTGAAGTCATGTTTATCCTTTTATAGGGCAGCAATGACAATGACAATGCGATCACTCCCTTAAAAAAATTGGCATAAAACGTTTCATAAGTCATGTTTACAATGTACACTTTAAATACACCATATGGGAGTCAAAGCTAGGGAAGCCTAGAAACTAATAATGTCCCTATTCTAAAATAAATTTGTACATTAATAATTGACTATCAAATATCATCCATAGCCATCGAATAAGTTATAACCTTTTATTTTATACTAATTCAATATTTTTTATTTTATTTGTAAGGCCACTCTGTTTTCTCAAATCTCAAGTGCCAATCTCTTTTCCCAAATAAAGTGTAATAATTTATATTTAAGTAAAATTAATTTTAAAATTAATAGTTAAAAATGAATTATACATGAATTATGATGAATGTTTAATGAAAATAATTTTATTTCACTTTTTAAGAAATCAATTTTATTATATTATATAAATGCTACTCCAAACGAGCTGAAAGTCTATTAGCATTTGAAAAACTTTTCTAAATTTACCTTGTCACACGAATCAGTAAATAACAATTCACTATGAGATAAAAATGAAATCATAATTTTATTTTAATTTAAAGTAACTAACAAAATAAAGGAAATGCTAAATATACTAATTAAAAAATTAGAAGTGGAAAGTTGTTATCAGAAAATATTACATTTACCTTTATCAATATCTTTAAATGTTAAATTTTAACCTATATATATATATACACCAAAGAATGGTTGGTTGCAATAGGATTGTGACCTAGGCACATTCGAATATGGAGTCGCTACTATTTTGAGAGAGATTTTATCTAACTATCACTCAACTCATGAGGGTTAAACCTAGAGTCGGCAGGGTTTCATCGAGTTGGACTAAAAAGTCCGGCAGTTATTCAGCTTTCTAAAACACATGTCTAAACCCTACATTTTTATAAGTTTTTTTGCAGGTAGCTCGATATTTTTTACTGGTTATGTGGGCTACCCGATCGTTTTTGTGGGTTTTTAGGGTAACAGACTTTATCGGATTGGGCAAAAAAATTCAAGAGTTATTCAAGCTTCTAAATAAGTGTCTGAATTCTACATTTTTGTGAGTCGATCCGATCGGTTAACCCATTTTATCGGCTATAGTTAAACCCACATTTAAGTCCTAGGATTCACGATAAAAAAATCAATAATTTATTTATTAATTACTTATCTAAAGCTATTTGTTAGAAGTACCCAAAATTAAATAAACTTTAGGTTGACAGTTGAATAGTTAGTGAAATTTAGAAGTCCTGAAGTAGAGTTATGTGACATGGTGCATGGCACGTTGATATTATATTGTTGTGATTTTTTTGTGGATAAAAAGATAGATAGCAGTGAACAGGTGGAGGTTGAATAAGGAAGGAGCAGTAGAGGGACATGGAAGCCGTACTATCATCCCGCTACTTCTCGAGTCCTTTGTGTTGCGACAAAAGAAGTACCTCTCTGTGCTCTTCTTCTTCCAAATTAATCAAGCTCTACTCTCCTCCTGCTCCTGCCACTGGGATCGCCGCTTCCTTCTGTTACAGGAATTCCTTCACGGTAAGCAACTTTAACCCACCTAAACAGGTTCGGTTCAGTCATAATAATTAATTTCGGTGAGTGACTGGCAGAAAGAGATATGGGGTTGGGTGCAGTCAAAGAGCGTCGCTGTTACAAGAAGAGACATGCGCAAAGGACTGGTGAGGGCTGAAATGTTCGGCCAGTTAACCACTGGCCTTGAGTCTGCCTGGAACAAGCTCAAAGGAGAAGGTTTTTGTTTTCCCCAATTCTAATTCAACATGAATTAGTAGCAACTTTTCAATGAATTTGTTAGATTGTTATGGGTTTGATTGTGCTGTGTAGAGGTTTTGTCCAAAGAGAATATTGTCGAGCCTATGCGAGATATTAGAAGAGCTCTTTTAGAAGCTGATGTAAGATTTACCAGATTTGGAAAAAAAAAATTATTTGTCTGTTTGTGTCAAGTTAAGTAAGCTAGGTAACATAATATGCATGTTATGTTGGCAGGTTAGTCTTCCTGTTGTTAGAAGGTTTGTGCAATCTGTCAGTGATCAGGCTGTAGGTGTTGGAGTGATTCGAGGAGTGAGACCAGATCAGCAATTGGTTAAGGTAAAATCTTTCACTTACAACACACTAAAATCAAAGTCACCCATTGGCATTATAACTGTTAAACAGAAAACTTGTTAAAATTGCATTTAAGTTCAACTGATTTTGCTTGTTATTTTATTTGTGGGGTATCAAACTGCATTTGAAATTTGTGTCACAGAATGCATCACTGAAATTGAAACAACTAAATCTTGCTGCATTGTGATAATTGGACAAATCTCTACGTATGTATTTGTATTCCTGGTTTTTTTTTTTTTTTTCTAATGTCTGTGTATGACTAACTTTTAGTGAAGGTGAGAGAATTTGTTTGGATGAGATATTTATCTAGTAATCTTATTGTAACGATAGTATGGTTACATAATGAGCAAGAGCGATTTTTTGAGTACTGAACTTCTATACAAGAATGAAATGGGTGTTGATCATGGGTTTTGCAGATTGTACATGATGAACTTGTGAAATTGATGGGTGAAGAGGTCTCTGAACTGGTTTTTGCCAAATCTGGGCCCACTGTCATTTTATTGGCTGGACTCCAGGGAGTTGGGAAGACAACTGTTTGTGCGAAGTTGGCAAATTATCTCAAGAAACAGGTATCTTTCCAGTCTCCTTCGCACTTACTCCTTCTCCTTTCTGGTATTTTGGAGTTCCTTCTCCATATTGAAATAAATCATATTAACCTGATTTCAGGGGAAGAGTTGCATGCTAGTTGCCGGGGATGTTTACAGACCTGCTGCTATTGACCAGCTTTCTATTTTGGGTAAACAGGTATTGAAATTTTATTTCAATGAAGTTCTTGACCAGTTGCAATTCTTTAGTAATATACCTCCTTAAAATATAGTCAGCAATGTCATTTTCATTTTTCAATTAAATTTAGATTTTTGTATGGAGGAGCCTGCAGACTTTTGTTGTTACTAGTATGAAACTGCTATAGAAAGTGTAGTGTAAAAGTGATGTGGAATTATGCTAATCTTGATAGGTGGTGCTTTAGCATCTTTGCCATATTTTCTCCTCCTAGGCATTTTCAGCATATTTAATGATCTGTTAGGTTCTCAAAATATGGAGGAAACAAGACAAATGTTGGGAACATTCTTAATTTTTAATCAAGTGAATTCAGACATCTGACATCAACATCTACTTTACATTATTTGACTTATCTCTTACTTTTTCTTCTCTCATTTTTACATCCAGTCACATATTTATAATTAGTTATAGCTTGTATCAGGTGGATGTGCCTGTCTATACAGCAGGTACTGATGTTAAACCTTCAGAAATTGCTAAACAAGGTTTAGCAGAGGCCAAAAAGAAGAACATTGATGTGGTTATTGTTGACACTGCTGGTAGGCTGCAGGTAATGCCTTGTAGATTGGAAATGTTATAATGAATAATGATCAATTTATTTCATGATTTTTGTTATTATTTGAATCAATTTTATTCTATTGATCAAGATTGTTATTTGTTATCAAACAGATAGACAAAACAATGATGGATGAGTTAAAAGAAGTGAAGCAGGCATTGAATCCAACGGAAGTCTTGCTAGTTGTGGATGCAATGACAGGGCAAGAAGCAGCGGGTATTCAGAATTGCATATTGTAGTCTTCTATATAGAAAAGAAAATGAAAATGAAATTGTTCATATTTATGGACTGATACTAAATTAATGGCTATCAAATTATTCAAATCTTTTTTTCTTTGGCTTTGGTATAATTTTGTCCCTGAAGTAGGCTATTATACTATGACAAACTATAACCATTCCAAAATTCTGACCTTACTATTTTTGTGAACAGCCTTGGTGACTACTTTCAATCTTGAGATTGGAATAACAGGTGCCATCTTGACAAAACTAGATGGTGATTCAAGAGGTGGAGCGGCTTTGAGCGTAAAAGAGGTTTCCTTGTCTTTATCTTAGCTTCTATGAAATGTTTTTGTTTTTTATTTTATTTTCAAACATTATTGCTACCTTGTATTTATACTCATCTTAAGCAATGTTCATCATTCTATGCCAGAATTTTTAACATTTCAATCTCTTGGAAGTTAGTTACATTAATTTACAAAATTTGATGAGTAGGTGCATGAGGATAAAAAATCTTATCATCCTTGTTGTTCTTGTATTTGCTTGGTGCTTTGTGTCAATTATGCTGGCACGATATTAGGATTATATCATTAAGATAGAATAAGGACAACAGTTCTGTTAGTTAGTTAGTCCATTAGGTGGTTAGATTAATTAGTTAGAAGGGATTGGTTAGATAAATAGGGGTAAATCAGATTAAGGGGATTTATTCAGCACATTTGATAGTTTGAGCAAAAGGAGACATCCTCTGTGAAGGGAAAACCCTTGGGAGAATTCTATTCTCCATTTTCTGGTTCAGTTTTCAATAATACACTTCCATTCTTTTGATTCTTGCTATCTATTTTCCATTGCCTTTTTTTTTTAGTTTCTAACACACAAGGCTAGGAATCATAGAGAACCTGTTTGATGGCTTAACCTCCATTTACTTTGGAATGATTTATCATTGAGATGACATAAAACAAATTTTATAATATTGTGTTAATTGTTGACCTAGTAGAATGTATTCCGAAAAACTTAATGGATTGACAATGGAATCTAACAATCTCTTCTAGGGTAAACAAATTGTGTCAGCTGTATTCTGCTTCTCATCGAGTGAATGCATGTGCCTTGGAAAATGTTATTTGCAGATACTTCCATAGAAATATACTCAGTAACACCTATAGCTTTGTCCTAAGAACCCGTGATTTATTGGAGGATCTGAATCTGAAGTGTATGTTTCCATAAATTTGTATAACCACATTGAATTTGGAATTATGTTTTGAATGGCATATTTCTAGATCTGATTTATATGGCTCCTAGATTTCAGAGCCAAAATATACTGATACTGCTGTTAACTTGTGAATATATAGATTTTGGTATGCCCTCAGCAATGGGAGTTTTGCCATATTTAGTTGTTTTTTTTTTTTTAATTGTGAACTTTTACAGATGTTTCTTAAGTGAATTTGGAGTTGTAAAGTGATTGATATAATCCACCATTTGAAATTCTCTCCTTTCTCTCTTATATTTTGTTTAATTGGATAGTTCAATGATGGCAGGTATCTGGAAAACCAATCAAGCTGGTAGGACGGGGGGAACGCATGGAAGATCTTGAACCTTTCTACCCTGATCGAATGGCAGGGAGAATACTAGGAATGGGAGATGTTCTTTCATTTGTAGAGAAGGCACAAGAAGTTGTAAGTCTCACTATTTCTATATTGTCATTGTCACAAAACAAAAACAAAATATTAAATTATTAACCACATTTATTATAGATGCGTCAAGAAGATGCTGAAGACCTACAAAAGAAGATCATGAGTGCAAAGTTCGACTTTAATGATTTTCTAAAGCAGACTCGTACTGTTGCACAAATGGGTTCTGTGTCTCGTGTCATTGGAATGATTCCTGGTATGGCAAAGGTATGAAATCCTGCATATAAAATGTCCTGAATATATCCATTTATGACAGTTTTATGCAAGTGGTGACACACAGCAATTGGGAACAAAGGAGGCAATTATATGATGACAAACTCCCAGTTTTGGTTTATGAACCTTAAAATTGAGCATTGCTTGCATTTTCAAGCTTTTCTTGATATTTGCAGTTTGAGTTCTGTAGATATTGGAAAACTTATGTTATCTCATCTTCATGGATACAGGTTACTCCTGCTCAGATTCGAGAAGCAGAGAAGAATTTGAAGAATATGGAAGTAATGATAGAAGCAATGACCCCAGGTCCTTTCTTTTTACTGATCAATGTTATCATATCTGTTAGATAAAAATTGCTCTATCATCTTCATATATGTAAGTTTGTTTCTTATCATGGGAGTAAATTGAGTAAATAAAAAACATAGCAATGATTGAGGCAGCGTGCAGCATATCCTGATGAGTTCATTGACTTGCATTACCTGGTCATATTTTATCCTTCAATCCATCACATTCTCTTTTGCTACCAGTTCAATTTTCCATCAGTAATATCTTTTTTCTGTTTGAAACTCAGTTGTTAATGAGTGTTTTGTGATTTTTTTTTTAAACCCAATTGCTTAATTTCCTGTTTTCAGTGACACATGAAATTGATACCTGAGAGCTGTCTTTACCCTTTAGATTTCCCAGTTATGTGATTATCCATTCTCCCCTAGGCTTCTCCTGGTCAATTGTTTTCCATTTAGATTTCAGCTTGAATGGGACAAGTGCATTTCACATGTTAGGCTTCAAAGGTGGTATTATTTGGTATCTACTGCTTCTCTTTATAATATATATTTTTTAGACATGTACTGTATATCCTGTGCTATGGGTAAGCACGTCATAAATGAACAAATGGTCAGTAGATAAATTTTTTCTAACAAAATTGAAAGAAACACTATAGATCCCCTTGGTTACTATTGATGAAGATGCTAATTTTATACATTTTGTTATTGTAAAGAGAAGTTACTTTGCAATTTTTCCTTTCATTTTGTTGAATCAGATTAACTGATATTGCTAAACCTATCTTTCTTGTTTATTTCCAGAGGAGCGGGAAAAACCAGAACTACTGGCTGAATCCCCTGTCAGGAGGAGAAGAGTTGCTCAGGATTCAGGGAAAACAGAACAGCAGGTATGTAGAATGAATATTCTTTCAAATTTAACTTATTTTATCTTAGTGACCTTCGAAGCTGTGGTTTACCAGTGCTATACTTCCTAACTTTGAGGAATGTACAACAATAATGTCAGGTAAGCCAACTCGTAGCTCAACTATTCCAAATGCGAGTTCGTATGAAGAACCTGATGGGTGTAATGCAAAATGGATCAATGCCAACACTTAGTAATCTTGAGGAAGCACTTAAACCAGAGGAAAAGGTGATTTTATTTTCTACATATATGAAATTTAGCAATTCCAAAGGCACTTTATTCTATTTTGGTTTAACTGAGCATGTTTATGTAAATAACAGTAGGTGTTAAAAACCCTCATCTATAGGTATCCTTTGACAGGCCACTCATTAATTGAATGTAGTTGTAACATGTCTGACGTGTTATACTTAAAATGCGAGACTGCCATGCATTGCATCCATGTTATGAGATCATTTTGAAGTAGTTTTTACTTTTTAATCCTAATCTCTTGATATCATTTCCTTTTTTTGTTTAATTTGATCGGAAGGAAATATGTATTAAGATGCAACAAGCATGTGCGTGGGGTGAGACTTTTGGGACCTTCTACATATTTTTACCTAAAAACATCCCATAAAGTTATGAAGTAATTTGCATTTCTGGACTGCCTCAATAAAGAAAGAAAGAAAGGAATAAAATACAACATTATTTTAAATCTTGTGCTTGTGCTTGTATTTGTATTTGTACATGCATGTTCTTATCAGAACATTTGATGCTTTTGGGACCTTCTACATTTGATGCTTTATGGTTCTGCATTCTGTCGATATCAGGCTCCACCTGGCACTGCAAGGAGGAAGAAGAGATCGGAATCAAGGAGACTATTTGCTGACTCGACATCAGCAAGGCCAGCTCCTCGTGGCTTTGGGAGCAAAAATTGAAAATTTCTAAAGGGGGTCGACACTCGACACTCAACAGTATGATGGAAACTCAACAGTATGATGGAAAGTTTGAATCAAACAGGTCATTAGTGATCTACTTTTTGATTTAGCTTTCTTCAGCTAAAATAATCAACAGGTCATTAGATCAATTCATATAGCGATGAGCGGTGTTCAAGGAGTTTGATGTAATTTAGACAGAAATGAGTATGCGGGATGTGCAAATCTAAGAAATATGGGTGCCATTCTTGTACAACTTCAACTTTATATCATGGCGTGGAAGTGCAATGTTACTTGTAGAGACCATCCGATATTTTTTATTTGATTCTCTAACTTGCAAGCAAGCCTTTTGTAGTTGTGAAAATGCATGTAATTGTGAAAAAGAATGTTTAAGAATCTACAATGATGATTCCTTCGCATGCAGAAATGTATTAGAATTTGGCTCTTCTGCCAGCCTCTTGAACAGAATATGGCACTAGCAATCTGTTTTTTACACAAACTTCAGTGTTGTGTGCCTTATGTTTGTACGTCTTGTTTAGTAATTAATAATAGGCTTAAATATGTTTTTGGTCCCTACAAAATTCCAGAATTTTGTGTTTAGTCCCTAATTAATTTTTCACCTAAGTTTAGTCCTCACTTAATTTTTTGTCTTCAACTTTCGTCCCTGCCGTTATCTATCATCCGTTAAGTGATGAGTTGGCAAGTTATGTGCCCAGTCAGCCTATCCGACGTGTCCAATTAAGATGACATGGCTGTCACATCAGTTATTACTATTTTTTAATTATAATTGTTCAATAACTTAATAAATTTAATTTGTAACAAATAAATTGAATTAAATCAAATGAAATCTCTCTCTATCTTCCATCTGAACCCTAAGAACGAAACTTGGAAGAAGTTCGTGGGAGGCAGCAGCGAAAGGGAGAACGAGACGAAGACGAAGGAAGACGAAGAACCGGACCAAGCTCCACGAAGAAGAACAGAGACGAGATGAGGTCGTCTGCGTCGGCACCAGAGAAAAGGGCTATGGGTTCGAACTCTGCTTCTTCTTCAACATTTGCTTTCCCGAAGAGAAGAATCTGTGGTTGTGGGGGCAATGTGGTTTTGATCAAGTCGAAAACCACGAACAACCCAGGCCGTATGTTCTGGAGATGTCCCTATTGGACTTGCAGCTACTTTAAGTGGGCTGATGAAGATGGTTTTGATGAACAACTTGGACTTGCAGCTGTAGATGGTGCAGAAATCGTAGGAGATAAAAAACTTAAGGTCTTGAAGCTAAAGAAGAAGCTTGATGCAGAAAAGAGAAAGGCGAAAATGTTTATGGGTGTTGCTGTTGGGTCATGGGTTTTGACATTGATAGTTTGTGTTGTGTGTGTAGGAAAATGCCCGTGTACTCTGTTTTGAGTTCCCTCCTATCCTATCTGTAATTCATTTTGAGTCATGATGTGATGTGATATGGTGAACTTTTGGTTTTATTGTTTTGGTTTTTGTAATTCAGATGCTATGATCTATGGATTTAAATGTGAAGACTGTTTGTTTGGTGAAGTGTTTACCATTGCTAATTTGGTTAGATTACCCTCATTTGGTATTAAGTTGTTTAATTGAAATCTGATTTGTTGAATAGTATAAAGTAACTTGTCACAATTCCAGAAATCTGTAATGGAAAATTACTTAAGCATTTAACACTGAAATATAACATAAGCATTGTTGATTAAAACATGATTTCATGGTCCACAAAAAACACAATTAAAAGTGGTGAGTTGCATATGCACCTTAACCCACATACTGTTGGGTATTACATGCCAAAATGAACCCACATGTTGTTGGATATGACAAGTCAAAATGAAATAAGGATAGTGACTAATGACATATTTCCCACAAGGTCCAAAAAAACAACACCCAATCCAAAATATTCCCTACTTTAGCCATGTGATAAACAGCTCAAGTTGCAGGAGCTTTTGGGACAGAGTCCCCTTTTTCTTGAGATTCACGTGCTACAGCATCTATAGCTTGACCACCATCATTTGGAACCGGACTTGGCTGAGCTTCATTGAGTTGTTCAGCTGTCTCATGAAGTGCATTAACACACTGTTGAACAGATTCTGTCCGAAGAGTTGATCCAGCAGTGTGGCCTAAGGTATGAAGTAAGATACCAATGTCAGCAGCTGCATTTTGCATCCCTCCTTGATTAGAACCTTGACTTGCTGCATGTTGAAGCCTACTTAGAGCAGCTGCAGCAGTCTGAAAACCTTGAACAATGGGTGATGGTTCAACTGATCCAATTTGATCCTCACTTATTCCAGCCTTCTTGAATGCATCAGTAAATATTTCCTACCAACCAATAAACCAACCACATTTACTCAATATGTTTGTCACATTTCATCAATTACCAATAAACCAACCACGTTTACTCAATTACCTTTGAACCCATGGCTTCACCCCAAGCTAGCATCATCCCATATAGTGAGTGAACAAGGTTTTGATCTGGATTTTCTGCATCCTGAGAAGTGTTCTGCTGCTCACCTTGTGCACTTGATTCAATTCCTTTTCCCTATGCCAACAACAACAATTAAAGCATGTCAAGGTATGCAAATCTGAATTTAAAGGCTAGGTAGACAAATATTTACCTTTTTCTTAGCCTGTATTGTTTTGTTTGACACCCCTTTACCTTTGCTACCTCTTGATGCTCTTGAAGTCTGTGAACCTGCAGCAGTGGTGGCTATTGATCTTGGCCTCCCCTGCAATATAACATAAATTTAGACCCCTTTTACAATAACATATATGTGATTGTTAGGTTCATATGTTTTGATCTTACCCTTTTTCTAGGTGCAACTGCAGGTGCCTCATCAGTTTGTGGTGGTTGAGCAGCAGCTTGAGAAGACTGTGTAGGAGGAGGCTCATTAACATCATTTTCTGTAGGAGGAGGGACCTCTACAGCTGGATTTTTGCAGGTCCTATTGTTATGTCCATATTGATGACACCTACCACATCTATTTGTGGCATAGGTCCTCCTTAACTTAGTTGGATTGGGTTCTTCATCCACTTCTCTCCTTCTTAATTTTTTGGGTCTTCCAGGACCACGTTTGTATGCAGGTGGGAGAATGGTCTCATCATTGGTCTTTGGCCACTTGTTTTGTCCATTTATAGGGGATATAACTTGGTTGTAACAGAGTTCATATGTTTCCCTACTATAGTACTTATGGACATAACCCTCAGGGTCCTCCCCCTTGTATGTGATTGCAGCTACTGCATGTCTGCAGGGGATACCCACAAGCTCCCAGAAATTACAAGAACATGTATGTTTGTTCAGATCAACAATAAACTTATCAATAAACATACTATGGGTTACTTCAAATTTCAATTGCCCAGCCCAAGTAGCAAACCAGTTGCCACTCATTTCAATCTCTTTGTCCAGCCTTTTTCTAGGTTTTGGCATAATATTACCCCTATACTTATCTAACTTACCCTTTAAAGCAGCAAATCTACCCATTAGATAAGTTCTTATCCACTCAAACATAGTAATGATAGGTTTATCTCTAGCTAGAAGAATAGTACTATTAAAGGCTTCACTAAGGTTGTTCATCAAGACATCACACCGTGGGTAATAGCTGAATGCATGCTTGCACCAACTCTGAGGTGGAATTGCTTTGAGCCAGTCATAAGCTTGCTTGTTCAATGCTTTCAGTTGATCCATCTTTTCCTCCCAAGCTTCAACATATGTTGCCTTCGCAGCTCCCATCATGAGATCCCTCATCAGTGTGCCTCCTCCAAACTTCTTCTTGAAGTTGTTGTACAGATGCCTCAAACAAAACCTATGCTCCACACCTTGGAGTAGGTCCTCAAAGGTAGGTATCAGTCCCTGCAAAACAGCACACAATTGGTTATTGTTGCTTACAACTTACTAATTAAAGTCAATTCAAATAAGAATAAATTTGTTATCACCTTTTGTTGATCTGATATAAACACCCATCTATTTGTAATAACATCACCAATGTCCTCAAGTAATAATGTCAAGAACCATCTCCAGCTATCTTTTGTTTTAGTCTCTACTACAGCAAAGGCTAATGGGAAATATTGGTCATTAGGGTCTCTCCCAACTGCAATTAGCAATTGCCCTCCATACTTTGTCTTGAGATGACAACCATCTACCCCAATGAAAGGTCTGCAAGCTGCCTTAAATCCCCTTTTGCAACCATCCAAGCACATGTAATATCTCCCGAATCTAGGTGGTAGGTTCTGAGCTGGTCTCTCATCTTCATTAGGTCTCTCTAATTGTGCAGGTCTGATGACATCCAATTTGCATGTATTTCCAGCACATGCCCTCCTTAATTCAGCACTGTAAGACCATAACAGTGTGTATTGTTTGCTGGAATCTCCCTCTACAATGGTTTTTGCAATCTGTCTAGCTTTAAATGCTCGTGAAATGGTTATTCCAGTTGAGTATGTAGTCCTGATGTCATCCACCACCTCTTTCAATGTCACCTTATTGTTAGACCTCATTTTGTTCACTATCACCTTTGCCACCCAACCAGCCTTTGCATTATTGTTACCAAACACTCGTCCACATGTATGTCTTGCCACCAGTGTCTTCAACCTATAAGTTGTAGTCCTACCTACCCTACTAACAAATATAGTAAAGGGACAATTTTTAGAACAAGCCACTCGAACTCTCACTGCATCATTCTTAACATATCTAATTTGTCTTCCATTCAGGACTGAATGCTCTAGAACAACATCTTTAAATTGTTTGAGACTACAGAACTCCATTCCAAGCTTGAACCTAAACTCCTTGCACATATCTTCCTCCCTAAATTTAGGATACCTAGGCCTCTCACCTCCATCAACATCAGAATCATCCCCACTCTCCAATTCATCACTTATATACTCTTCCTCCATGTCATGAATCCTCTCCACATTTTCTGGCAAAAATATTTCAGTGTTTGCATCATTGGGTACACCATCATGTTCTAGAGGATCTTCATCAACTGGTGCAGCCTCATGAATTGGTGCAGCCTGACTATCAGCTTCTTGACTTGGGGGAGTTACATCACTTGGTGCAGCCTCATGAACTGGATGCTTCATTGTCTTCAGCCTTTTCTTCTTAATTCTTCTGGTACTACACTCAGGTTGGTCATCATCCTTTTCACCAGTCATCTCATCTTCTATATCACTGAAGCCATCATCTAATCCTAAATCCCTGTCCTCCTCACTGTCATCAAAGTAAATATTTTCCATAGAGTCCTCACTGCTATCACTTGCATCCCCATCTGAATCATTCCCACCAGTATCACCCTGCACCATATCCTCATCAACAGGTTCTTTCCCCTTGTTTGGTGGCTCCTTCCTAACATAATTCCCCACAACATGACCTGTTGCATTGCACAATCCCTGACCACTGACTCCACCAGCCTCATTATGGTATGTCAACTCTTTAGTCACTTTTGTAGCCTCAACTACACTCACAGAATGTTCAACATACAAATGAACTTCACATTTCTTTTTTTCAGCATAACCAGACACTTCAAATGCATCTTCATCATCCCTAACTTCTTTCCATTGTGTCCGGCCTCTTGAACCCTTTGATTCCCACCACAGTTTCACATGGGTTTTGTACCCCAAGTCTTTCAGTAGTCCAAGTGCCTCAAAGTATGACCAGGTGTCCAAGTCCAAGTTGTGAAAAGCATGCACCTCACCTTCCTCATAGTGCATTTTTGGTGTCCTCACAAACTTCCCCATATGATGGAAAACTAGTGTGAAGTACCCCATCCCTGTTTCACATGCGACAAAAAATTAAAAAAATGGTCTGAACTGTAACTCACACTCCCACATGTGTAACCCCACATATCTGACCCCACATGCTTCGAATGGAATCTATTGTATAAAATATGCCAAACAATACAATTCACACAGTAGCATTCATTGACATGTAGACAAAATAATCCACATAAAAAACCCTAAACCCAACCTCTGGTCCCCACAGAAAAGTGCATCAAATAAACTGAGAACAGTTAATACCTTGTCACGAGAAAATGAAGATAGTCACGCTCTCAGCAAGCAACGAACGACCGCCCCTTCAGCAACTTCTCAATCAACCGTCTAAACCAACACCGAACGCTAACACTCACTCAAGCTTACAATCTCACTTCTACAAAGACTCTTCCTCAACGGCGTTCGAAACACTCTCTAAGGACGAGGATATGGAACCCTAGGATTCTTAAGGGCCTGCTTCCTCGAATTTTAATTCAATTTATTTGTTACAAATTAAATTAATTTAAGTTTTTGAACAATTATAATTAAAAAATAGTAAAAACTGATGTGGCAGCCACGTCATCTTCATTGGACACGTCAGATAGGCTGACTGGGCACATAACTTGCCAACTCATCACTTAACGGATGATAGATAACGGCAGGGACGAAAGTTGAAGACAGAAAATTAAGTGAGGACTAAACTTAGGTGAAAAATTAATTAGGGACTAAACACAAAATTCTGGAATTTTGTAGGGACCAAAAACATATTTAAGCCTTAATAATAAATATGAGCTTTTGGTGCCTTTGACCATTGTTTTTCTTTTCTTTTTAAGAATGTTCGAGTATCGGTTATGTTAAATAAAAAGTAAAACTAGCAAAGAAGGTTCAATCTATTGTTTAGAACTTCTTAAGAATTTGATGTAATATTCCGATCTTGAATATAAGCAAGGGTGGTAATATATGTAAATTTTAATTAATATCACCTTAAAGGCCCGTTTGGGGTAATTGTGAGTTTTCAGTTTTTTGGTTTTTAAAAAATTTCAATTAAGTTTTTACAACTCAAAACTGAAAACAAAAAAAATCACATTTTGTGGTTTTCAAAATGGACGTTTTGAAAATCACAAAACAAGCTGCAACAATTTATCAAATAATGGATAAAAAACTGACTTGTTAGTCTCAATTAATTTCTGACATAACAGTGGACAAATTTTGAAAGTTGACATCTTTAAGCACATTAAAGTCATAATGTTGCAATTCATATTCTAGCTGAATCTTTTCTTGGTAAAAAAAATCTGAAGAGTAAAAATTTAAGCATGTTTCACGAAACTTCAACTATTATAAAAGTTGAAGTGAAAAAAAAAATCTGATTTGATTAAAAAGTTCAAGTGAGCTTACTGTTACAGAAGTAGGGAAGTAGGCAAGTAGCAATAGAATTGCAAGAGGAAAAAAAAATCTACTTTGACTAAAATCTGATTCAAACACCTACTGTATTTACAAGAGAAAAAAATTTGATTTGGTTAATAAAGTTGAAGTGAACTTACAATACAGAAGTAGCAAGGAGCAAAAAAAAATCGCAGAGGAAACAAAGCTGCAAATGCAAAGCCGCATAGCAGGAAAAAAACGTAGGAGACTAGGAGCACAAGTCCGCAAGCAGTGCAAAAGTGAGCTAAAGAAACATAAGAGTGAAACGTAGAGGAAGCAATAAGCATGAAAAAATATGCAAGAGAAAGAAGTAAAAGCACCAAGCAAAGAAGATAGAATGGAGAGATTGAAAGAACATAGAAAAAGAAACGTAGAGAGAAAGCAACTTACTTTGTTAAAATTAATGTGCAGTCTATAAACAAAGAGACAACTTTTCACTTTCCTTTTAAATTAATAACTTAATAATAAAAAGTAAAAAATAAAAATAGTTTTAAATTAATAACTTAATAATAAAAAGTAAAAAATAAAAATAGGATGGGCCAAATTTTTTTTTCTATAGTACTATAAAAAAATTCCCATTTTTTGGGTGGCCACGGCGGCTCCCTCCTCCCATGATTATAATAAAGTTGAAGTTTTTCATAAAAGATAGTTTATGAAATGATATTCATTATTTAGATGATATTAAAAAAATTAAATGAAATTAATTAATATTCTTAATAACTATGAATTATTATTTTTACTTATAATTGATATCCGAGGAAGTATTTAAATTAATAAATGGCAATATTTAGTGAGCAAAATATTTATTTACCTATATTTGATGTATTTAAATTAATAAATATCAATAAAGCTGATACACAAAGCACATGTTTAGTTTTAAAATATCTTTATCCGGTATAAAATAAACTTATTTTGGTTATAGACTAAAATAAAATATTGACCAAAAAAAAATCAAAAGGAGAAGCCGCGCTCCCTCTCTTGTCTCGCGTGCTTTGTTTCTCAGCAATTCGCTTCTGAATTGAATCAGGTAACCGATCCAATTCATCTTCCATGCCGATATTTGATGCTTCTTAACGCTCTCTTTTATTCTATATCTCGAAATTACTTCACGAACCAACCACAAACAGCGACTTTTCTTCACTCTGGGGCCTTTCGTGCTGTGCGGGTTGTAAATCGAAATTTCGTGTTGATAAACAGGATTGTAGTGTCATGTTCATGATTAATTGCACAATTGCTGCATTCGCAAATATGTTGAGCGAGGATTTATTTTTATTTATGGGTCCTGCTAACGAGTGTCACTTAAATCTACATATAGAAGGTTTTTGTTAGAAATCACAACATTGATTGCATTGGTAACATTCAATGCTACCAATAAAACATTTCTATTTTTAGTTCCTTAACAAGTGTCCTTAGCGCACTCGTTAGCATTTTCCTTTGTTTATATAATATAATGTATCTTTTTGTAGTGAAACCGCAGTTCGTGTTGTTACTCGTCGATTTTTGGACCTACTATTTCATTCACTTCTTCAATTATAAAATATCCAAATGATTATGTGATAAATTCATTTCATTCTATTCACTCATCGTTTGATATCCGAGCAATGCCTGTCTAAAATGATCTTTTCTATTTTTTAGTCACTGAAGCATTTCAACTAATGTTATTGTCAAACTAATCCCGCCGTTATCACTGTAATTGCTTGCTAACCATAAGGCTTTCTCTATCCAGTTCTTACCTTATGTAATCTTTTGTGATTTGTCTTGTAACTCCAAAATTTTGTGCCATAAGGAGATTCAGGATCAGTTTTTGTGCACAATTAATGTGTAATTAAATTGTTGGCTCCTATAGCCCCAATTTTAGTACTGAGCAGCTGGTCGACTTAGAAAGTCCCAGCTATTTCAAGGTTATGGGTTGGTCACTTGGAAAAGTGATTCATCCAGCATAAGTAACCGCTGATATATATAGCTTGAAGTTAGAGATCTTAGGATGTGTACCTTTGGCAGCATAGCTTGCTGTTTAGTGAACAATTGTAAATAGTGCTAACAATTTCCAAGGTATTATAAGTTCTCAATATAGTTTTACTCAGGTAAGAGATAAATTTGAAGCTTTGAACAAGGGTAAATTGTTGAGACTGGAATTATGTGGATGAAAGCTAGTTGTTTTTTCATTTGACTCTAAAGTAAATTAAAGAAGACAGCATTTTCTTACCATCAACACTTGTTTTTATTTTCTTTCCTGTCCTTTAATCAAGTCGTTTTGTTGTGTATTTTACAGAAAATGGATACATCAAATCCTGCTGTCTTTGTCAATGCAGAACTATTACACTTCTATGTTGGAAGAAGGGTTCGGGCAGTGATGCAGGTTATGCGATCGGACGGTGTAGCTGTTATTGGAAAATCCACGGATGAGAAGCAGCTAGTTGTAAAAGGATCTCCACCACCTGCTCCTCTTACAACTTTTGTAGAAGTTATTGGTATTGTTGACAGCGATAAGTCTATCCGTGCTGAGACATGGACCAATTTTGGTGATGCAATTGGTATTATTTTTCCATTCCATTTCTCAAATCGGTTGTCATATTGGTTTTTAGACATGGCTAAGAAACTTATGAAATAGTTTTTATTTCTTTTTTATTGAAATTTGTGAGTATATGTAGCTGTGGGTTCTGATGTTTTTTGCCCCCTGTTGGCAGATATGGTCAGCTACCAAAAGCTTTGTCAGCTTGCAAATGGAGAATTTAAACACTTGTTCCTGTGAGTTTATAACAAGCTTATCTGATGATACGAAGACCTCTCTATCATATGAAAAAGCTTTAGCCTAGAGGAGACATTACCATTGTGTTAGCAACAATATATGCACATTCATTTGTTGTGTTCTCTTGGTAAATAGTATTTTTTTACTGATTGTAATTGAAATCTAGAGATTCTGTTTTTGGTCACACAAAATAGAGATCGGATTCTGATTTTTGCAACACTTATCTGTCATCTTTAGTTTTTTATATTAGCCCCACGGTTGATCAATTTCAGAATATATATTAATAAATAGATTTGTTGGTTTATTTTTTACATGCTTGGTTGTGAATCAATCCTTGTCTTGATCAGCATTGCATATCAGATTCAGATGCAGCTTGTACTCATGCTCACGCAGTTAGTGTGCACACTTAATTTTTTTTAGACTAACCCTGCACTCATCACTGCATAGTAAAAAGATGGAGTGAGAATTTTAAATTTAACCTGCAAAACCGTGGTTTTGAAAAATACGTCTAAACATTTTTGTTTCTTTCACAATCTTCGGATAAAGCCACACAATGCCACATTGTAAAGAACAGCCGTTGACTGTTGAACAGGTTTTCAACATGCATTATCGAAGATACCCCTTCTCGTAGATGATGTAAGGCACTGTCCAAGGACTAGCTCTAGTTCACAGATTAACACATGAGTGGAACAAGCTATCATATAATAAACTCGAAACCAGAAATCACATGTAGCAGTGTGGTTGATTTAGTTTTATATTTTAATTTTTAAAAACTTTTTGAAAAACTGTTTTTTAATAAATAAAATGATTTATTTATACATCTTCTATCACAAAAATAGAAAAAACTAAAAAACAGTTTTACAAAACACCTCAAACTAGTTTTAGAATTTTAGTTTTTAAAAACAGATAAACAATTATAGTTTTCAAAACTCTTTTAAAATTGTTAGTCAAACAGATTTCAGTTTTCTGTTTGTAAAAACAGAAAATAATTTTAAAAACAGTAAACAATCCAACTGAAAAAACAACGTTCTAATGGATTTTTCACTTTTTAGAGTTAACCCAATATTATGTTGGGCTCAGGGTACAATGTAAATATAGCAATAGATCTATTAGAGCTCGATCTACCACTAGAGTAGCACAATAATTAAAAGAGATATAAATGGTAGAAAAAGGTAACACCCAATATTTTTAAGTGGAAAGCCTTTCAATACAGAGAGAAAATCCACGGGACAAACTCTGAAAAATATTTCACTATATTTCTAGTGAGACTCGCTCCTATTTGAATACTACTACTTGTGGTACCAATGAGTACTAAATGTGATACCCAAAAATATACCTGTATTTTTCCCACAAACTCATTTTTTGGGATTTACTCTCTCTCCATTTTATTTTCACACTTTTTATTCCTTGGTTGCTTGACTTAGAGCGTCTCCAATGGTGGTACACTTCTTTTTATTTCTTATCACTCTTAAGTGGGTCAACCATTACACATCATCTCTTTTTACTTTTTACCATTTAAGCACTTTTCCTCTCCAATGGTGTCTAAAAACTTCACTAAATAAACCTCACAAGGGAATAATTTTTTTTTCACTGTGCGCAACAGTCATTTTTTAAGCAGTTCAAATGAATAAATTTTTACTAACACATTCACCTTTTTACTTGGAGCTGGACCCACTACAACATTTTTGTCTTTTCCCAACAGTTCAAAAATGTAGCGGAAACTATGAAAACTGTTGCCTAAATGTATAGGCAACAGTTTTCAATTGTAGATTGTTCTAATGCATCCTATTTGTTTAGGCAACAGTTTTCGACATGTTTTGGCTATACTCTTGAAAACTGTTGCATATGCGTTGAGGATAGGCAACAGCTATAGGTCGAGTTACATGCAACAGTTTTCACATGTTGTCATTTTTAAAATACAGTTTATAAATGTTGTCTAAAAGGTAAAATGCAACAGTTAACAATTGTAAACTTCAACCCATAGGCAACACTTATTAACTGTAAACGTAAACATAGACAACAGTTTTAGTTGTAACTACAATACCTTAAGGCAACATTTATTAACTGTAAATGTAAACATAAATAACTTTTTTAATAGTAATTAAATATACCCTTTAGAAAACATTTGACAATTATAACTTAGAAAAATTAATTAATTTTTTAATGATAATAATTTAAATATAAATTTATTTTGATCTCATTATTTACTCACACATGTAATGAAGAGATAATTCATATTATAATGGGAAAAGTACTTATATTGAATTTTAAAGTAACCATTGTACATACATGAGAGTCAATAACAAGAAAACAACTAGTTGATTTGATAAAAAAAAATATTAATGGGTCCAACATAGCCCACAAAAAAATACATTCCAAAACATAACATTTCTAGAAATCAAAGTGAATCAGGACACTGTTTAGCAAGATCAAATCTCATCTTCTTATAAGTCTTCATCGGCATATTCTAAGTCTTTATTTGTATCTCTTTCGCATATATCACCTTGCTACATGAAATATCACAATATCAACTTAATTAAGACTTGTCATGTACATATTCAATTTAGAAAAGAGAAAATACTAATTATTGGAAAAAATGCTAATGGAAATAAGAAGAAAAAAATAATAATAAAATAAGACATGATCAATGGAAAACAAATGAGCACAGTTGAGTTAAAGTATTACTATTTATTTCATAAATTATTAATACAGCAGTTAATTACACATACATGAAGAATATTTTTTCCCTCGTCAATAATTATAA
The DNA here is from genome assembly GCA_026901365.1 of Sesbania bispinosa. Classification (NCBI taxonomy): domain Eukaryota; kingdom Viridiplantae; phylum Streptophyta; class Magnoliopsida; order Fabales; family Fabaceae; genus Sesbania; species Sesbania bispinosa. The sequence continues at coordinate 318,098 of QLOH01000406.1, read as the reverse complement.
TTAATAACCTTTTTGTTAATTTAACCAAAGTATTAGATCCATTTGTTTCATCAATATTAAGTTAAAGGAATGAAAAATGTTTTATTTTGCTCTCCATTTCTTCTACTGTTTGGTACCCACTTTCATAGCACATGTTAATCTTACTTTGCTTATATATACACATTCATATGCACCTTTATGGCTTTATATATCATCAAATTAAATAACACAAAAGTTGTCATCCTCTTAGGCACAATCTTCATCACCTTACACGTGCCTTAGCCTAATTATTACTAGTAACTAAAACAAATATTCTCTAGTTTCTAAATGTTATTAATATGTCAGAATGGCTACTTGAAATGTTAAATGTTAATATTCTCTAGTTTCTCTAATTTATCCAAAAGCTTTAATTGTCATTTCTTCTTGTGTATCTCCTAGCAATCAAGGTAGTGTTAATATGTCAGAATGGCTACTTGAAAGTAGTGAGAGTCTGCTTACTTGTTAAGCATATATATAAATAGAAAAGGAAAAGATTACATGATCACGCAATAATAATGCATGCTGATACTTAGAGGAACACAAAAAAATGCATCTGTTATAAAACAACCATAAAATGATGATACATCAATGAGAAAATCAAATAAAGAAATTACCTTGGATTGCGAGAAAGTATATATGGGTCAAGCTAGCAAGCACAAGATCATACTGTTAGTTTTTTTAGTAAAGGATGAACCGAGTGCTTTTGATCTTTCTTACACCACATATACATGTATCTTCTTATCTTATAGTCAATTAGAAGAACAATATTGAATAAAGAGTTTCCAGCTAGCAGCCAATTAATCATTTAGGTGGTAATCAAATATTGTAAGAGAAGTGGACTTGTTCTTTAATTACCAACACTTGTTTCTCAACACTGTTGTAGACAAGGAAATGCCAAAGGAAAGGGTACTTTCAAGTTTGAAACACTTGTTGTAGACACTGTTGTAGATCGACCGAGAGCCTGGACGCGAACGGAGAGCAGAGAGGGAAGCGAAGAAGGGGGGAGGTTTTTTCTTTCATGCGCAATTTGGTTTTAGTTTTGTTTACCTTTTTATCATTATGAATTCATTTTTTTTAATTGAAACAATCTTAGTTTTATTTTAATTTTTTTAATTATGTTTTTGTTTTTTTTAATTAAGATTTGATTAAGACTACTCGAGGCAATACAAATAATAAGTTAACACCAATATTAAGATTCATAGACAACAATTTATAAGTGTTGAGATTTATATTAAAAACTGATGCAACTATTAAAAACTGTATCTAAATGTCAAATTTTAAATGCAACAGTTTTAAAATGTAGATCTTTATAAAAAAATAATGTTACAATTTAAAATTGTTCCAGGATGAAGAAAAGGGAACGGTTATTAACTATTGTAAAGCATTTGTTGCATAAAACATACATTTTCTGGCGACAATTATAAATTGTTCCCTATTGTATGTTTAGGCTACATTTTTCACCTGTTGAAAAAAAATGTGTTGCAAGAAGCCAAAAATGTTGTAGTAAAGTTTCAATCATGTTGCTTGTGTAAGACACTCTAACTTACACAAGCAACGTGTCCATCAATGAAATTGATAAGGAACGATAACTTTGCTTCTCGGGGATTGGTAAGCAATGCATTCACTTTTATGTTAGAGTTGCTCATACGGTTTATTGAGAAGCACTATTTATAAAGATCTTTACCGCGTGAACTGTATGAATTTCATCTTCCACTCACTATTCAATTTGCTACTTTAGTTTTGCTTTTCGTCCGAACTTCACAAGCTCCACTTCACATTCATATGCCTCCCGACTAATTCGTTTAGCATCTCCAATTATTTTTCATATTTCTCAGTTGGCTTGATATGGTTCGACGCTACATATTAGTTATCAATATGATTATTTTGCTCAACAATAATGCACGTATACTTATTTCCAGTTGGCTTAAATATGTTCCGGGTCCCTATAAATATAGGGTGTTTTGCGTTTAGTCCCTACAAATTTTTTTTGTGTTTTTTAGTCCCTATAAAATTTTTTGTTAGTCTAGTTAGTCCCTGGTGTTAAGTTGTTGTTAACTCTGCTGACTCAACTCTAAAGGATTGCAGACTTGTGGCCACATCAGCCTTTGACTTTGACCATTGCTTGTGAGATTAAAAATCCCCAATCCAGCAACATTACCATTCGTTTCTTCCTTGTCTCCGTAATCGTTCATGAACAATGGCCGGAAGTTCAAGGTCCTCATCTGCTTCGAGCAAGCGTTGTGGCTGCGGTGATGAGGTTGTCATCTACACTGCTGGGAGGAGGGCGAAAAACCCTGGAAAAAGGTTTAGAAGGTGCCCTAATTGGAAGGTATGCATTGAGAAAAATCTTCACCTTGTTCGTTCTTCCCTTCTTCCCCTTATGGTTTCTGGTGTGGGAATTTTTGTCTGAAATTTTTTGTTGTTTTATGGCCGCTGTAGGACGTGAACAGAAGTTGTGGTTTGTTTGAGGGGGTGGATGATGATTACAGTATTACGGACTTGAGTGAAGGTGGAGTTTCCTCCCACGCTGCTGAGTTATTGGTCGAAACCTACAAGGTGAAGATTTCGAAGCTGCAGATCAAGTTGGAGATTGAAAGGAAGACTTCGAGTGTGATGAAGAAACTGTTGCTAATGTCTTGGGTCTTTTTTTCTGTTATGTGCATATGGTGTTTGTTAAAATGCCAATGTGGCTCACAATTTGTTTAGGGTGTTACTTGGAAGTTGGCAGTATGGGTGTGAGTAGGTAGTTGGCATTGTGGCTGTGTAAACTGTATTTTGGGGTTGTTATGAGACTAATATGTATTTTGGTGACTTTATAATGGAATGGGAAAAGTTGTTTTATGAGTTTGGCAAAGTTGTTTATGTCATTTGGTGTCTTTAAAATATTTTGGTGATCTGACAAAACTGTAAATAGACTTTAAAGTAAGAACAATAGATGGCCTTAATCTAAGTTTAACTTTCATAACAAAAAGAGCAATACATTGTCAAATAACATGTCTTCAATTTGCATCACAAAAGACCATATAAAGGTCATAAGCTGTCATCCAAATGTATCAGTTGTTTAAGACAAATAAACCCTATCAAAAGGTGTCTTGGCAAAGCACCACTAATTACATAACAACAAAACAAAAGGTGTCCTGGCAAAGCACCACTAATTACATAACAACTAAACAAAAGGCTCTCCTATGACATGAAATTTAACTGGGGTTTGGTGATCCATCTTCCTTTTCTCCACCAACTTTAGAATTCTGTGTAGGCATAATTGCATATGCTTCTTGCATGGTCACATCACTGGGTGTTGAGTGAATTTCAGAATGGGCTCTCACTGCTGCTGCCCATGTGTTATTAGTTGTCATCATGCGTGCCAATAATTGTGCCACTGTGAGGTTCTTGGCATAGGCTGGAATTGGAGGCACCTCCACTTGCACTCCTTCAGCTTCCAAATTGGCTGACTGTTTTTTATTCCCCTGGACCAGGATATAGTTCAAGTTATAGAAGGTTAATTATACAAAAACAAAATCTGAATTTGTTAGTATTCTTACCTTTGATCCAAGTCTAGGTTTTGTGGGTTGAGATGATGAAGCATGTTGCCCCTGAGATGCACTTTTTTGGGCCTTAGGTGCTATTTTTGGAGCCTCTTTTTTTCCCTTTTGGGCTTGAGGTGCTGTTTTTGGAGCCTGATTTTTTCCCTTTTGGGCCTTAGGTGCAGTTTTTTGAGCCTGTTCAGCATGTCCTTTTTGGGCCTTTGGAGCAGTTTTATGGTTTTGGCCTTGAACTTGGGCTTTACATTTCTGCCCATTTCCTCCATCAGCAGATTTGCTCCCCTCAGCAACCATCTTCCCTTTTCCCTTGTTTGTCCTCTACATTAAAAGCAGATATCAGCAGTTATTGCAAGTGTGCCATATTCATTAAAGTAGATATTAGGAAAAGTTATTTTACCTGAATCTTAGTTGATGGTTGTTGGACTGAACTATTGCTCTCCATTGTTTGTTTCCCTTTATCAGTAGTCTGCAAAATCACTTGCATTAATATCTGAGAGTTAAACATTCAGAAAACATACAGATAATTATATGTACATACCTGTGAGTTGACATTGGTTGTTTGAGCATCACCTTCAGGTTCACTTGGGGGTAGAGGACATTTCCTAATGTTATGTCCATAGTTGAGACATCTCTTGCATCTATTTGAAGTGTGACTTCTTTTTAACTTAGTTGAGTTATCATCCTCTGCAAGCATTCTTCTTCTTAGTTTCTTTGGCCTTCCAGGAGCTCTCTTGTAATCAGGGGGCAAGATATTAACAGCATCAACCATAGGCCACTGTCTATGTCCATTGATAGGGCTTACAATGTGCCTATAACAGTCAGCATAAGTCTCCCTCAAATAATACTTATGTACATAGTTTTCTGGGCTATGGTCCTCCTTCATAAAAATTGCAGCCACAGCATGCCTGCAAGGAATACCCACTAACCCCCAGAAATTACAGTTGCAACTGTGCTCATTCAAGTCAACAATGAATTTCTCAAAAAGCATTGTATGTGTAACTTCAAATTTAAGACCTCCAGCCCATGTAGCCAACCAATGCCCAATCATTTCAATTTCCTTATCAAGTCTCTTCCTAGGCTTTGGCATTATCTTTCCATTATACCTGTGTAGTTTCTCATTCAGATTTGCATTCCTTTGCATGAGGTAGGTCCTTATCCATTCAAACATTGTTATGATGGGCTTGTCCCTTGCAAGTAATATAGTACTGTTGAATGCCTCAGACAGGTTGTTCATCAACACATCACATCTTGGGTAGAATGTGAAAGCATGTTTACACCATGCCCTTGTTGGAATAGCTGCAAGCCAGTCATGACCCTCCTTACTGATAGCCTTCAATTCATCCATCTTCAGCCTCCATGCCTCTTGGTAAGTAGCCTTAGCTGCTGCCATTATTATATCCCTCATTTGAGTGCCTCCTCCAAATTTCTTTTTGAAATTTGCATACAAATGGCGTAGACAGAATCTATGCTCCACTCCCCCCTCCATTTCATCAAAGACTTGCATAAGTCCCTAAATAAAATGTATCAAACATTTAGTACATAACCAATAAGTAAGAATCAATTTAATAGAAAAATGGAACAAATACCACTGATTTACATTACCTTTTGTTGATCAGAGATGAAAACCCATCTCCTCTGACTTAAATCTCCAATATCCTCTAGCAATAGGGTCAAAAACCATCTCCAGCTGTCCTTGGTTTTTGTTTCCACCACAGCAAAAGCAATGGGGAAATATTGGTCGTTTGGATCCCTACCAACAGCAACCAACAATATCCCCCCATACTTTGTCTTCAAGTGACAGCCATCTACTCTTATAAATGGCCTACATGCAGCTAGAAAGCCCTTTTTGCTCCCCTCCAGGCACATATAGAATCTACTGAATTTTGGTGTAACCTCCAATGAAGGCATGCTCAGCTCTATTTTGCAAGTGTTCCCCCTACTTGCTCTATTAAGCTCAGCACTGTATCTCCATGAAAGTGAGTACTGGTTAATTGCATCACCTTCCACAACTCCCCTTGCAATCTTCCTAGCCTTGAATGCCCGATCAATGGTAATACCAGCAGAATAATTCCTCCTAATGTCTTCTATTGTGTCCTTTAAAGTCAAGTTATTGTTACTCTTCAGTTTATCAATCATTACCTTAGCAACCCACTGTGATGAGGCATTTCTGTTGTTAAATATACGCCCACAAGTATGCCTACCAACCAATGTTTTCAATCTATAAGTTGATGACCTACCAACTTTGCTGACAAAAGCCATGAACTGACAATCCCTCTTGCACTTCACCCTATACCTCAATTTGTCAATTTTTACAAAAACCAATTCTCTACCATTCAAAACAGAATGCTCAAAAATTGCCTCTTTGAACTCCTTCAGTGATCTGAACTCCATCCCAAGCCTTAACTTATAGTCTTTGCACATCTCCTCTTTCTGGAAAGTGAGATATTTTGGTTTGTCATTGTTCTCTGATTCATACCCTTCATCTAAGTCAGAATGCAACTCATCACTGACATAGTCCTCATCAATTGTATCCTTACCTTCCACATCAGGTGCTCTAAATACCTCAGGATCAACTTGAGCTAAATTCACTCCACTAGACTGCCCCTAAAAAATGTTCCTTTTAGCTCTTTTGGGAGTCAATTTTTCAGCTCTCTTTGCAGGAGACAGAATAGGATTCTTAAGTGGTGTAGTTTTCACTTTCATAACCCTTTCCTTAACCACATCCTATTCAGCAATTGTCTCCTCAAATCCATCATCCATCCCCAGGTTTCTTTCTTCCTCATTATCAGAAAAAAGCAAGTCATCACTAAAATCAGCAGAGTCACTACCATCATACTCCTCATCCCCATCAAATGAATCCTCTGACTTATTACCCCCCATCACCTTCTTCAACCTTATCATCATCATCTAACTTTTGGTCACCTAGTACACCTTTTTCAACCTCTTCCTTTTCCTTCTCACCTTTATTGTTAAAGGTCAACAAAGTACTCTCTTCCAGCAACACAGGCTGAGAAACCAGTGTATGCTCAACATACATATCAACCTCACAATTATTGTCCACTGCATACTGACACATTTCAAGTGCACGACTGTCCCAAGAAATTCTCTTAAAGATCTTTCCCTTTTTGCCATTTCCCACATTCCACCACAACTTCACTGCCTCACGATACCCCAAGTCCTTTATTAGTCCTAATGCTTCAAAATAACTCCAGCTATCAACATCTAGGTTATGAAATACATGGACTTCTCCACCCTCGTACCCAAGCATACGGTCACCCACAAAAGCACCCCCATGATGTACTACTACTGTGAAACCCATGCCTACAGAGGTAAATTCACAACAAACCCTAAATTAATTTACAGAAATAAACATTCCACGGTCCCCACACCCATGCAACCCAATTGTTTACTCATCCCCAAACAAAATACAGTGATATACCCGAAAAAGTTGTCCCCACCCACATGCCAACACTATTAGCAATCAGGGTATTAATGAAAAACTTACCTTCACAGACGAGCCTCGTCTTCGCACCCACACGCCACCAAGAGAAGCACGTTCATGCACAAATGTAGTCCACATAAACGCACACGTCCACACCAAATGTTCACGCAGATCGATCACACACCTTGCAACAGAGTCTCACCGTCTACACAGTGAAAAGGATGAAGATGATTTACTTTGGGTGAATGAAGACTTAGGGTTTTACAACCTTTAAACTTCTCTTTAACAATTACTTAATATTACTTTAATTAGAATTCCCTAAATAAAAATTAATAACTAACAAACTTAATTTGCCACGTAGATATTCCGTTTGCCACATCACTAACAATTTAACAGCAGGGACTAACTAGACTAACGGAAAATTTTATAGGGACTAAAAAACATAAAAAAATTTTGTAGGGACTAAACGCAAGACATCATATATTTATAGGGACCTGGAACATATTTAAGCCTTTCCAGCTTGTTATGAATAGTTATGATATGGTGGATGCCCATCAGATTTAGTCTGATATGATATGACTTTACCTATTTCCTTTAATAGGTAGGATTGATCTACAAGAAGATATTGTATATTGTAGGTTACATAGTTTCCTCAATTGTAGGTTACTTAGTTTCCTTTATTAATTCTTATTCACTTATATAAATAACTCATTATGTTGGATGGAATAAGACACGACCAACTCTCGGTCTCTTCTCCTCTTCTCTTTCTTTCTACTCTCTACGTTTATATATTGTCAGCATTATTTTCATAACACGTTATCAGCATGAGGCTATAACCAATTGAGCAAGAAGTCTTACATTCCTTTGGAGAAGGTATTACCATCCTACAAGAAAAAGGTACAATTACAACTAACGATAAACATTGCATTTTTCACATCATTATGTTTATATTCTTCTATTCCAAGAAACATTATTAGATATTATTTGGTTATTCTCTAATTTTTTTATTTAGTACTTAAAAATGTCAAATATTGCAAAACTGGAATTTGTTGCTCTTGACGTTTCGGGAAAAAACTTCTTGTCATGGATATTCGATGCTGAAATTCATTTAGACGCAAAAGGTCTTGGAGATACTATCAAAGAAGGAAATGAAGCATCTAATCAAGATATGGCTAAAGCCATGATCTTTCTTCGTCACCACATCCATGAAGGATTGAAGGGTGAGCACTTTACGGTAAAATATCCACTCGTTCTTTGGAAAAATTTAAAAGAACGATATGACCACCAAAAGACTGTAATTCTCCCAAAAGCTCGTTATGCTTAGATGCATTTACGTCTACAAGACTTTAAATATGTAAGTGAATACAATTCTGCTTTATTTAAAATCACTTCTCAATTGAAATTATGTGGAGAAAATGTCACTGATGATGACATGTTAGAGAAAACATTCTCCACTTTCCATGCATCTAATGTACTCCTACAACAACAATATTGTGAAAAGGGTTTCAAGAAATACTCTCAATTAATTTATTGTCTCCTTGTGGCTGAACAAAATAATGAGCTTTTAATGAAAAATCATGAATCTCGTCCAACTGGGACTGCTCCATTCCCTGAAGTGAATGTTGTAGCAACAAACGACCACCATACTCATAGACAAACTGCTCCATTCCAAGAAGGGAATGTTGTAGCAACATGTGGCCATTATACTCCTAAACAAAATTATGGTCGTAATCGTGGTCGTGGTCGTGGTCGAAATCGTGGTCATAAACATGGACGTGGACATGGTCATGGTGATAATACTAAACACACATTTTCCAACCATAAGTGGAAAAATAATGAAAAAGTTGGAAAGGGTAAAGATGCGCAAAATAGCGACAATCATAAAGACATATGTCATCGTTGTGGTAGCAAAGGTCATTGGCAACGTATCTGTCGTACACCGAAACATCTTGTTGACCTTTACCAAGAATCCCTCAAGGATAAGTGAAAAAAAATTGAGACAAATTTTACTTGTGATGACGATTATGGACATATGGATGTTACTCATTTGGATGTTGCTGATTTCTTTTCTAATCCTGATGGAAAAATTGATCATCTAATTGGAGATGGAAGTGTCCAAAAATAGGGTTCTTATATTATTATCTTTTTTTAGGAAAACATATAGGACTTTATGTTAGGAATGTTGATTACCAAAGCAATAATATTTTTATAATAATTTCATTTTTTTCATTTTTTTATTGACTAGCCATATTTATATTTTCTTGAAGAATGACGTCCCTTTGATTGCTACCACCAATGGAGATATATGTCTTGCCGACAGCGCAACGACTCACACTATTCTCAAGGAAAAGAAATATTTTTCCTATTTAGTAATGCAAGAAGCAAATGTTAGTACTATATCTGGTAGTACAAATATAATTGAAGGCTCTGGCAAAGCTAATATTTTATTACCCGGATGAACAAAATTGCACATTAATTGCGCCTTATATTTTGGCAAGTCTCATAGAAACTTATTAAGTTTCAAAGATATCTGCAAAAATGGATACCATATAGAGACAACAAATGATGACAATATGGAATATCTATACATCACGAGAATGATGCCAGATAAAAAATGTGTATTAGAAAAGTTGCCTTCATTTTCCTCCGGGCTGTACTATACCTATATTAGTACAATTGAAACAAATGCTACAGTAAAGCATGATAAATTTTTTATTTGACATGAACGGTTGGGCCATCCCGGATCAATTATGATGCGAAAAATAATTGAAAATTAATGTGGACACCCCTTGAAGAACCAAGAGATTCTTCAGTCTAATAAATTCTCATGTGCTGCTTGTTCACAAGGAAAGTTGATTATTCGACCATCACCAATGAAAATTGGAAGTGAATCTCTCACCTTTTTGGAACATATACAAGGTGATATTTGTGGGCCTATACACCCACCATGTGGACCATTTAGATATTTTATGGTTTTAATTGATGCATCAACTAGATGGTCACATGTTTGTTTATTATCAACTCGCAACCAAGCATTTGCGAGATTGCTTGCTCAGCTAATTCGCTTGAGAGCTTATTTTCCTGATTATCCAATCAAGAAAATTTGCCTTGATAATGCAGGTGAATTTACATCCCAAGCTTTTAATGAATATTGATGTCAATTGGGATTGATATTGAACATCCTGTAGCACATGTTCATACACAAAATGGTCTTGCAGAATCATTTATTAAACGTCTGAAATTAATTGCAATGTCATTATTGATGAGATCAAAACTTCCAATTTTTACTTGGGGACATGCAATATTGCATGCTGCAGCACTTGTTCGCATCAGGCCAACAAGTTATCATAAATTCTCCCCTTTACAAATGGTTTTTGGTCACGAACCTAATATTTCCCACCTAAGAATTTTTGGATGTGCAATATATGTTCCTATTGCTCCACCACAACGCACTAAGATGGGTCCCCAGAGAAGGTTGGGAATATATATCGGCTATGAATCCCCATCTATAATAAAATATCTTGAACCATTGACGGGAGACTTGTTCACAGCTCGATTTGCCGATTGTCATTTTGATGAATACATTTTCCCAACATTAGGGGGAGAAAATAAGCAGCTGGGCAAAGAAATAAGTTGGAATGAATTATCCTTACTTCATCTTGATCCTCGAACGAAACAATTTGAATTGGAAGTTCAAAGGATAATTCATTTGCAAAGTTTATCCAACCAATTACCAAATGTATTCACTGCCCCAAAAAGAGTGACCAAATCATATGTACCTGCTGCTAATGCTCCTATTAAAATAGATGTCCTTGCTGGACAATCTACAATTGCAAATGAATCTGAAGCACGCTTGAAGCGTTGCAAACCTGTTGGTTCCAAAGATAAAAATCCTCGGAAAAGAAAAGGAGCTAAAAATCTAGATGGTCAAATCGAGGATATAGAGACTCGAGAAGAGTCCCTAGACATAATTAATGTTCCAAAATGAACTCAGGTACCTGAAATTGATGAAAATAAAGAGATCTCAATAATTTATGTCGTGAATGGAATACAATAGAATCGACATAAAGTCAACGTTGACAATGCTTTTGCATTTAAAGTAGCGCTTGATATTATAAATGATAATGAGGATCATGAACCGAAGTCGGTTAAAGATTGTAACCAAAGAAATGATTGGCCAATGTGGAAAGTTGCAATTGAGGAAGAATTAAACTCACTTGCAAAGCGTAAAGTTTTTGGGCCTGTAATCCGCACACCTGAAGGTGTAAATCCAGTTAGAAATAAAAGGGTTTTTGTATGAAAGCGAGATGAGAATGGTGAAATTGTGCGATATAAAGCACGACTTATTGTCCATGGTTTTTCCCAAAGACCTGGCATTGATTTTGAAGAAACATATTCACCCGTGGTGGATGCAAGTACTTTTAGATATCTAATCAGTCTCGCAGTACATGAAAGGCTTGATTTACGCTTAATGGGTGTTGTTACAGCCTATTTGTATGGCTCACTTGAAAATGATATTTATATGAAACTCCCTGAAGGATTCAATTTACCTGAAGGATGTTGTCCAAGTTCTCGAGAAAATTATTCAATCAAATTGAATAGATCTCTTTATGGACTAAAGCAATCTGGGCGTATGTGGTATAATCGCCTCGGCAAATATTTGTTGAAAGAAGGATATAAAAATGATCCTATTTGTCCATGCTTTTTTATAAAAGGATCTGGCAAAGAATTTGTCATTATTGCTGTTTATGTTGATGACTTAAATATTATTGGAACCTCTGAAGAGCTTCCAAAAGCTGTAAATTGCTTGAAGAGAGAATTTGAGATGAAAGATCTCAGAAGGACAAAATTTTGTCTTGGATTACAGCTTGAATATTTGAAAGATGGAATCCTAATGCATCAAGAAGCATATACAACAAATGTGTTAAAACGATTCTATATGGATAAATCGCATCCATTGTGCAATCCAATGGTTGTAAGGTCACTTGATGTGAATAAATATCCTTTTAGACCTAAAGAAAATGATGAAGAACTGCTTGGTCCTGAGGTACCATATCTCAGTGCAATTGGGGCACTAATGTATCTTGCTAGTCATACACGACCAGATATATCATTTGCTGTCAATTTATTAGCAAGATATAGTTCTTCACCTACAAGAAGGCATTGGAATGGAATTAAGCATATACTTCGCTACCTTGAAGGTACGATGGATATGGGTTTATTCTTCTCAAATAAACCAAATTCAAACCCGGTTGGTTATGCAGGTGCGGGTTATTTGTATGATCCTCATAATAGTCGATCACAAACAAGATACTTGTTTACAAGTGGTGGTACAGCCATTTCATGGAGATCCATGAAGCAAACTATAACAGCCACATCCTCCAATCATGTAGAAATTTTAGCATTACATGAGGCAAGTCGAGAATGCGTTTGGCTGAGATCTGTGATTCAACATGTGCTAGAAACCTGTAGTTTGTCTTCTGGAAAATTGGCTCCGACAATCTTTTTTGAAGATAATGCTGCATGTATTTCCCATTTGAAGGAAGGGTACATTAAAGGAGATAGAACAAAACATATCTCACCAAAATTCTTCTTCACTCATGACCTTCAAAAGAATGGTGATATATGTGTTCAACAAGTTCGTTCATGTGACAATCTAGCAGATCTTTTTACAAAGTCATTGCCAACTAAAGTTTTTGAAAAACTAGTAGAGAAGATTGGTCTTCGACGTCTTAGACATGAATGTCTAAATGAGGGGGAGAAATAAATACGTTCTGCACTCTTTTTTTTCCTTCGTCCTGGTTTTGTCCCACTGGGTTTTCATGGCAAGGTTTTTAATGAGGCAGTATCCAATAACGTATTAAAGAACGATGTACTCTTTTTCCTTCACTAGGTTTTTGTCCCACAGGGTTTTTCCTAGTAAGGTTTTAACAAGGCACATTCTGAAATAATGGACATCCAAGGGGGAGTGTTATGAATAATTATGATATGGTGGATGCCCATCAGATTTAGTCTGATATGATATGACTTTACCTATTTCCTTTAATAGGTAGGATTGATCTTGAGAAGATATTGTATATTGTAGGTTACATAGTTTCCTCAATTGTAGGTTACTTAGTTTCCATTATTAATTCTTATTCACTTGTATAAATACCCCATTATGTTGGATGGAATAAGATACGACCAACTCTCGGTCTCTTCTTCTATTATCTTTCTTTCTACTCTTTACTTTTATATATTGTTAGCATTATTTTCATAACACGATTGAATTTTAATAGTAGATAATACGACCGAACTATTATTAGAGTAAGAAATATTGCACTATTATTGTATCATAGAAACTCAAGCATTGATATTTCAAAATGTCCCGGGTTCTAGTCTTGTGAATAGAAAAAGTCTCCGCTGGAGGAGCTAGCTCACCTTGACGTGAATGTTACTGACTCGAGCAAGATTGCCTCCCATAAAGAATACATGTTTAATTCAATTCATATTTCAAAAACAATTTATTTATGAAATAATAAATAAAATATATATTCACTTTTCAAAGTAGAAAATTTTGTTTAAGTAAAAGTGCATATACATATTCTATGAGAAAATATCTATCTAATAAAATAAAAATAATTAATAAATAAGCAGCAATTGTAGTAAAATAGTGGTAGATGACAATAGTAGAAGGCCCGGTCCAAAGGCCCAAAGCAAAACCCCTCTAGACACCGCCGGGCAATAGTGAATTTGGCCACAAAAAGCACAAAGCACAAGGCACGCGCCCACAACGCTAAGTAACAATATTAGGAGATTAGGGTTTACGAAGTAGCCATTTTAGAGCTTCGATTTCAATTACAGTTTCGATTCCGATTTCGCACGCAGTCAGGTACTTCCGCTTTAATTTCTGATGTTGTTAATAATGCACAAATCATTCTCCAACGCCGCCGAGCTTTTCTTTTCTCTCCTTTTGTTTTTGTATATTCTTCTTGTAATCTCGCAAGGAAAAAAAAATCATGTTCAGTTAGTTTATTGGTGCTCGATAAGATTAGTTAGACTATTGCACATAACAAATCGTTGAATGAGGAGTGAGGACCCCTTCGACAGAACATTCTCATGTGAAATTTCATTTTGTATGCTGTAGATTCTTACTTTCTTAGGGAACAGTAAGAATTATTTCATATCTTCAAAGCATGGAGATAGTATGGCATATCTTGTAGTGTATTTGGGTGAGAATTTGACAAACTAGGTTTTAGGTGATCTTTATTCTGTAAAATTGATTTTGGTTAAAAGTGAGTTTGATGTAAAGTCATTCATAGTTGGATAGTGGATACCTTTATCTCAAAAAGTGATTTTAGTAGAGAATACTGAAGGTAAAAGCAAAAGTGAGTATGGGATGCTTCTGCCTCAATGGAATTCTACAACCAAATTGGTTTTAAAGAAAGATATTCAAACAACTTGATTTTACGTAAAATTATGTTTGTGGTGTTTGCAGTTTGAACGGGTGTTTAGTTGCACAAACATGAATCCAAACACACAATTAGTATCCAATCAAACCCTATTGGCTTTTAGTTCTCATTTTTTGTTTCATTCTGTAATTTTTAAGTAGTGAGGACTTAAATGTAGTATATAATGTTCTTTAATCGCCTTTTATTTGTCTCTATAATATATAAAATTGTTCTCTTTTATTTATATATTTTTTATAGCCATGTAGTTCAGTTTCTTATTTGTTACTTTTGTTCCTTTCCCCCTCTATCTCTGTGTGGATCGTTCCCTGACAAATAGTTAAACAACAATTAAACTGGCCACTATTTTCTGGGCAACTGTCAACATCTAAATTTCGAGAAATTCTGAAATTCTTTTCTTCATAGAATTTTTTGGTCGTTGATTGGCCTGTTGAGCATCGTTATCCTCTTGATTATTCATTCAGAATTCTCTCTTGTCTGTCTCTGTTACTTTTGTTGCTATGTTATGATGATCCCTGGATTTACCATTTAGAATCAATCACATTGCTTCTCCTTGGTCCATACCTCATGGCTCAGTTTCAATCAAAATTCTTACTCTGCTATTCCATCTGGCCTCTCATATTGTTTCCACCTTTCCATATTTGCAATCTCTCTTCTATGAATGCTTCTGGCTTCTGTGCTTTCTTCACAGTTGCCCTGCAAGCTTGCTTTTCTAGATGCATAAAATGCCTGGGACAAGACAGAATCCAGAGTCACCAGAGGGGAACAGTGAGCCTGAAAAACCCACAGATTCTGATGAGCAGGTAGACTTTGATGGGGACAATGATCAAGAGGAGACAATGGAGGAAGAAGTTGAGTATGAAGAAGTAGAGGAGGAGGAAGAAGTGGAAGAGGAAGAAGAGGAAGAGGAAGAGGAGGTGGAAGAGGAAGAAGAAGAGGTAGAGGAAGAGACTAAGCCCTCAGATGGTGAGGATGAGATGCGAGTAGCAGATACTAAGGATGAGGTTGAGAAAAAGAAACACGCTGATCTTCTTGCAATTCCACCTCACGGATCAGAGGTCTATATTGGGGGTATTCCTCAAAATGTTTCTGAAGAAGATTTGAGGGTCTTCTGTCAATCTGTGGGAGAAGTGTCAGAGGTAAGACACGTGAAATTTTTTAGTCATTTTTTCCCTATGCATGACTGTCTAAACTGATTAAATTTTGTACAGGTAAGGGTTATGAAGGGGAAAGAATCAGGTGAAGGATTAGGTTATGCTTTTGTGACCTTCAAGACAAAGGAATTGGCATCTAAGGCTATTGAGGAGCTGAACAATTCTGAATTTAAGGTATTTCGGTACACTTGTTTATTGTCATTTTTTGTAATCTCCAATGGTTATCTTGTTCACTGATTATTAAGTCATGGGCGTCTTGTCTTTCTTCTTTGTTTGTTTGTCTTAATTTTTAAGTATTTTATCCTATCTCGTTGGCTAGCTGGCCACACTAGCCTGTAGAATTATTATCTAAACTACGTCACTCTTTTCTGAATTTCCAGGGAAAAAGAATAAAGTGCTCAACATCTCAAGCTAACAATAGGTTGTTCATTGGTAATGTTCCTAAAAGTTGGACTGTAGAAGATATGAAGAAGGTTGTTGCAGAGGTTGGCCCTGGAGTCCTTTCTGTGGAGCTCTTGAAGGTTTGTTAATATATTTTCTCTTATATATTATATGGTTTGATTTTTTTTGTTATTTTCTTCTTGTTACTAAAACTATGAAGTGCATTGCATGATGTGTAATTTTTGCCTTGACCTAGCAAACTGTTTCATTGTTACAGGATCCACAGAGTTCTGGCCGTAATAGGGGATTTGCTTTTATTGAGTATTACAATCATGCTTGTGCAGAATATTCAAGGCAGAAGATGTCAAACTCTAAATTTAAACTTGACAATAATGCTCCAACAGTGAGCTGGGCTGACCCAAGGAATTCTGAATCATCTGCAGCATCCCAGGTGATCTATTGTATGCTTTATATTTTTAAATTAAAATTTTATGAACAACTTACCTTAAAAATTTGAAAAAAGAATAATTATAGGTTATATATCACTCATTTCTATTCTGATGTATCAATCTATATCGTAGTTGTTAATAATGGTTTGTGCTGCTATTTTAAAAATGGCTCATTCCTTCTATAAACAAATTATGCTTTCTGCATATTTTGAAGAAGGGGATCTTTGGTTATTGTATTTTATTTGTTGTATTGTTTATTTGCATCTGTTATTAGTTAGATTAAATTATTAACTTTCCTGTGGTCTTCCTAATGAATTGTTGGTTGGGTTTTTACTATAGAAAATTTTGTAACTCATACCTGGTGCTTGGTACAGGTAAAAGCAGTGTATGTAAAGAATCTTCCAGAAAACATTACTCAGGATTGCCTTAAGAAGCTGTTTGAACATCATGGAAAAATCACAAAAGTGGTTCTCCCTCCTGCTAAAGCTGGACAAGAAAAAAGCAGATTTGGTTTTGTGCACTTTTCTGATAGGTCAAGTGCCATGAAGGCGTTGAAGAATACAGAGAAGTATGAAATTGAAGGTACTTTTTCTTTCCCTTTTTGAATACTATTGTTCCAATCTGTATTTTATTTAATGACAGTGAACTGTTACATATGGTAAGCATTATGTTTTCTGGAATGGACAGGCCAAACTTTGGAGTGTTCACTTGCTAAGCCACAGGCAGATCAGAAGTCGTCTGGTGCATCAAATTCACAAAAATCAGTTGTACTTCCCACTTATCCACCTCGTCTTGGTTATGGTATGGTTGGAGGTGCATATGGTGCTATTGGTGCAGGATATGGTGCTGCTGGCTTTGCACAAGTAAGTTGCTTTTTTCCCTGCTGGAATCTTTTAGTTTTTTTGTCCGGTACTATTCTAAGAAATTGGTGGTTGGGGGGGCTAGGCTAGGGATATACATCCCATGAACAGTGGCAACTATGCTGTCTCACCTTGAAGAGGAGGCATGAGATTTAGTTGCACTTAACTAACTGTGAAGTGTGAAAAATTAAGTTGGAACAATCCCACTTATTTTCACTGGCCATAAATGGATCCCAACTTTTAGTTAATTGATTCTTCATTTTAGTTATTGGCAGGCTTATGTTCCCCTCAATCCAGGGAGAAATGGGTCGACATTAAGTTCAATTTTTGGATTCAGTGTCTCTTGACTAGTTGGCACATATATTGATATCTATGTTAGTTATATTATCAGTAATAAACATTAGTGAATCACTGTAGCATTATATGATTTGAACAGTTAATGCATGGAAATTTGTAACTGTTGTACCTAATTCAACACTATCTACCTTGCTCACTAGCTTTTTTAGTCAAGAGTTGCACTTGAAGAAATGAGATGCACTTCTCTTTTTTCTCTTTTTAATTAATACAGCAGATACTTGGTGCTTGTATGGTTCTTTATGTCTCTTACTGATGTAGAGGTCTTTAAATGTGTAGCCACTTATGTATGGTGCGGGAGCAACCCCTGCTGGCATGGCAATGATGCCAATGCTTTTACCAGATGGAAGGATCGGATATGTGTTGTAAGTGTCATCTTGATTTTTCTATTTTTGATAATCTTTCGTTTTTACTCATGCATGATAGGACGTGTGAACTTGTTCCAAACCAGTATAACAATTGGTTCCATCTATAATTGAGTTTCTATTTGTGTTCATTTTGGGGGACTGTAGGCAACAGCCGGGTTTGCAACAGCATGCTCCTTCACCAGTATCCCGTAATGGAAGAGGTGGTGGTGGTAGCTCAAGTGGTGGAAAACGCAATAATGATAATAATAACCGTAACCGTGGACATGGCCGATATCATCCCTACTAAAAGTAATTGATTTCGTGTGGGCTTCAAGGCGCTGGGAAATCAAGGTTTGTTCCCACTGGTTACCTTCCCCAATGTGGAAAATTAATCTTCGTGCCCGTATAGATAAAAAAAAAATCTGTCTAACAAATCAAGGGAAAAATGAATTACAATTAAATACACGTATATTTGTTGAAACTTATTATGCCTTTCATTTTCTGTCTCCATGATGCAAACAATATATGAAACGAGATTATCTAATGTGTAATCTTATGTCTATCAGCAGTTGCACCTAAGGCTTAAAGTGTCAAGACTCAAGACTCGAGGCACGGAGCTCAACCGGTTAAGACAAATAGGGGTTGCTGTGAATGATGTTATAATTCTTGTAAGATTGTTACATCTACTTTAATTTAAGGCTGAGATTCGGTTTAGCATTTGAGTTTTTCATTTTTATACATAAATATTGTTCAATTTTTCGTTCTCATTCTGAAAAAGACACCGTAATGAAGACGTAAGATAAATATGACAAGGTTGATGAAAAATTATGAAGTAGCCATTGATAGATATATTTTATCCACGCGTACAAACTATTTATAGAAGAACCGGAAAGATGTCAGAATGATTGTTGGTCCAAGTGTCCAACACAAGCTCACATTATCTTTAACCATAAAATTATCAGTTTATTGTACATAATACTTCATCCATACAGATATTTGTCTTCTCTATTTTATCTCTAGAACAAATCTACATTCAGTTACTCTTTTCGTCAAAAAGAAAAAATCTACGTTCAGCCCATGGTGATATTCCTTCAAAAGAAAAGGTATGGTATTATATTTTATAGGCTTTATTTCTAATGTTACTTAATCACAGGTTTGTACAGTCCTGTAATTTCAGTTGAAGTTCGTAATGCATTTTTGGGTGAGTGCCTATGTAAATTGCAATCCTTTTTTTTTTTCTCAAAAAAAGAACATGACGTAGTTTATTATTAAAATAACGCAGACTGGGTATAATACAATTACAAACTATGTTTAAACTTTTTTTATTAACTTCGGCTCTGTTCATGCTGATTGTCATTTTTTTATTGTTTTTTGAGTTTCAAATTTCATTTTTTAAACGTAACAGATGAAAGGTTGTGAGTTGATTTTTTAAACTGTTTTTAATCATTTTAAAAATCATAGAAAGAGATTTTAGTTTAACCTTGAATTGTAAAAATTCGATTTTTATTTTTAAAAATTCAAAAACTGGTAACCATTTTAAACGGAGCCCTCACAACTCAGTGTGTATGATTTTGTAATTCATAATGTCAAGTACTTTATATTACTCCACAATATTCGAAAATAATGTCAAGTAATGCCATGCAATTTCCCATCTGGTGGATGATCAATGATGCAACCTAAAGACATTTCCATAATGTTGTTTTTTGCTATATATATATATATATATATATATATATATATATATATATGGAATTTAGGAGATGGTGAGTGTAACCATCAAGTTCCAGACAAATGGATGCCACTGCTTCGATCTAATTAATAGTACGGTTTATACAACCACCTTGCCTCAACCAACTCAATCATTCTTTCTATAAACTCAAATATAAGAAAAAAAGAAAACACATGATCTAAAATATAGAATCTCAATTAATTTTACTTTATTTAATAAGATTACTATGAAATGCTTTTTATTTTTCAATGCCCATATTAAATGAATCATAAAGGGGATATTTTCATTTAAAACATTTTAATAAAATTAAAATCTTTTATAAAAGACAATTTAAAGAGTGCAATTTATTTTTTAAATGATATTTTAAATGATATTGGGAAAATAACTATCATCTTTAATTAACGTGGATTTTTTTTATATATTCAAGTTTGGAGAGAGAATTAATTTTCAAAGATACCTTGAAGAGAGTGTAGTAAGTAACACGGATAGAATTTTGTTTTCTTATTCATTCATGATTAAACTTAAACTCCTTATTTTCCAATAAAAATGTCACGAGCAGAACATAAACGTGTAGCCCACACAGCTTCCATCGAGAGTTCACCATGATATGTTTCAACATCGAAATGTAGTTAAAATTGAATTAGGAGACTAATAAATCTATGGATCATGTCCAAAATAAATAATTAAATCTCTAGATTAGTAGTATAACTCTAATGTTCTGGATAAGCATTCTGTTTCTGTGTTGGGGAAAAATCTTGAAATTTCAGGATCTGCAGAGACTAAACAACCAAAGAGGTAAGTGTTTTGCTTCCTCTCCCAGATATCCATTCATTCACATATAACTTCCGTTCTAATTATATATACAGCCTGCATCGATAGCATGCCTCCAAATAAGTTTTACTGATGGATTCCTACAGCCAAAGAGCAATAATGGTGAACTCTAAAACTATGGTATGGAAATTCCACAAATTATGCATTAGGAATCGCATGGAAAGGACTCAATAGGCTGAATCAAAATACTGCATTCAAACATACATATCTTGTTTGACAATGTTATTCCACCATTGACATGCAGACAGAATAAACTATAAAGTAAGAGGGAGACAAACAGCTAAATAACATATTTCAATTTGACAAACCAAGATTGATTTTCCCATTCCTCATTTGAAAAGGTGTAAATGATCAATCAACATACTGATCCAACCAGTTGAACCCCAAAACATGGGAACCAGTCAGTAAGGTTAGCACATCCGACACTTTTGACAAACAGCTAAATAACCATTTATCAATCATAGATCCATTTAGCAAAGGCTAGCCCAGACAAGGTTTGCCAAATAGGTTCCTAAAGTTTTCAGGGATGCAGGTGTATGCTTATGCCATCGTACATAAGAGCTGTATTCAATAAAATAAGGAGTGCCAGTCAAAGTCAAAATGGTGCACTCACTAAAATGTTTTCTATGCCAGTCAAATCCAATTATTAGTTGGCTCTAATAAGATGAGAAGGTAGCAAGGAATGCAAAGCGCAGCTTTCAATTTTCACCACCCAACTTTTTAAAAAAATCTACTGAAAGTTGAAGCCAAATGCAAATAAATGAAAATTGTCTAAATTAGTATTAAACTTAAAGAAAAATAATTATAAATTCCAACATGAAGAAATGACTTGGTCAATGATGGTCACTCTCATTCTCACAATAAACTAGTGCTCTCACTTGTTATAACTCGTGTATTATGTGTATATATAAAATACATGTCCCATACACATACATAATTATGTTCTGCAGTTTAACCTCTAACATTGATCCTTTCTCATTTCGAAAGCCAATGATCAAGAGCATTGACTGTTGCACTTACAATAATTTAATCTATAAGATATAAGATACAGTAAATGTAAGACATACTTATATTTATGACTAAAATTGAAAATGGAGATGCTAATAATGCACATGTAACCATTGGGAAAAAATCCTGTTAAGATTTGCATTTAACTTAAAAATAATAAGAATGCAAGCATCATGGAATAATTTGAATGTAGCAAGCATTGATAATCAAACAAAAATACTAATAACATTTACAAAAAGTTTAAATGTATATAATTTAATTAGTAAAGCACTAACTAGTGGTTCCAGAAATGTCTTACTATGCTAGCTACAAAAGGTTTTATGCAACAGTGAAAATACAAAGCTTAAGTGATAAAAAAAGGAAAACTGTATACAACACTGATTTTGGAAATGCTTACTTTCTTAACTAAAGTTCTTCACATGCAGGCAGCGAAGTCCTTTGGTGGCTCAATCCAGATGTTCTCAAAAGGGTCTTGTTCTCCCCAGTCATGACACTGCTTACGGGGATAGTATCTATAGTCATCAAGAGAGAATGATATGCATCGCTTTCCATAAAATCGAACTTTAGAGAAGTAGACACTGTTTCTCATTATTCCAGTGAGGTCAGTCCTTGAATGAGATGATAGAAAACTAGCAAAAAGAGTTACTCCATCTAGTGTTCTCATCTCTTCCCATTCCATTAATGTCTGATCTAACTTAAAAATAATGGGGTTTTCACTACAACACGTATAAATTACTAATATATCTCCTTCATGCTCTGTCATAAATTTCCCCTTCCACCAGTTTTTGGCAAAAAAATTCTCTGGGCATTTGGGTGGAGGTACTGCCAGAACACTCCAAGTACGTTCAACTGGATCAAACACCCCAAGCCAACCTGTGAGACTCAGACAATAAAATAATCCATTACAAAAGACAAGCTTATTCCATATGCTACTGACAAAGGGCAAGCGGTTTTGGTAATTAACAGTGGTCCATTCTGTTGCCCCAGGATAACATGTGCTAATAGCTACAACAGTAGGACTAACATGCTTAACAGTAAACAGAACACATCCAGGTGACGTTGGAGCACAAGAGAAGGCAACAATCTGGTATGTCATCTCAAATCTTGGCAGTTTGATCAGCTCCCGAGTAAAGGGATTAAAGAAGAACACTCGGTGAGTTCTGGGACGGTATAGCAATAACCAACCATCTTTTGTATAACAAACTCTAGATCCATTTAATTCTGGCAACTCGAGAGAATGGGTCTTCCGCTGCACAGGATCATAGAACTCATAGCAGTCACCAAATTTTGGAAAATACATAAGCCATGGTGATTGGTTAACTACACGTACGGCACTGGCAACAGAATGCCATCTCTTGCAAACAACAGAAGCACGGATATTTTCAGCTAGGATCAAACGGGAAAATATCAATTCTAAGAGTTCAGCAGGGAGATCAGCCCAGGTTTGCAGCTCCAAATTTTCATTTTTCACCTCACCAGCTGCTCTTCTATTGTCTGTGATTGTCTCACTCAACCTAAATAATAAGTGTTAGAGATATATGTGCAAGATAAAAGTGGAAAAATTCAACAAATGAACTCATGATGCACCAACAAGAATAAAAGAGTTAGAACTTTGTGACCAGAACAGTTCTCCATCCCAACAAGATATATACCAATCTAACTTCTAGCACTGAAGGAAAATCTCAAATGAAGAGCAGTGAAAAAGACAAAACAAATCAAACAGAACAATAGCCCAGACATTCAACCAAATTGTATCTCTTCTCAAAACTTGTAAATTTCTCAAGGTGCATAATTTTGGAGGTTTATATCATGACAAGTATATAACACCATACCACCATCATTAATAACTCTATAAATACTGATGGTATGGATCTACAGGAGCATTCCACAAACCTCAACCCCGAAATGATTTTTCATAGAGCTAGTCAAGATATTCAGTTACAGCTCCAAGACAAAACAAAAGACAACATAACAATATCAAACTTCAAACACAGGGAAATAAATGTAGGCGAAACATGAAAATTCCATCCAATTGGGAATAAGAGATCATACATGTATGAATTATCACTTATAAGGGAGCACAACAGTGGAATAGATAATTGAAATTAAGGCAACCCATTCTTCAACAGAATTGTCAAAAGCTGAGCCTGATCTGATCTATATAAACCCTAGCAAACATTCACAATCACAACCTAATTCCATTTCGAAACAACAAGCCGCACAACTTTTTCTTTTCCTTTTCATGAAATTCAAACTCAATAGCAGAAAAAGAACTAAAGAAGAACCAGCACATCCTAATAATCATACTGATCCAGCAAAGAAAGACCGAAGAAATGCTTCATAACCCTCTACAACTATCCAAATTAATTAACAATTACAACAATAAAAGAGAAAGATAGAGAGATACAAAGTTCAATTTTGGATTAAGGATGAAGAGAACATACGATTTCAACTTCCTTCTCCTTTTCCCCGACATTATGCGAAACCAATTGGCAAATGAAGTTGCGTGTGTGAGAGAAAGAAGAGAGAGAGAGAGAAGAGAGATGGTGGAGGAGTTGCTTGCTACATAACACAACTGCACAAGAAAGGTTAAGGAAGGCACATAAAGAACACGTGTGAGTGATTGACGTGTATAGTGCATGACGTGGCAGATATCTAGCGGTGCATTGTTGTCTAGTATCTGCATGGGTTCCCATACAACACTTACTCTACCTTCCGTGCTGCTGCTTCTATTTCTAGTAACTGTATTGTAAGTTTAAGTTTACTCTGGTCAAAGTCAAAATTATTCACCCTCTTGTCTTTTTTTAATTCGTCTTCATCTTCTTATTTTCCTACACTTATTTGACCACATTTAATCATTGATTTAAAAATCAAACTTAGAGAGGTTGATTGGATTGGTTTATTTATTTAAGCATATTTTGTTAATTTTTTTATATTGATTTGTTCACAAATTTAAATGACTGAATTAATTATAAAATATTGTTGATTTGATATTAGATCGCTTTTTAAAAACATTGAATCTATTTGTTTTTAAATTAAGAACATAAAATATTAGCTGACCATTAATTCCATTCTTGTTAGCATTTCTAATCATATTTTTCAATCGATTTTTGATAATATCTGTTGTGAACATTTAAAATGAATTTTTTTTATAAAAAAAAATATTTAGAACTTAATAACTAACACTCATGGTTTAAAAAAATTTACACTGATATCTAATGATGTGTTGTCATATTATTTATTAGGTTTAATATTATATGAGGTGTCAATGTGTCATGCTCATTAAATGATATAGCAACATATCATTGGATGTCGATGTAAAATTTATTTACACCAACAATGCATAGTAATTAAACTCAAATATTTATTATATTTATATATTTCTAATATAAAAAACACTTTTTTATAAAAAAAATTATTTTAGATATTCTTTTATTTAATTTTAGGGTTGATGCTATTAAAATCCACTTTTAATTCAGTGTTTTTTTTTGTGTGTTGGTTGATTTAATAGACCCATAAAACTTACCATATTTTGTAAACAAAAATAACAAAAAAAAACTAGCATTCAGTCTTATTATTATTTTTATTATTAACACATAAAAAATTAAACTCTTTCTTTTGCTTTTTTTTAGAAAAACTCTTTTTTTGTTGATTAACAAGCCGTGCATAGTATATACAGATGGGCTTTTTTTTGGTCAACCAGATGGGCTCAAATAATGGGCAGATGAGAAGGCCCAAAATTTTATTTCAGGCGTCTCTGTGCTAACTCCTTAATGTTCCTTTCCCTCTTTTTTATGAATCAGGAAAGAGCAATGGACAAATTCACATAAAGAAAGGAGGAGGCCCGCATCCTTATGCTGAATGGGCAATGTAGTTATGTATGTCGGCCCAAGTCATCTTCCTTCATTAACAAGCAAGTCTTAATACTTTCTCTTTCAATGGCATTGTACTTTTCACATGTACATTGTCTCTCAATTTGATCATTTGACTTTTTATTTAATCAAACTAGTAACTAAAATGCTTTATTTGGCTTAGATTTGGTCATTCCATACGCTTTAATATTGTTAATTCTATTCTCTTTTCTTTTTTTGTGAAATGGGTATGTGACTCCATCTCCATGGCATTATTAGTGAAACAAAATTAATGTAATTAATGAAACAATTTTAGAATTTTATTGATATTTAAATGATAATTTTTAATTAAAAAATTATATAAATAAATATGTTTTCGTTCTTAAAAGGTTTAGCAACTAATCACTCTTGAGTCTTGAAGCTAGCTAGGGAACTAAAAAAATAAAAATTATTATAAAAATGTTTAATTGAGAGGAGACATCATAGTTATTCTTCTAGTTTGAGTAAAAAGAGAAGGGAGAGTTTATTATCAATTATAATTGCTTCTAGAAGCTGATTGATGAAGATGAAGATGAACACGAAGCTTCCATTATGCCACATGAGCCAGATAATGGTATCTTTGGGTTAGTTAGATACATTTCTGATATCTAATATTATAAAGTAGCTGTATCTCAAAATGTAGTTTGACTTGCATGACTCCCCTTAGACAAAGTTCTAGAAAGTAAAACCCAACTTGTTCAAACTATATTGTGCACGTTTGTTTAAATTTTGGACCGTCCAGAATCAATTCTGCAAAATTAATTTTAAATCACTTTCGTCCAACGTATTTCGTAAAGCGTATATCATCCATCTCAACCATTCATTTTTAAAATCAATTCTACTCAACTGTAAACCAAATGGACCTATTAGCTCAACGTGACTCGAAATATCTTATTTCGATTTTAAGGAAAATCATTTATAAAAATTAAGCTATGTTATTGGTACTCTAACATTTCATTACGTACGCGGTTTGATTTAGTTATTAACAAAAATTAAGAAACATCAGGTTTATTGATCCCCAAAATATGATTTTGGTTTAGGCTTGCTAGTTTTGGTTTGGCATCTTTTAGTGTGCGTAGAATCTTGTTTTTGGGTTGTTTTGGTGGCGTTGCCATTTGTTTGGTGTAATACATCTAAGGATTTATTTTTTCCATTTAGATAATTTGCTGTCTTTTTTATTTAGTTTTTGAGTTGAGATCACTGTTTGCCTCTCAAATAATTTTATAATTATATTTAGGTTGGAGTACCCCTTAATTGTACTCCAATTTATTTATTTTCTCTTTACTTAGAAAAAATAATTGATCCCCAAAATATAAAATGCTAATTAAAGTTAATTCCTTAGTCAATTTTAATTGATCTAATTTAATATCACATATTCCGAATCTGTTACTGAAATCGCAACTGTCTCAACTCTCAAGTTATAATACTATACCAAATAATATATTGTTCGCTTTCGCTTTAATCGTATTGAATTATAATAATGGATTACTTTATCTGACATCAAGTCTAAGCTTGAATAATTGAACATAGGTTAGCTTATGGCCAATTACTCTTTTTTTTTCACTTACTTAATTAGAGTGAGTTTGGTAAAATTAATTGAAGAACTCGATGAAAGCTGAAAAGCTAACTGAAAGATAAAAGTTAGCTAAAAACTAAAAAATTAGTTGATTTGTTTGAAAGTTTTTTAATAAAACTAACTGAAATTGGTAAAATGAATATAAAGACATTATTAATTACTAAATAATAACGATGAGTGAGAATTATTGAGAGATTCAATTGTAATAAATTTTTAGGTGGTAGCTGAAAATAAGAGCTTTCTTATAAAAGTTACCTCAAGTAGCTTCTAAAAAAAACTACTAAAAACTAGTAGCTACTAAAAAAGCTATCTTACCAATACAACTAAAATGATTTTAGTTACTAATTTCAGCTTTTAACATGTTGAAATGTCTTACCAAACACACTATTATTTACTTTTGGTTTAATGCTTAAAAACTAATTAATTTATCTTCATATAATAAAATAAAATGAAGTTTTCTTAATTATGATTTTATTTAATTTTTAGGAAAATACGTACTAACGAGAACACTCGTTAAAGAATCAAGGTTTAAATATGTTTTTGGTCCCTATAAAATTAGTGAATTTTGTGTTTAGTCCCTACTAAATTTTCACCTAAGTTTGGTCTCTTATTAATTTTCCGTTACCAAATTTAGTCTCTCACGTTAAGTACATACTTTAAGTGATGACGCGACACTTTATTTATCTTAACCAGTTGTGCTGATTTGTCTCAATGAACCTATTTATCAACCACATCAGATTTCATTTTATTTTATGTTTATTTTTTGTTTGATGAAAATAAATTATCAGAAAACATTAATAAAAGTAACACTAATTAGGATGAGTAAAGAGTCACGTCATCACTTAATAGCAGACACTTAACGGGAGGGACTAAAATTGGTAACGGAAAATTAATGAGGGACCAAACTTAGGTAAAAAACTTAGTAGAAACTAATTACAAAATTCGCTTATTTTATAAGGATCAAAAATATATTTAAGTCAAAAATCAATAATAAAATAATTTCATTAAATTTTACAATATTTAATATTATAAAGGTAATCAATATCATAATTTTCTCTCAAAACTTTCTATGTATTTATGCATTTATGGTAACATACCTTAATTTTTAAATATTTTTTAAATGCGTCTAATGATACACTTTAATGGAATCCTACTTTAAGCTATAACTATGTTCAATTTCCCCTTTATTATTGATTTAAACAATGATTTTATAAATCTAAATATATTTAATTTAACAAAAATGAACAATTAGCACATATGGTAAAGTACTTCGGTGGAAGAATGCAAGTGCCTAAAGTTAAATTTTACCTTTACACCTTTCCCGTCTCAATGTTAAATGTATTAATGGGTGTGTGTTTATGTGTAATGTGATTGAGTTTTTTTTTTGTTTTTTTTTTCTAAGCAAAGAAGTTGATTGATAGAGAATATAAGGGGTACTCTAACCCAAAATACAAAAAAAAATTTATAAAGGAAATGTGGAAAAAGAACCAGCCACCAAATAAAATAAAAGGAACAAAATAAAGCACTAGAAACATAAAGAAACTAACTCCAAGGCCACAAACTAATTAAACCGTGTGAGTGATTATAACTTCCAACCAAAGAAATATCCTACCAAAAACCAAATCTACCAACGACATAAAACCATGATAGCCACCGTCAATGTAATAGCCCAAGTCTAAAAACCACCTCCAATGACAATAAACAGACACGGAACATTAACCTGTAATAGAACGCAAGTTAATGCAAGCTGCTGGTTCCTGAGATCAACAAGCAAAAACATAAGAAAATGAATTATCTCTAGCATACAACCATTTTCAAGAGCGTAATTTAATCAAATCCAAAAGATCAAGTGGTGATGCAAACTTGTTGGAAAAGACAACTTCGTTCCGAGCCAACTACAAACTCCATAAGACGGATAACCAAATAACAGAAGACCTCGACTTCATTTTGTCATTACTCATGAACAGACCCATAAATTGTTCAAAGTGACCAATAAAGTTGTTAGATAGAGTTGAATGGAATCCACACCAATTAAGACATAGCATCCAAATCTGATAGGCAAATGGACATTCAAAAAATAAATGAGAAGAAGTCTCAGGTTCATGTCTGCACCACAAGCAACTAGAATCAGAAAGTTGTACAATTCCCCTCTTAATCAGATTAGCCTTTGATGGGATTCAATCTAACATCACCCTCCACGCAAAACAGAAAGTTGTACAATTTCACCAATATTTTTTTACATGAAAAGCCTATAATTTATACAATAATAAAAGAAAAAAATAAATATGAGATGTTATAAATAATATAATAAAATATATAAAATATATGATTTATTATATGTATTGATTGTATAATGAGTAATTTTTCTATGACTTATTTGCATAGTAAAATCTGAAGAGTTTAAATTAATTATTTTTTAAAATTAACAATAATTCAAATGTTAAAAATTTTGTGCGTTGATGCTTTTCTTTTCTTTTCCTCCTACTAAAGTGGTTGACACTTGACACACTTGACCTGAAGCTGTCTATTAATAAAAAAAAAAAAAAAAATTTAACATTTACGTCGTGTCATGAAAAACCAATACAACTGAGAAACGGTTTTGGCAGATTTTTCTTCTCATTAATTTGTGTGGTGTTCAATAATCAATATGCGTACCGTTTACTACTATTAGGTCAATTTTCTATTTTATACTGTTCTTTTTGTGCAAATTAATTAAAGAGAAATGCAACAGAAAAGAAAAGGATAGAAATTAACGCCTGAAAATTTTTAAGGCAATCCCATTGGAATCAAGCTTGTATTTCTTTGAATTACCGTGGGTGTCACTAGCACGTGTACTATTAATTAGGATAAAATATGTTTTTCGTCCCTGTAGTTTGGGTCAACTTTGGCCTTCGTTCTTATACTTTATTTTCTTTGTTTTTTGTCTATGAACTTTCTAAACCACCTAACTTTGGTCCTGGCGTTAATGTGCTATGTTAAGTTGTTGATGTGGCTAACAGAAGTTCCTGGTCGGCCGACCTTCCCGGTCGGCTGGCCTTCTGGTTGGCCGACCTACCTAGTCAGCTGGACCTCCTTGTTGGCCGACCTTCTCGTTGGGTGGCCTTCTAGTTGGCCGACCTTCTGGTCGGTTGACTTTCCTGGTAAGTCGGCCGACCTTCTTGGTCGACTAGACTTCCTGGTAGGTCGGCCGACCACGAACTTCTGTCAGCCACATTGGCAATTTAACAGAGCACACTAACGGCAGGGACCAAAGTTAGGGGGTCTAGAAAATTAGGGATAAAAAACAAAGGAAATAAAGTATAGGGAGGAAGACCAAAGTTAACCCAAACTACAGTGACGAAAAATATATTTTACTCTATTAATTATTATACGCAATTATTCCGAGTTTTCTGGATGTCTGCAAATTATACATTTTATATGAGACATAACACATGCTATTGTGCCATAATTAACAATTATAATTATCATTATTAATATTGAAGGTAAGAACTCAGAAGAATTAGACAAGGACGGCCCCTAGCTAGCTAGAAAATGCATGGAAATTGCTGGGGAGGAGACCATAATTTATTATTTAATCATTTGAGGGGGCCGGTGTAACCCTTAACTTTGGAATATCTGGATTTTTATGGTAGAATGATTTTAACAAGTGACAAGTAATAACTATTTACGCCCATATCGGCTTAGCCAAACTCATCACATGTAAGACTCATCATAATTCACATTTTGTTATCAATAGTATTTATGTACATCACATTATTTTGTGAAAAAAAATAAAATTTTTCTTAAAAAAATTATATGGAGTAAACTTAGAATAAGAAAACACAAAAAATATCTTGCTAACATTAAACTTAGGTATGCATTAATACTAAGTAATAGCTGTAGCTGAGCATTTATCTATGCACCAAATAAAAAAAATCATGAGCATTTATCTTTAACAGATGTTAACAAGTGTCTGTAATTAAGAAACTGATTTAAAAAAACATTGAATGAAAATAAGAAATATTATTAGTATACTGAAAAGACAAAAACAATTATATAATATTTATTTACTGAGTTACTCTTTTAAGTAATTAAAAGCATTAAATAAAAACATATCATCAAATGCTTATGTCTACGGGTAATATTTTAGGACATTTGTTAGCTAGATGAAGTTTTATTCTGTTTGTTTATATTAGGTTACTAGCGCTATATCGTGGATCGCTGTGGAACCTTGCGTTTGTGTTGTTATTAATTAGCTAGAATGATAATTTTGTTTTCAGAACTTATCTCACAAGTATTGTTGGGGAAATTAATTTGTAGACATTATCCTTGTGATTGAGCCTATTACACGCGAAAGATTGGAAGAGGATGCGGGTGGATGTGGTACATGAATTATGGTCAGGTGCACCTAACTCTACGACTTCTTCTAACTTAATTAGTAACTATTTATTTTCAGATGCCGAATTATTAAAATTTATTAAAGATATGTAGGCCCTTCAAAAGTGTATCAATTATTGAAAGAGCGGGTTGGGATCAGTTATGATATTATAGGATGCACAAGAGAGATCTCCAAAATTATTCTAGAGACTTGAAAGACTTAATCAAAGACTCTGATGCACATATGTTTCTTGATAATTTTAGGAGAAAACATGAGATGAACCGCTCTTTTTACTATAACTATGAAGTTGATAATGAAGGGAGATTGAAATATGTGTTTTGGGCAGATGGTTTTTGTTGAAAAAATTACTCTTTGTTTGGTGATGTCATTTCATTTGATACAACATACAATACAAATAAATATTGTATGATTTTTGCACCATTCACTGGCATAAATCATCATAGGCAAAACATAACTTTTGGGGCTGCCTTCCTAGCAGATGAGAAAGTTGAATCATTTGAGTGGTTGTTTGAAACATTTTTTAAAGCAATGAGACGACATAAACCTATTGTGATTATAACAGACCAGGACCCATCCATGAAAATTGCAACTGAGAAGGTTTTCATAAGTTCTTCTCATAGATTTTGCATGTGGCACATACTGAAAAAACTTTCAGAGAAGGTGGGTGTTTCCTTGAATTCCAATGCTGATTTTAACAGTCACGCATTTTAAGACTTGTCTTTGGAATTCAGAGTCTCCAGATGAATTTGAATTGACATGGAAAGCTATCATTATTAATTTCAAGTTAGAAGAAAATGGTTGGCTTTCACAAATGTATGACATGTGAAGTATATGGATACCAGGTTATTTCAAAAGTACTTTTCTAGCTGGAATTTTGAGAACAACCTCAAAATCCGAGAGTGAAAATTCCTTCTTTGGTAATTACTTGAATAAGAACCTTAGTTTGGTGGAGTTTTGGATGAGATTTGATTCTGCACTAGTAGCATAGAGGCATAATGAATTACTTGCAGATAATGATACGCTTCATTCTATGCCCGAATTGAAGTTGCATAAGGATAAGAGAAGCATGGCAGAGAAGTTTACACTTATCAAAATTTTTACATATTTCAAGGTGAGTTATGGAGTGCATGTGTGGATTTTGGGATTGAAGAAACAAAAGAGGATAATGGGAAATTATTAATTTTTATACTTGAGCAGCTTATGGTTAATGGCAACAAAGTGAGCAAACATCAGAAAGTTTTTTATAATCCTTCCAATCATATTGCACATTGTTCATGTAAAGTGTTTGAATCTGAAGGCATGCCATGTCGACATATCCTTTTTGTATTAAAGGGTAAAGGTTTGAGTGAAATCCCAAATTATTACATTATTAATAGATGGACCAAATTGGCAACTAGTTCTCTAATTTTTTTATTATGATGGCAATGTATTGGAGGCATGTTCCAAATTGGAAAGTAAAAGCAAGTTAATTTCTGATGCATGGGCACAATTATTTAAATGCAGGCATTTGGCTGGTACATATCAAGATAAACTACTCCTTGTCATAAATGAAGCTTTTAGTATTGAAATGAAATTGACTAAGATGAAAGGTGATGTTGGAGCAAGCAAGTTGAATGAATTAGAGTCGTTTGTTGGCTCCACTGTACCAAAAAATGTTGACATTCTTCCTCCTCAACCTTCAAATACGAAAGGATGTGGAAAACGGATTAAGGGGGGAAAGGAGAAGGCAATAGAGCAACAACAAAAAAGAACGAGACTTTATAAAACTTGCCGACAATTTTCATACCATGATAGTCGTAATTGTCCCACAAAATCCTCTTCCTAATTTTTGGTAAGATATTTTGTTAAATTTTTTTATGGATTTTTCACATTTTTCCTCCCTATTATTATTAACAAGTCTATATACTCTATGTAGGAACTGTGTTACTTTTTCCTCGCAAGATGCATTCAATGGCAGCAGGAATGAAGCTTGACAATCTTTATTCAATATTTGGTTCAGAGATTATTAGTGTTTAGTGTTTAATTTTTTGTCAGAGATAGAGATCATTTGTCTTTTCAGTGTTTATTCAATGGCAGCAGGGAATGATGCTTGACAGTCTTTATTCAGTTTTTGTACTATTCTTGATTTATTTTAGAGATAGAAACTATTTTTCTGTAGTCTTAAATCTCAATTCAGATTCTGATTTTGTCTCCCATTTCTATGTATTTTGAACTTTATAAGATTTTGTTAAGCATGAGCTCTCTGTTAACATACAACCTGTATTTGCTTCTGTTAAGCATGAAACTAGCACAATGCTAGAAAAAGGTGTTGTCATTTTCTGTGATTCTAATGGACCAGCACCATTGAGTTGTTATTTTTTTTACTACTAGTTTCTTCTATTGAATGATAAAGAAAAACAGGGGGGGAGCTTGGAATTTGCATGTATGGCGCTGAATAGTTGATACAATTTTCAACAAGCCCAGGGAATTCCTTGTTAACTTTGCACTCAAAAACGAACAACGGTGACACCGTCAGCAAAGCATGACTGCATGAGGGTGCACACACGTAAAGGAAGAAAAATGAGTTATTGTGTCACACTTTTAAAAGAAACTCAATTTCAGCAAATAACAACCAGACATAATTTATGCACAAAATCAAGTTTCTATCATCCAAACTTGCTTTTGAGAATATACAAGCATGCTAGAAAAAGACTCATCGTGATTCTTTTAGTGACAAATTATGGTAAAAAAAGGTCTACAGTTCCATAAAGAATAACTTATTTAATTATATGTTACCTCCCTTATTCCCCCTTTGATTATATAGTATTCAAATGTTATGACTCCCT
The DNA here is from genome assembly GCA_026901365.1 of Sesbania bispinosa. Taxonomy (NCBI): domain Eukaryota; kingdom Viridiplantae; phylum Streptophyta; class Magnoliopsida; order Fabales; family Fabaceae; genus Sesbania; species Sesbania bispinosa. The sequence goes on along the minus strand of QLOH01000406.1, from coordinate 283,866 downwards.
TTCAGATCATAAAAAACTCAACTACCCTTTCAACTTTCAAGTTTGTCTAAACAAAAGAAATATAATTTTTATTGAAGATGGAGAGATCCAACAATCAAAATAATTTATCGCAAGCTGCTTCCTTCCTTTTGATGGGTATTCAAACACATCTATAACATTATTGAATGAGGATTTCATTAGTCTAACTCAAGCGTACAGTTCATCAACATTACACTCCCTAAGAAAAACCTTAATGCTTCGTGGAGAACCACAACTACCTTCAGCAATTAGTGCTCTGTTGTTGGTAGCCATATGAGCAATAATTTTGTAAATTACTTCAATCTGCAGGAAAAGTAAATATGTTACTAAATCGAAAGAGCAAAGAAGATAAGAGAGCAATGAGGCAAATGTGTTTACATCTTCTGGAGCATGGCAACGCTCAGCTACTTCTTCAACTGTTAATGGTTCAACATGATAGATCATAGATTTCATCATGGCAAGACTTGAGTAAAATTTTCAGGTAAGACTGTAATTGCTTTCCCAACACTTTTCAAGATCTCTGGTTTCACACTGCACAGTTTAGATCATAGATTTCAGCTGTTATGCAACCATCAGAAAAGATTCAAGCAACATTCACATTGATTTATCATACCCAGTGTTCCAAATACGTGAAAGTTGTTCAGGTGACTTGAAACCAGACCAATATGTTGAAAGCCAATCTCTTCTTTGTGGAACATAATCTTTGCTGGGCAAAATTTCATTATTTAGAATTGATGTGACCTTCTTTTGAATCTTATCAATGTCTTCTTGAGTTATCTCCCCTAATTCCAAAAGTTTCTTCTGATAGATCTCAAGAGTTGATGGATGGTTACAGATAACCTATGCATAGCCCAGAAAGTTGAAAACCTTATTAACTTGTCATAGAGAAATATGCATGTAAAGAGAACAGTACAATAATAAATAAAAGAGCTGACCTTGTACATTTTAGGCTGAGTGAAAGATGGTTCATCAATCTCATTGTGGCCAAATCGACGGTAACACACTAAGTCAACAACCACATATGAATGGAAAGTTTGGCGACATTCAGCAGCAAGTTCACAGACATGAACAGTCGCTTCTACATCATCACCATTCAAATGAAAGATGGGAGCATTTAATGCTTTGGCAACATCAGTGGAATATTGTGAAGACCTTCCTGCCTTGGGATCAGTTGTGAATGCAACTTGATTATTAAACACAACGTGTATAGTCCCACCTGTGGTATAATTCGGAAGAGCACTAAGATGACGGGTTTCATAGACCACACCTTGTCTAGCAAAATTACCATCTCCATGAATCAAAACACCCATGTTTTTCATTCTTTCCACATCATTTGAGTAATACTGCTTTGCTCGAGTTTTTCCAATAACAAGTGGGTTGACAGTTTCCAAGTGACTAGGATTTGCCATCAAAGACAGATATATCCTCCTCCTACCCCTTGTTGGGCGATCATAAGATGTCCCCAAGTGAGAGAGAGTGAGAATAAGGTGGTGAAATTCAAGTGGATCAGTGGGTGGATGAAAATTGAAGGGAATTGAAAACGACCTTGGTAGCGATGGCGCTCGCAAGCAGGCACGAAGCCACGGACAGAACCAGAAGCGGAAGCTCAATATGCCCCCTTGTTACAGGAGATGGCATTTCTGGAAGTGGTTACGGCGAGGTCCACACCATCCTCCTTGCTCGAGAGGTATTCACTGATCCTATAATTACTTCACCTATACAAGTCCGAGCCCCAAATCCGTCGGTGTTGATCCCCAAGTCCGCCACCATCTTCAATTTCGAATTTGGAGCATCGCGGAACCGCTTCAATACGTCATGTCAGGGACAAAATCAGTCCGATCAATGCATGTCGAAATCGAAGATGAAAACCGCCGCGACGTATAGGAGCTCTATGATGGTTTTGGAAGCAAAGTAGGAGAAAGTTAGCGATGGTGAGCGAGCAAACCAATCTCTTGACAATGGGAGAGAGAGAAGAAGAATTAGAAGGATAAATAGGAAGAAGTGGGAATGTGGGATAACCAAAGGAGAAAAAGCTGAAACGTGAAAGTAGAACAGTCAAGGGAAAAAGAAGCTAATGGGATGTTTTAATCTCATCCTTTAATTTTAATCTAATGGTTGAAAATGATTGTTCTCATTCTAATAGCTCTCCTCTCTCTCTCACACACACACAAGTGTAAATATATATACACACACAATACCCCATAGATCAATGTATAAGTGTAAATATGTTTGACGCATGTCTTTAATTTAACAATAAAATATATTCCATAAAAAAACAAAAAAAATATTTATAGAAAACATATTTTATAAAAATTTCTATTTATTAATCTAAGACTAATTTTAATTGATTTCCATCATGCGCATTAATTCAATCCTAAACCCTCTCCATATTTAATATATAATAAAATTCTAATAAATCTTGATAACATATATAAAATTCCATGGTCGAACAGGCATGACACCTAATCTATTTTGCTATGTTGATTCAGTAACTATCTTTATTCAAGAGCCATGGCATACACGTTCCATTTATTTATTTAATTAATTACCTTTACGCCAATACTAATTAGCTAATTATTATAATTTTTGTTTGCACTTTGCAGGATCTTAATAATAAATTCACTTAAAATGTATGTTGTATAAATAAATAAATAACAATATAGATCTCAATATGTGAAACAAAACGAATCATGGATTAGATCAGTAACCTGAGCATTTTTTTAATTTCTAAGCAAAAGAATTAATTAATTGAGAGTACAAGGGATACTCCAACCCTTAATACAAAAAATACAAACCACATGGAAAACAAACACTAATTCTAGCCAAGCCACCAAATTACAAATGACAAAAAGATAATGAAAACAAGCCAACCCCTCCTATCTCCTATAACCTATGTAATAATAAAAAACCTGACCACGAAATCCAAATAAAAAATAACAACAAACAAAAGCTATATACCATGACGGCTCCACAGCTCCACCAGGGTTGTCCATCGTGTTAGACAAGCAGCCTCAAATAACTTAAGAGGGGGGTGAATTAAGTTATTCGATTTTATCTAATCTTTTCGATTACTAATTTATCTTGTCCTTAGTGTACTTAAAAAGGCTTTAATTAAGATGAAAAAGAATGTGTACTCTTAATATGATGAATATATAATCGTGAAAGTTAAATAAGAGTTAAGAGATAAGAAAGTGCAAACTCAGTTTATACTGGTTCGGCCAACCACTTGCCTACGTCCAGTCCTCAAGTACCCACTTGAGATTTCCACTATTTGTAAAACTCTTTACAAATGATGAATCCTCCAACACCTTGGAACCCTTCATTATGTTGAGAAACACCCACCAAACAAGAGAGACATCCTCTCTTCAACCCACAATAACAATCTTGATCTTTTGAATACAGATGAACTCTCCTTTAGAGTAGATGATACAACTTGAAGTTCCTATAAGAATCCTTAATAATTTGCAAGTGTTTTGGCCAAAATTATTCTTAAAGAGATTTCTCACTTTTTGTTATTTCACATTGTAATCTTCTGATTTTTCGAAATGAAGACACATATTTATATTAGAACAATTGAAGCTTTGTATCTTTTGATAAGGAATTGTGTCTCTTCATAATTTTCAGAAAAAATCTCGCTGGTAATCGATTACAAGAATGTGGTAATCGATTACACCATTTAAAATTCAAATGGTTTATGAAACATTGTGTCTAAAATTTGAAATTTGAATTTTCTGCACACTGGTAATCGATTACAACATCTAGTAATCGATTACCAGAACCAAAATTTCGTTCAAGAAATTGAATGCTTGCTGGTAATCGATTACAATCCAACTGGTAATCGATTACCAGTTCAAAATATTTATTTTGAACTTAATTTTGGTTCATAAAACATTTTTGCATAAACTTTATTTTAAAGGCCAAATTACTTGCAAAGTCTAGAATTCTTTTAACACTTTATCTAACTAGACTAATACTTATCTAACATCACTTGTAGTCTTGATCTTGCATTGACCTTGCTCCTTGTTCTTTCTCTTTCTTTTGCCAAATTCTTTTTGTCAATCTTGTGTACTCATTTTCTTTCCATTGGCATCATCAAAACCTGCATATAATATATCTACAAGTATATGCATCTACAATCTCCCCCTTTTTTTATGATGACAACCATCTTTAAGGGAAGAAAAAAAAAAATTTCAAGTATACATATATCGATCACTTCCCCTTTAGTCTCCCCCTTAGTATTTGTATTTTTAGAAATAATGTTATATTTTGGGGACAAAACAATATTAACAAATATTTGGGGACAAAATACTTTTCTTTTATTTCTAGAAATATTTGGGGATAAAATAAAATTTCATAGTCCTTTCCTTTCCTTTCCTTTCCTTTCCCCAAATTAACTTTTTTTTAAAATCCATATCATAGAGTTCTTTTCTTTCCCTTTCTCTCCCCCTTTGGCATCATAAAAAATAATCAAAGAGCATCAAACAACATACTAAACAAGATATATCCATAAGGAATAAAGTATTAGTCAAACAGAGTATTAACCAAGTAGAGAAACAGATTAGCCTGGTAATCGATTACGACTCTTTGTAATCGATTACACTCTTTCCAGTGATAAGATAACCTTCTTTGGTAATCGATTACTGTCCATTGGTAATCGATTACAACTATTCCAGATTTCATATTCTCGTTACTAATCTCTCTGGCAATCGATTACATGTGTAAAATTTCACATTTCTAAAACTATTTTTGGGTAAAGGTGCATAAGTTCCCTCATAATCTATTTCTTCTTCTTGATTATATCCTTTAGCCACTAATCAAGCCTTTTTGTCAATAACTATACCATGTTCATTTAATTTATTTCCAAATACCCATTTAGTTCCTATAATTGAATGATCACTTGGTCTATCAACTAGTTTCCATACATGATTTCTTTTCAAATTGATTTAACTTTTCTTGCATAGCAATAATCCAATATTTATCTTTTAAGGCTTCATCAATATTTTTAATTTCAATTTTTAGAAATAAAAGCCATATTATTTTATATATCTTTAAGAGATAGTCTAGTTGCTACCCCTTTTGAAAAATCTCCAATGATGATCTCTTTAAAGTTCTCTACTCTCTTGGAAGATCCATGTTGGTTTGATTCTCTTCTATTGTAGAATCTTCTATGTTTTCCTTTTCTTTTTCTTTGTGGACTTCTTCATGTATGTGAGTATCTTCTGAAATTTCTTTGTTGTTATCTTCATAAGTGACATGTCCACTGTTTTTGGGAGTAATGTCAATAAGCTTTGAAGTATCTTCCTTCATGTGCTTGGAGCATCCACCATCAAGATACCATTGTGAGTGCCTTGCCATCAAGCACACCTACAACACAATTCTTAACTTTTGGTACCCATATCATCTTTGGTCCTTGAATGTTAGTTTTGGGGAGGGTGCTTTTTGGAACCCAAATCATATGTCCATGTTGAACACCATTCTTTCTTATATTACAAGTAGATGCACTATGTCCCTTTCTACCACAATAGTTACATTTAATAAATGGGCTAGTAGACATGTTATGTGAGATAAAGAAATTTTTGTAAAGCTTTTGTTCCTTTGAAGGGTCATATCCTAAACCAGCTTTATCAAATACACATCTTTGATTTCCTAATATTATATCTAAGTTATTTTTGCCAAGAATGAATTTTGCAAGTGTAGTATTTAACTTTTTAATTTCATCTTTATGTGTTTGGCATGATGTGCATGGAAGTGTTTCTTTGTTATTTTCTAAATTAATGATAGAGCATAGATTTTCATTTTTAGAATTTACTAACTTAAGTTCATTTCTAAGACTATCTAATTCTTCACTCAACTTTGAGATTTCCTTCTCTAATTTAGAAGTTGTTTTCTTATAGGATGATACTAATTTTGCAAGTTTAAATGATTCTTCATGTAAATCATTAAAAGCATCTTGAAGTTCATCAAATGTAATAGAGATATCATTGTTTGAAGATGTTACCTCTTATTCGCTATCATAATTTCTGGCCATGAGTCCCAAGTTCACAACTTCATTTTCTGAGTCACTAGAGTCCATGCCATTATCATCTCAATATTTCTTGTTTGGATTTTTCCATTTTTCTTTTATAGATTGGACATTCTAGTCTCAATAGTTCCAATTCATGTTCTTGAAGTTTCCCAAACAATGAAGCAAGAGACATGGTTGTGAGATCTTTTGATTCTATAATTGCAGTCACCTTTGGTTCCTATTGCCTACTCAAACATCTTAAAATTTTGTTAATAAGATCTTCATTTGGAAAAACTTTTCCTAAAGATGCAAGATGATTAACTATGTGTGTAAATCTCCTTTGCATGTCTTGTATGCTCTTATTTTGGTTCATGCTAAACAATTCATATTCATGAGTAAAAGTGTTTATTCTAGATCTTTTAACATCACTTGTACCCTCATGTGTTACTTCTAATGTATCCCACATTTCTTTTGCATTTTTGCAATTTGAAACTCTAAAGAACTCATCTATGCCTAATGCAGATGCAGTTATATTTTTGGCTTTCAAATTGTATTGGACTTTTCTTTTGTCATTTTTACTCCATTGCTCTCTAGGTATTATTTTTACTTCTTCTCCTAATTGCATTGAAGGAATATAAGGACCATTTTCTACAGCATCCCAAATGTTTAGATCCACTAATTCTATGAAGATTTGCATTCTAGATTTCCAATAGTGAAACCCTTCTCCATTAAATACAAGGGGTCTATTAAATGAGTTTCCTTCACCAAAAAGAGAATTGGATGAGGCCATAATTGATCTTGAGGCTTCTAATTCTTATACAAGATACAAGCTCTGATACCACTTGTTAGATAAGCGGCCTCAAATAACTTAAGAGGGGGGGGGGGGTGAATTAAGTTATTCGATTTTATCTAATATTTTCGATTACTAATTTATCTTGCCCTTAGTATACTTAAAAAGGCTTTAATTAAGATGAAGAAGAATGCGTACTCTTAATATGATGAATATATAATCGTGAAAGTTAAATAAGAGTTAAGGGATAAGAAAGTGCAAACTCAGTTTATATTGGTTCGGCCAACCACTTGCCTACGTCCAGTCCACAATTACCCACTTGAGATTTCCACTATTTGTAAAACTCTTTACAAATGATGAATCCTCCAACACCTTGGAACCCTTCCTTGTGTTGAGAATCACCCACCAAACAAGAGAGACACCCTCTCTTTAACCCACAATAACAATCTTGATCTTTTGAATATAGATGAACTCTCCTTTAGAGTAGATGATACAATTTGAAGTTCCTATAAGAATCCTTAATAATTTGCAAGTGTTTTGGCCAAAATGATTCTTAAAGAGATTTCTCACTTTTTGTTATTTCACATTGTAATCTTCTGATTTTTCGAAATGAAGACACATATTTATATTAGAACAATTGAAGCTTTGTATCTTTTGATAAGGAATCGTGTCTCTTCATAATTTTCAGAAAAATCTCGCTGGTAATCGATTACAAGAATGTGGTAACCGATTACACCATTTAAAATTCAAGTGGTTTATGAAACGTTGTGTCTGAAATTTGAATTTTCTGCACACTGGTAATCGATTACAACATCTAGTAATCGATTACCAGAACCAAAATTTCGTTCAAGAAATTGAATGCTTGCTGGTAATCGATTACAATCCAACTGGTAATCGATTACCAGTTCAAAATATTTATTTTGAACTTAATTTTGGTTCATGAAACATTTTTGCATAAACTTTATTTTAAAGGTCAAATTACTTGCAAAATGTAGAATTCTTTTAACACTTTATCTAACTAGACTAATACTTATCTAACATCACTTGTAGTCTTGATCTTGCATTGACCTTTCTCCTTGCTCTCTCTCTTTCTTTTTCCAAATTCTTTTTGTCAATCTTGTGAACTCATTTTCTTTCCATTGGCATCATCAAAACCTGCATATAATATATCTACAAGTATATGCATCTACACATTGGTCGGTTTTGGTCGGATTCGGGCCCAAACACCCAATCCGACCAAAACTTATTATAATAATATTAGGCGCAATTTCGACCGTTGTAAGTGTCGAATTAATCGGTTCTCGGGTTGGTCGGTTAGCGGTTTTTCTTAGGTGGGTAGCCACGGTTGGGCCACTATTGGGCTTGAATAAGTATTTGGTCCATTTAAAATTCTGTCTAGCACAAAAATCATTTCAACTAATAAACTTTATCCCAAATTATTGTTAATATCTTAATTAAGAATAACTAAGATTTAACAAGGATAACTTGCAATCATCCCAATCTCCAGATCTAGTCTTCTGGTTACAGACTTATAGTAGAAAAATAACCAAAAAAAATAATAAGTATAATTTGAAGTGGAATCATACAAAATTCCACATAAAAGTAGAATAAACATAATGATAATTATATAAAAATATTGCAAAAAAAAATTGAAACAATCTCTTGATGCTCCAGAGTTTCAAGCTGTCCAATGTCCACAGATCCATAGATCTGGCCGCCTTCCTCCACCGCACCACGGATCCGACCGCTTCCTCCACTGCGCTGTAGATCTGTCGCCTTCTTCCTCCGCGCCTGGAACGACCATAGAGGGAAGAGAGAGATCTGTTCAAAACAAAAGATGCAGTAATAGAGTGAGAAATCATTCAATTGGAAACAGAGAAAGAAGGAAGAGAAAGTGATGGAAAGTAAAATCAAATAAAGAAAAATAGAGGATGAGAGAAGAGAAAGAAAGGGAGGCGCGCGATCATGGAGTTGTCCTGCCGTCCTCCACCGCCCCATCGCCCACACCACTGTCGCGTTGCAAAAGAGGAATAGGAAGAGGAAGGGGCCGGGAAAGGGAGGCTGCCTCCATCGGAGTTCAAAAGAGGAAGAGGAAGAGGCCGCGAAAGGGAGGCCGCCGCCGCCGTCGGAGTTGGGAAGAGGAAAAGGAAAGGGAAAGGGAAAGGGAAGAGGGTCTGAATGTGGGGAGTGGGAGACTGAGTGAGTGAGTGGGAGTGGAAGACTGAGGGTCTTATTAATGTGGAAAATCGGTTTTAAAAAAAAAAAGAAATCACTTTTGAGTATCTACCGTTAGATCATTATGAAAGCAATCTCAGCCGTCCACAAGAAGCACAATCCATGCTCTCTCTTTACAGCCACTCATGTTATTCCACGTGTCGGTCGGGTAAGGGTACCGACGGATAAAAAATTCCTCACCCGAACCTTGCCCGCGCCTATTTGTTCGAACTTGTTTCTTTCCACCTATTGACCCGTGATCCGACCCTACCCGCCCGCTGAGTGCTTTCTTCCGCCGGATTTTTCGGGTTTCCGGTTAGGTAATTGCTTTCTGGACACCCCTAAGCTCCACCATGCACTAGATGACAACACACTATTCCAACCCTTTAATTCCAAAGACTGGTGATACCAATACGAAAGCTAGGTGAAACAAGTAGCAACATCCTGGACAACAAGACGCTAATAATATAATCCACAACCAGTATGAAGTAAAAAGATATGTGGCAAATAACACTGAGCCCATATAGCAAAGAATGATACCAAATCAAGATCTGAATTCTAAGCATACAGAAGGTTGCTCAGACCAACATAAAAATGGATATGAAAATGTATGATCTTTAGCTCTAAGCCACTTCAAAGACCTCAATTTTACCAACTCAAACACATCATATAGGGTTAACAAAATATTTGAGAAGATAACTTCATTCCTTGTCAACCAAAGACTCCACATAATAGACAACCAAACTAGGGCTCACCTATACTGCATCTTTGTGTTACAATTTGGGAGACTCAAAGAACTGCTCAAAATGAGTAGAAAAGGAGTGGTGAAGTACTAAATGCAAACCACACCATTGCAAGCAGAACATCCAAATATGATAGGCAAACTGACACTAAAAAAATATGAGATGAAGGACTCCACGTACAGCTTGTCGACACCACATACAATCCGCCTCAGGCAGCTGGAGAATTCTCCTTTTAACAAGGTTAGCTTTTAAAGGAATTCTGTCTAACATCACCCTCCATGCAAAACTAGACACCTTTGACAGAGCCAACGAACACCATATGAACTTATGAAGAGGTATTTTGGCATAAATGGTGTCATTGACAATTGCTTTGTAAGCTGATTTTACTCACCAAAGTCCATTCTTTATCGTTTTCAGTCTCTCTCTCTCACTTTGGGTAACCGGACCATTTACCAAATTAAAACCATGATATTAAAACGTTCAAATTTGATGGGAAAATAATTTGTAGACTCTATACTCTTACTTCTTCAGCTTATTTCTCACCAATAAACTGTTAATGTGTTTGATTTATTTTAAAACATGATGTAAATGTGAATTCTAACCAACATTATTTAGATTTACAATTATAATGTGGTTTTGTACATCTAAAAATATCCAATACACGTGTATTTTTTTACATATTCTAAATAAAAATTAAATACACACTAAATATATTGTAACTGCCACGCAGTATAAAACTCTGGCAAATGTAATTATGTAAGGCCTCGTTTGGGGTGGTTGCAAGTTTTTAATTTTTTGTTTTCAAAAAATTTTAATCAAGTTTTTACAACTCAAAACTGAAAACTCACAACCACCCCAACCCCAAATGACACTTAACAATCAATCTCTCAAGTAAATGAAAATTAGTAAACTAACAAATCGGTCCCTGAATTTTTTTATAGTCATGCAATTTAGTTCATAAGAAATATAAAACCCCAATATAGTCTCAGACTTCTTGTTTTTTCAGTTAATATAGTCAAACTATGTGTTTCACATTAATTTTTTTATGACGCGTGTCATGTTTTGTAACACTGTGTATTTGTCATCGGGACATAAAAATAACGTCATTGGATATTGAGACCTTCCAATGAAGAAGGGGAAGGAAAGAGAAATGGGGAGACAAGGGAAACACGCGACTGTTAGAGTTGAAGTATTTCAAATTATAAATTTAACAAAACCACATTATTTTTGTGCCAAAGTGGATATTACAGTGACAAACAGTGTGACAGAGTATCATTAAATGTGACACGTTGTAAAAAATATTAATGGGAGACACACGATTGAACTATAATGACAGAAAAAAAAATAAGAAGTTAAAAACTATATTGTAGTTTATTCGAATGAAAATCATTATTATACATGTTTGTTTAGTTTCTGTTAAAATAATATATGGGCATAGTACTTAATATACTGGGTTGCTAGCGCTCATATTGTAATCACGTTAGTTAAGCCGTGTCTTTATCCTCATAATTAATAATAATATAATACAGATTTGCTGGAATGATCAGAATAATGTAAGTTTGGTCTTCCGTTCACCACGTCATTCACGCAATCGACAACTGAACCCAGAAATATTTTCATAATCATAATTCATAAGTGGGTTTGGATTTATATAATAATCCTTTGAACGGAGCTCTTCAAATAAGCAACCAAGAAGTCCCCTTAATTCTCTCTAGTGTGGTAAAATTAACAAGTAATTAAGGGTGCTCTTGAGTAAATTCGCACTCCTCATTAGTATTAAAATTAAATTAATTATATAATTATATAATTCTCAAAGTTTTACATATTGGACACAGTAATCAGGTCCATTTATAAAATTACAATGTTTATAAATATTTAATTTATCTAAATTTGAAGTGTGTAGTCATAATGCTAACTAATTAACAGTGCTAATTAATATCACAATGTTTAATAATTCAATTTATTAAATTTACATTTTATAAGTCATTATATATAAGTAGAATAATAAGTAGTCTATAAATTTTTTCTAGGATCTATATATTTTTTCTAGGATACACGAGATCACACACAATTATATTTTAGTAATTAGATATTTTTATGATTCATTTAAAATATAATTATGTAATGTATAAGTAGAATAGCATACTTTTTTTTTTGTGTGAACTATCCCCGCCGATAAATAGAGACTAATTCATTTGAGGATATCACTGAAGTGAGCTTTGCCTCTCCCAATAAAGTCTTTTCCATACACATTGTGAAGGGTCGAACCCCTGTCAAGATGCTTAAGGGACCCAACAATCTGTTAATTGTGCTCGACTTTGTTGATTAGTTGTTAAACTTGTACACCTTAAATTTTGCCCCCCCTCTCTCTCTATATATATTACTCTTGAAATAAGGTGTTGCCCATTCTCAAATGCTAATTGGTAGGGGTGTTCATTGGTTCGAATCGATCCAATGAACCCGACGAACCAAACCAAACCATTCAAATTGGTTCGGATTTTTTTTTTCATTCGGGTCCGAACCGAACCGAACTAATTAAAACCAAGGACTATTGGTTCGGGTAACGGGTTGGAAAATCCAAACTCGTTACCCGAACCGAACCGAACCAAGCCCATATATATAAAAAACGCGTTTTTTTTACGGTTAGTGTTTATGATTTTCATGATATCAAGATATTTGAGGACTAATTTTCCTATGATCTTTAATTAGTAATTTGGTCAATGCGTTAATGTGTTATGCACTTATGCTGGTTTGTAATTTTCATGTTTGAATGTTATTAGTAATTTGGTTATGTTACCACTGATACTTGGTTGAAACTTGAATGGTTGGTGCAAATTTGAAGCAACAAAACAGTCTTGTGCCTTTTTTATATCAGGTTATATGTATTATTTTAGGCAAAATCATGCATTTTTTCTTTTTTCCCAAACTGGTAAAAAATGACATTTTCTGAGTTTCTGATCCGATTGAACCGAACCGAACCAACCCGTATTTAATTGGTTCGGTTTGGTTCGAGTCAATGCAAAAAAATAACGAAATCCGAACCAAACCGAACACTTTTGTTTAGTTCGGATTCGTTATTCCTCTGAAACTGAACCAAACCTACCCGTGAACACCCGTACTAATTGGGCCCTCTCTCGAAATTAAGAGAAAATTTAAATTAAGGTGCCGTTTGGGGCGATTATGAGTTTTTAGTTTTTTATTTTTTAAAAAATTCAATCAAGTTTTTAAAACTCAAAATTGAAAACTATTTTTTGTGGTTTTTAAAATGCATGTGCGTAGATGTTAATTGCCCATTCTCCATATTTAATATAAATAAAACACTTTTTTATTAATAGGAAAATTAGGTATCGATAAAGTGATTAACACTTTGGAAAAGACTTTTCAATGACTTAAATATTTATATTACATTTAGAGTGGGTTTGGTAAGCCATTTCAGCTAGCTGAAAGCTGAAATTAGTAGTTGAAATCATTTCAACTGTGTTTGGTAAGATAGCTTTTTTGGGTAGCTAATAAAAGGTACTTGAGGTAGTTTTCTAAAAAAGGCTCCAATTTTCAGCTACTAGCTGAAAATTAATTACAAGTTTATCTCTCAACCACATCCACTTATCATTCTTTAATAATTAATGATTTCTTATATGTCATTTTACTATTTTTAGCTAGTTTTATCAAACACATTCAATCAAATCGGCTAACTTTTCAGCTTTCAGTTAGCTTTAAACTTTCAGCTAGTTTTTCAGCTTTCAGTTAACTTTAAGCTTTAAGTTAGTTTTTCAGCTAATTTTATCAAACACGCTCTTAACATTTTCCCATATGTCAGAGAAAGGTAAAAATTGTTCTTCTATTCATAATTCATAAATAATATTGGGGGAGGGGACACATAGAAACAAATATTTGTGTTACATAAAATACAACCTTAACGTACGTAGCATGTTCTTTCAAGTTTATACATATCCATGTGCCGTGCCATCTTGTTAAGATACCGTGCCGCGCCACTCGATGGATTCAGATAATAAAGTCTTGAATGATAAATCCAGAAGTTTCATTTTGCAATTGCCATACTCAAAGTCATATTCTAAAAAAAAATGCAAACAAATAATCGTAAGCATCAATCATCATGTATATAAACGATCGAACCTCATTATCATGTACATTTTTAGGTCACCCATGCCTCCTTTACGGATAAGTTCTTAGCTATCATCAATAAAAGCGAAACATTATGTTCGAAGACACCAAAACTAGCATAGTAATGAAAAAGTCAGTTAGTCTCAGGGCAAGTCATCACAGAGCAACAAATAAGAAAATAACAATAATTAAGTATTCATTTAGTTGAGTAGAATTAATTTTAAAAATTAATGGTTGAGATGAGTAATACACATTTTATAAAAAATGATCCATTTCTAAAAACTGTAGTTTTGATTTTTGAAACGCCCCAACCAAAGACTACAGGTGAAAACCTGAAACTAAGAAGGAACAATTTAGGGGCCCATTGTTTTAAAATGCGCAAATTGCAAACCAACGACGATGTAGACTATGCGTTTCGCCGTTGCTTTCGTATACTTTTGACAAGAGAAAAAATGAATAATGAATCAATGATCACTTATTTCCTCCTTTTCTCTCATAAAGACTAGGAAAGGGGAAATCACGAATATGGATTCATTTACAAAATACAATAAAATATACTACTATTATCTTATTATTTTATATATTATTTTATTATTAAAGGTTGTCATTTCATTTGCAAATTCAAAACGAAACAAAAACACCGCTATAGCATGAATACATCCCTCCAAATTATATATTCTCTCTCTCATCCTCATCTTCACAATCCTCAAATCAATTCTTCAATTCCTCACCTCTTCCCACTACTTGTGTACAAACTCTCTTTCTCTCTCTACTAGCTTGATATTTTCTGTTTCTATAAGCCATCTAACTGGGGGTTGACCAAACTACGATGCTACAAGTGGATTTGGAAACACTAGTTTCAGCGTGTGCCGGTGGCTCCAGTGATCGGAAAATCGCCTGCGAGACTCTTGCCGACGATCACAACACGGATCCACCGGTGCCTCAACCCGATTCACCGCCAGAGTCGTTTTGGCTCTCCAAGGATGAAGAGTATGAGTGGTTGGACCGTAACGCCGTCTACGAGCGCAAAGAATCCACCAAAGGAAACTCCAACTCCAATTCCACCAATTTGAACCCTAATCCCAACTCCAATTCCAACTCTAACTCTCAGCGCTTCTCCTTGAATTTCAAGTCCAAAGCAGCCATCATTGGCTTGCCTAAGCCTCAGAAAACGTCCTTCGTTGACTCCAAGAACCGCCGCAACCATAAGCCTAACAACATGACGTTGTTCCCCAAACGGAGCGCGTCCGTCGGAAAATCGGAGTCGTCGCTCGTCGAACCGTCTTCGCCGAAGGTGTCTTGCATGGGGAAGGTCAGATCCAAGCGCGATCGAAGTCGAAGATTGAGAAATTCCCGGAGGTTATCCGACACCGACACTATCACCGTCACCGCCAAGGAAAAACCGGCGAGAACCGGAAGAAAACCAGGTTTCTTCGAGAGCTTTCGTGCTATTTTCCGCTCCGGCCGGAAGGAAAAACCGCACCGGAAAACCGATCCTGCTGCGGAAGATTCAACTGTAACGAACGGCGTCGTTAGCCACACGAAAGCGCGGGATAGCACTGCGAGTGTGAACGACATGTCGTTTGCTGAGTCGATATCGAGAAATAGTGTGTCGGAGAGTGAACCGCCCGGTTTGGGTGGAATGATGCGGTTCGCTTCTGGGAGGCGGTCTGAATCGTGGGGAGTAGGTGAACCTGAAATCCACGTGTCGCGATAGGATTGGTGAGAGTAACCAAACAGTTCGGCGAGTGCAACCACGAAGTGGGACCCTTCGCCCTTGGATGTAAGTAAACGATAACAATCTCGCGACTCGCGAGTCTTTAATGTGGGGCCCAAACGTGTGAAGTCTGAACTCTGAAGAGTCGTTTCCAGGGGTGACGTGGCACGTTGAACAACGATACTGTTACATACTGTGTAATGTTGGAAAGTAAATCCATTTTTATTACTATATTTTATTTTATACTGTGATTGAATTGAATTTGTAGGGATGGGTGTTTTTGTCACTCTAATTTTATAGCGACAAGTTTTGTATGTATGCACGAGTTATGAGTGTTTTTTCTTTACTTGTTGAAATGAGCAGCTGTAAATTTTCTATCATCTGTTTCAATAATTATATGAATTGTCGCTCGGTGCATGCGTTGCGGGTTTCCCTCCTTTCCAATCAAACAAAATGAAGCGTGGATATTGTTTTACTCTTCCTGATTTCTATATATTTAAACCGTAGTGGCGCATTTGTGGTTCAAAAAAAGTTTTTTTTTTTCTAATGAAAGTTATCATATGAAGCACATTATATTAATTAGCTTCATTAAATTTATCATTTTTCTACTCATCCAAGTTAATCATATTACAATTTAATTATCCCATTACTTAAGCTAGCGTGATATATTCAAGATGTATTAATCATTATATTAGTTTGGAGAGAAGGAATTGCAAGGGGAATGAGAGATTTTTCAAGTCACTAATTCTATAATCTTTGTTTGAAATCAAAGGCGTCAAACTGTCAAAGGCTGCATCACCATCTACTAATTTATATATATATATTTCATTATGCGACATAAAAAAGTTGTAGGAAGAAGTATTGATTCAATACTATTGAACCCTGAAAATGACCGGATTACAAGGTATAAGATGGAGCTGAATTTCAAGACATGGATCATATGGCTGGATGGCTTAACATATTGACATTGTTGCCGTGCCATCACGTCAAAAGAGAATGACCATATTGCCCATCACGCACGAGCAAGAAAGCATTAGCCCCATTTCCGGCTCTTAAATGGAAAAATGTCAAAACTCATGACACAATACAAGACAATGGTTTCCATCATAAGTTGCTGTTGAATCATGTTTGCTAGCTGTGTAGCTAGTTAGGGTCAATCACTCCATAAAACAACCATTTTGGTTTTTTTTTTTCTTTAAATGGATTTTCTGGAATTATATATGTATATATGGACAAACACATATGTATGCACATATATCTTCACAGCAGGAAATGGTTAAAATGCTATGATGATTGATGACAATATACGGCCTTGAGATTCACCAATTGAGTACTTCAGGTCTCAAAAATGGGTACCAATAAGAGTTTATTTAGGGCCTATATGTGCTTTTTTTTTATGGAATGCATTACTAATTTTTTTGTAAAGATATATATTTTGGAACCTTGACTTTTAACTAGGCCTCCTCATTCCTTTTCCACCCACAGGTTTTAAACTTCTAATTAATGCCAGGAAAGGTAATTGGCTAATCAATTTGGATAGACTAGCTAGGAAGGTTTTGACTGGTGAGATCAGACTTCAAAGAACGACTAAACTATGAAACACGTTGCGTTCACACACCACAACCGTTTTCCATAGGATATTTTCAATACGCTGTTGTTGAATGTTGAGGCTAGTTATTGGATCAACATGAAACGCAAAAGTAATTGAATACACTAACTAGACCGAAAGCGAAAGGCATTGAATTCAATCTTAGAATTTTTCCCATATTTTCTGATGACTAATTAAATTTCTTATCTAGGTTATGTCCTAAGTTCCTAAGATTCATATTGTAGAAACGGTTCAATCAGAGTAGCACTCTTTTCTCCAACTATATATTCATTAATACTATATTATGTCTACGCCCTTAATCAGGTAGTTGCATGCGCAAATAGTTCAACATGTGCATATTTTTCAATCACAAACAGAGTATATATATAGTTTTTACAGAGTATATAGTTAAGATGTTACCTTCTTAAGGATGGTCCAATAACCTTCTCTTTGCATGGAATTGCTAGTGAAAAAGAACTTATTACTATTGTTTTAGTAATATTAATTACTATTTATTAATAACAAATTTAGTAATGAATAATAATCTTCTTTTAATAAAAATGGAATTTGTAATTTTATGATAAGTGAACCAAGAATTTAGGTGAGTCTCCAAGTTTATTTGCTCTGCTCTGCCTCCTTCTTTATGGGGACATTTCTTCACTGCCTCTTTGATTTCAATTTATGTCAAGTGAGAAGAAGCCTAACTTTAATACAACATTCCAAATAATCCAACTTATCAAATGAGCTCTTCACTTATAGTACAACATTCCAAATAATAATATTCATTAGAAAGGAGCAATCGTGACATGGATGACTCTATCGGAGGTTGGGCAAAGTGGGTGGGATGTGTTTTCCAAATGCTAATTATTTTCCCATTGTTGCTATTTTTGGAGAAGGTAGGAATTATAGATGCCACATCAAACTGTCTTCTCAACTCAACGTGATAAAGTGGATAGAGGACTTTGATAATGCAACGTTGGAGTCACGCTATCCATATCAAATAGTTAAAGGCTACTACTATATTGATAGTGTGGGCATTCTAGAGAGATGTTTGCATCATTACCATTCTTAATTAAGAGCAGTGCACTACTACAATTTTTTAGTTTGCCTTGTGTCCTGTGAGCCCAAACTGAGAAAATGGTAAATGAGTTACTGTGGGTGGGGTGATGGTGAAGAGAGTGGGGTAATTATGGAAATTTCTCAAAAAAATCAGAAGGGGTGAGAATAGCCAAAAAAAGGGATAGGAATAGCAAAAGCCTTAAGGGACAGGTTACACAATTGCAAACTACTTTTTGGCTTCATCTGGAATTTGAAAATCCATTCACCATGTATTTTTGTTTGTCAACAATTCCATTCAGGAAAGGAATTGCTAGAATCTTTGGTTAGATTGTTTGTTTTTTGTTGTACTTTTTTTTATTTAAAAAAAATGACAATTTCATTAAGCTCAAAGGGTAGCCTCACAACATCTACAGATAAAAAAACACAAATGAACGAAGCGATATTATAATGCTAAAAAAATAAACTTTATAATACAAAACATGCTTTTCGTATTTTTTTTAATTTGTCCAAATTTGTTTGTTGTACTTTGATTTGATTTCGCTTGTATCTCTGCTCCGGCCCAAATTGGGTCATGATAAAAAAAATAGACATGACACATAGTTGAAGTCCTTACCTAGCTCCCTTTTTTTTCCCTTCCCCATAAATATATATAGTTGTAGAAGACATTAGAAATTGAACATTTGAAAGAATCACAATTTACTTCTGTTCTCAAAAGTCCCTGAAGAGCCGAGCTCAATGACCTAGGTGGCGTTGAACCTAGTCCCTAGAGTGAGAAGTTATCAGATACCCAGGTCAAGAACATGTCCCCTCCTTATAAATCGCTAATCATGGGCCTATCCTAGGTGGCCCAATAGGCTTACCTAGGTAGCGTTGCCCTAGAGGTCCTAACTTATTGAGGTCGGCGTGAGCCACCTAGGTGAGGCCCAGCTCGGGTCCTGGCTGAATATTAAACACACCTAGGTGAGGCCTGAGAAAGGAGGGCCCCAATACGGAGGTCAGCGTGAGACCCCGGAGGTCGGCATGGGTCCATACTTCTATGACGGTACACAGCCCCCGAGCTCGAGTCCAAAGCTTGCTTAGGCGAAGAGCTCGAAGTGAGATCTCCCTGTTAAGAATGCCACCTAGGTAGATTCAACCTCCATAACGGTACACAACCCCCTGAACTCGAGTCTAGATTGCCTAAGACGAAGAGCTCGGAATAAAACCTCCAGCTGAGACCGTCACCTAGGTAAATTTTACCTAACATTTTACCTAGGTGATATCAATAAATAGTTTTCTATTCCTTTGTCGAAGTCGACATCAAATTAGCCTTTGTCATAGGTGACGTGTGCCCAAAGTCTTCTGTTGTTGAGGCCGGCGTGCGCCCTTATATTCATCAATAGGTGAGGAGTTTTAAGTGATCTCTTACCTAGGTGAAGCATACCAATCACATTACTTTTGAGAAATGAGAAGCTAAAAAGTCTACCACCTGAAAAGCCTAATACCTTTACGCTTGGAACCGTCTAATCATGGTGCACCTTTTCATGATGCGACTCATATTTACAGTCCCTATGCCTGCTTTGTGCAACTTCCAAAACAAATCATGATTATTCATGATTACACTTTTCTTTTAACAAAGCACATTAATACCTGCACAACATTTATATCGTTTGAATGTATTAATTTTCATTTGCCCATTTATATGAATTTGACTTCGATTCTTCGTTTCTCGGTGTAATTAATTTCACAAACATAATATGCATTAAATTCATGTCATATATATCATACAAGTATATATATATATATATTGTATTTTATCTATTCATATATTATTTAATCTCGAACTATGAGTAGTAATTAAAACATGTACCGTATGGTTTACTTAGTATAAGTAAACATCGTGATGTGAAATTAGTATACGTTTCGTTTTTCAAAAACTTTTTCATCCCATTAACCTTAAAATCCAAATAAAAGGTTTAAAATCCCACAAAAACGTCAGTTTTATTTCGTTTTTATATTTGAACTCTTTAAACTCTTTGACTACGTTTTGATTTTACTTCCGTCCCGTCCCTTTATCTTCCTCATTTATTGAACCCTTTCCTCAACGACCATTCTTCATCTTCGTTGTGTTATTTAAATACGGGTTCCCCCTGCACGTGCTCCAGAAGCCCGGTTCATAGAAACATATCGCTGCTCTTTCTTTTCTTCTGTGTTCTTCCCCAGGTAACATCTTTCTCCCTTTCACTGCTCTTCTATTTCACTGAGAGTTAAGAGTTGGTCCATGGCTGAGAGGGAAGACCCCATTTTGATTGTAGAGGGTTCTGGTGAAAATGAGGATTTAGAGGACCTCCCAAATAATAACGTAGTTGTCGCAATGTTTCCCTGGGTTAGCTCAGGTGTCTTTCGTCGTAACTCCATTTTCTCATCTACAGAATCCCTTTTGTGCTTGAGAGAAATCATCTCTCACCGATTTCCCATCATCAACTCTGATATATCCTTAGAACCATGCTTAGGAAATGAATACGTGTGTTTTTCTTCTGATTCCTTTCCTCCCTTTACATTCTTTTATGAAACCTTTCTCACGAAATTAAAAATTCCCTTGCCATTTACAAATTTTGAATGCAAAGTTCTGAAAATTTTAAATGTAGCCCCCTCTCAGCTTCACCCCAATAGCTGGGGCTTTATTAGGGCATACGAAATTTTGTGCCAATATCATAATCTATGTCCGCCTGTAAATGTTTTCTTTCACTTTTTTCAAGCTAAACTTGGAAAGGGACGACCTATTGGTTGGACCTCATTGAATGGGTTTTCTGGGAGACCAATTATTGTAGCCCTTCATTCTTCCTATAAAGATTTCAAGCCGAGGTATTTCAAGCTTAAGAGTAAGGATAATCATTCCAGTGTGTTTTTTAACATTGATGGGAATCCCAAATTCCCTTTCTATTGGACCAGAGATCCTTGTAGAGTAAAGGGCATTTCCGAAGACAAACTTACCGACCTTGAGAAACTGGACGTTTCCCTGCTTAGCTCTTTTTACCCCGTGAACTGTAACGTCCTTATTGAGAACGAGTGGGATACTGAGTCTCTTCGTCCCTTTATTGGTAACTCTTTTTTTTTTTTAATATCTGTCGAGTTCTACTTCTTGCTTGCCGTTTTAACCAGATATGTTTTGCTTGCAGTCAAAATGGACTCTAAAAAGGCTCCCTTCGTCCCCCAGATGAATGCCAAAAGTCTTAAGGCATTCAGCCGAGTTGGAAAGCGTAAGCCGAGCACAATTGATCCTACTCAGAAAGTGATTACTTTTGATAACGAGGTTTCGTCCACCACCATTTTAGACAAGCTGCCGATGAAAAAGGTTTGCACCGACCAGAGCATTGGCATCGACCGAAACATTCCAACCAACTCTTCACAACTCCCTGAAGGTGCTGAAAATCTTGCGTCATTGGCTCCAAACCGATCCCTAGTCGTGACCCAAACTACACCAAAATGGTGGCATTGGTTTCAAGGATACGAGGGAAAATCAGAATCAGAAATAAACTCCATTTTTGATCGTCGCTTTCCCATTGACCAAGTTATTCAAGCTAATTTCTTCAAATCTAACGATCAAATTAGAGTTCGTAAGGTCGGACTCATAAATACCGCGAAGATGGCACAGACTTTCAACTTGCAGGCTGCCTTTCTGGATCATGCTCTGGAATGTGGAATAGGTTTACTGGAGAAGGATTTGGAAGATAAAACCCAAAAATTAAAAGAGAAAGAAGAGGAGCTCAATCGATCTAAAGAAACCATGACCGAACTGGAAAATCTTCAAGAGAAACTGAAAGCTCTAACTTTAGAGAAAGAAGGCATGAGAAAAACCATTGAAGATACCAAAAAGGGGAAAGAGAAATCTGACCTGCTAGTAGAGCAGCTGACTAAGTCTCTGAAAATAGCTGAGGATAATCTGATGTCTGAGACGACTGCTCACAAGACCGATTTAGATAGACTAAAAGCTGAGATCGCTTTTCAGTATGAAGAAGGTTTTGACAAAGCTATTGGGCAAGTCAAGTTCCTCTATCCTAATCTTAGTGTGGACGCGCCAATCTGTTCTCAAAAGTCCCTGAAGAGCCGAGCTCAATGACCTAGGTGGCGTTGAACCCAGTCCCCAGAGTGAGAAGTTATCAGATACCCAGGTCAAGAACAGGTCCCCTCCTTATAAATCGCTAATCATGGGCCTCTCCTAGGTGGCCCAATAAGCTTACCTAGGTAGCGTTGCCCTAGAGGTCCTAACTTATTGAGGTCGGCGTAAGCCACCTAGGTGAGGCCCAGCTCGGGTCCTGGCTGAATATTAAACACACCTAGGTGAGGCCCGAGAAAGGAGGGCCCCAATACGGAGGTCAGCGTGAGACCCCAGAGGCCGGCATGGGTCCATACTTCTATGACGGTACAACTTCCACTACAATTAATCACTAAAACCACAAATACATGTATGTGTATTGTGTATTTGTGTGTCAATCGACTTGCTTGATATGGTAAAGTAGGTTAAGCATAATTAGAGCCCAGCCCAATTTAGGAACGTCAAGACATTATAAATTCTCCCCAATCTAACCAGATCAACTAAGATTAAGGGACTTGGCCCATGTAACAACAAAGTCATTGTCCCCTAGACAACACCCATAGGGTCTGCTTGGTTTGAGGAAAGGTTTTCCGTTTTCATTTTCAATTCTTAAAGATTTAGAAAACCTATTTGTTTTGTTTTTCTCTTTTATATTTTCAGAAAATGGAAATATTGATAATGTGTTTGGTTTAATCATTTTTAATTTAAATTTTATATAAAGTTAGAAATCAAATTTTGGAATAATAAGTATATCTTTTTAAGATATCATTTATGAATAAGAAGTTTGTAATATTTATCCTTCATAATATTAAATTAATCATATTTAATTACTAAATAAACTTAAATATAGAAATTGTGATGTGTTAATTATAACTAACAAAGTAACAAATATCATATATTAAATACAACCATTACTACGTATTAAGTCTAAAAAATAACAAAAATATAATATAAATACCATGACTTGCAATTGTCTAAAAAACACAGATCAATTATCTCAAAATTTATGATAAATTTTTTACATATGATTTACAATAATCTCTTGAGCTTGTGCCATTTTAACAGTTTAATTAGTATTAACATTAACAACTTGTTGATCTATCCTTGATAAACAAAAGAAAGCACTAATCAGAAACAAAGTGTTGCAGCACTCAGTGACACATGAATAACAATAATAAGAGCTTTGGTTACTAATTTCAAAAGTCAAAATTAACAAATACGAAAATATATCAATGAGTTAAGTGCTTTAAACTAGAAGTATTCAAGCATATTAATCAAGTACAGGTTAATCAAGGCTTTGGCTACTAATTTCAAAAAATCAAAATTAACAAATATGAAAAGATATCAATGAGTTAAATGCTTTAAACAGATGATTTAATTGATATATATATGGTCAGTATAAAAAAGTTTTACACAAACACCCAATTATGTGTTATCACATCATTTATTGAATATATCATGTCTTATCAAATTGAATAAATGATGTGATAACAGATCATTAGATGTTTGTGTAAAATAATTTTTTTACACTGACTCTCTCTCTCTCTATATATATATATATAACTCTTAAACAAATAGTGAAGCAAGTGGTGGTGGAAGTCTGGTTGCATCGTTGCCGTTGTGCGTGGTGGTGAATCCGGTGATTGTGAGTGGTGATGGAGATCTGGTTATGGGTGTTGATTGTGGGTAGAGATTTGGTCTAGAAGGCAGAAACAGAGAAGGGAGAAAGAGAAGGGAGAAGAGGGAGACTGGAGAAGAGGGGACATGCGACTAGGGTATTTTTGAACGAAATTGAACTTTTAATATTTATATCAACATTAATCGGTCGGGTCAGTTAATGTTGATATTATTTTTCTTTACCCGAAACCGACCGATTAAAACCACCCAGAACCATTTTTTCTCACCCGATGACCCAACAACCCGAATGAACCCACCCAAATAACACTTTTCTCTATCGAGTAAGTCGGGCTGTGGTTGACAGCGAGTTTGTGATCACCCCTAGTTTTGACAAAATTGATTGTCGTGATTTTTTTACTTAGAATTGTTACTCTTGAATAATCCAACATAAAATTTTGATCAAACAACAAAGAAGCATCCAGCCCAATTTCGGCCTATATCCGCAATAACCCACCTGATCCACCGACTAATCACCTAATCTGAAACCCGATAAATTGAAGCCCTAATTGGTCGGGATCGGGCCATAATTTCAAAGCTACGGTTTTAAATGGATTGAGAATATTAGATCTGCACCCGACCGTATGACCGGTGCTCACCCCTAGTCAAAACTTTACATGTATAATATTATGATTTTTTTTGTTAAGCAAACAGAAATATATTAAACTGGAGTACACGGGGTATGGTTAAATCAAATTCAATCTTATATTGCCCCACTTGGTGGACCTACCATTTGGTGAAAGTTCTATTGAAGTTAAAGAGTTATGCTATTTAGCATGAGAAATGTCTTAGAACATGTAATGAAAATATGTCAATAAGGAAGTGGAAATGTGGGTACTTATTGGAAATTAAGATGGACTAAGGAATTGGAAATGTTGGTACGCATGGGCCATAGTCGCAATTTGGTGCAGAACGACGGGGACGACGCGATGCACGATGAGGACGAGTTTCTCTTAGCAGCAACGTGATCTTGCGGCTGCAAGGGCTGTCTCATTTTTTCACTTTTATTATTTTCTCTGGTCACTCTGTGTCTACTCTCTTTCTTTTGACTCTCTACTTGGTCCTTGTCTCTAGTCTCTCTACACAACTTCTCTATGTTTCCATGGATGAGAATGGTGGAATGAACTCCCTATTGGTCTCTTTGATCCCTTATTTTCTCTATAGTCTCTGTGTTTTTATTTTATGTAAGGATCTACATGATCTTTCTCTGGAAGCTAGTCCTTAGTTAGATGTGGATATTTTGACTTTTTAAAATTTCTCTGTTTAATTTTTAACAGGGTTCCAAAAAAAAACACCCCAATGACCCCGACCCGACTCGTTCGGGTTGTCCTTCCAAAATAACTAAAATCGAACCAACCCAACATGTTCATATTTAATTGTTTTGGATCCCAAATCACCCCAAAACTATTACGATCATTAGGCCTAAGTTTGAGGAGGAGGCTGCAAATGAAGAGCCCAATACTGTATGTGCTAGTTAGTCCAAGAATGTTAGCCTTAGTGTGTGTTTGTGTATGCAGTGGATTTGAGCTAAATCCACATCCAGCTAATCCAACTCTTTGTTGGATTTGCATTAGGAAACTGTAAATGTGCGTTGGAAACGGCTTCCCAAACACACTGTTAGTCGCTCTTGTAGAAGCAAACGTGACTTAAGAAGGTTAATAGGCTAACAAACCAAGTGCTAGTAATTTTTTAAAATTTTATAACATAAGAAATGAGATTAGGGTTTAGGGTTTAATTAGTTCCGTGTGTATTACCGTGGTTGGTTGGTTCACCAAGTGAATAGAAAGCCAATTTGTGTCCATTTACGCTTGGTACTGATTATGTTATGAGTTATGATTGATAAATGCTAGATTTGCCTCAGTGAACCAAAATTAAGAGGAAAAATAAAAAATGTGTCAAATTGGTTTTTCTTATATGGTAAATATCCAAATTTCAGTTTAAATATATTTAATAACGGGGGAAATTCATTGAACGAAGAGATTAATCAAGGATTTGCATTTTTCTCATTTCACTTATTAATTATGATAGAGAAAAATATAAAAACAAATATAATGGGATTTACTATCATTATTCACGTGTCAGCCTCTTGCATATGCAAGTATTTTTTGGCGTTCATCAATAACGGGTATTTTCAGAACAGAAAGGAAAAAAATGTCGTTGGAGCAACAAGTTATTAAATTCGGTATTGCTCTTTCTATATATGCTAAGCCAACCGACAATAAAATAGATCAGAAACATCTGCGAAAAGTGATTCGACATTAATTCTCAAATAGTAATTTGGAGAGGAGAGGAGCTTTTCCAGTTTTAAAATGACTTTCTGACCGTTGGTACGAGGACGATACTGATATTTATTAATCTGATGGTGCTGGTATAACTTCACATGTCCATTAATATAATATATAACTGGTTGAAATATATACTAGCCATGCCATGTTAAGTAATAATACTATACATGTGGTTTGTAGTAACAACTAACAAGTGTTAGCATAGAGATTATAAGCTTAATGGTTTATACTAATTCTGGATGAAGTAGACCTCAAAAATAAATGAATAAATAACTATGGAACATCTTATGGTCATAATCAGACTATACCTCCCCAAGGTAAGTGGGTCAAATTCAAAATATTTCCTTTCATGCAAGCACCAAAGGGAATTTACTCCCACATATCAGAATTCAGAAGCATAATTTGATTTGTTTGTTTATTTCTTTATTGTTTTAACACTTGCAGCCAAAGGCACAAGTGAAGAAAACAGTGAGTGAGATAGACCTCTAGCAGAAGAGCAGGAGGTGTTTAACATGTTGAAGTAGGCCTTATATCATATATTAGAGAAAATTTTCAATTCTTGGTTAGTAGTAATTGCTCTTTTACAAATAAAATAAAATCAGCAAAATCTGAGCTATATGTAGTAAATTCTGTCAGGATGGCTTCATGAATACTTTGTTTTCATACATCAACCATATTGAGTATTATTTGAATTATCTATGCAGAAACAAGCCAGTGAAAGAATCAAACAAGAATCAGGGAATAAAACATGGACACTATGGACACCTATATGATTCTAAAACAAACATCATTATTTCTTGGTTCTGTCTCTTCTAGAAATTGAGAAGCATCATTCCAAAATCCAAACACACAACAGATGCTCATTTTCCTCTTCTCATAAATAGAATTTAGAACATTGAATCATTCCAGTCTCACCACATCTCATTTCACAAAGCTCTTCTACCACCTTCGCGGGTAACAAGGGCAGGATGGTGAAAATATGCACATCCCATTTCATACCAGCCAGCCAATAGTGCTAAAGATTGGAAATTGAATTAAAAGAGAAGCAGCTGATAAGTAAATCATCCGATCAGATCAAATCAAAATATAATAAAGCAAAGGGCAGGGTGTGTCTAAATAAGTGCATAAAACGTGACATCTCTATCAAAACAAGAGGCTAGTAATGATGCGTCTAAATTTGAATTAGATTAGTGAAGGAACAACTAGTGTCCCAAATACAAGACCGTGAAAGAATAAACAACAAACAGGGGAACTAAAACACTCTTTAGAACCCTACACTAACACCAACAGATCAACCTTGTTCTGTTTCTTCCTAGATATTAAGAACAGAATCCATCCCAAAATCCAAATCAACACACCACACAAGCACATGTCCATTTTTAACGACAGATAGGACATTGAATTATTCCATTCTCATTACACTCACCACACCTTACCGTCTTCTTATGATCCTCATCCAAAATCTTACAGCTTCCATTACATTCCTTACACATCACAAATCTCACACCAGCACACCCTTCACATCCTCCTACTAATGCCTTTGGGATCCCTTGTAAAAGAACACTCAATTTCCCCTCCTCTTCCAACTTCACTATTTCATCAGCACCTCCAACCAACCTTCCCTTCACAAATACAACAGGAACTTTAACTTGTTTTGTGTCCATCAACTTCCTCAACTCCTCCTTAAACCCTGAATCCATAGACACATCACGCTCACGCGTATGCACACAATATGATTCAATGATGGATCGAACTTTATTACAGTCCTCAAAAGTCTTCCTGATTCCTCGCAATGTGGTGGTGTAAATGACAACACAATTTTCCCCTCCAGGAGGACACTTATTCTCAAATATTTGAACAAGTGTTTGTGAATCCAAAGATTTTCTGGCTCTTCGGGTTTTTGGAGTAGCCCAAACCATTCTCTTGATCTGTTCTTCCTCTTCAGAAAGTTCCTTTTCATATGAAGCAACAAGCTCTGGATCAAACAGAGGACTAGGAGTGGGAGTGGGACTCTTCTTAGTATCACTCCCAAAACTGTTTCTTCTAACACAAACAGGAGAAGACCCTTTCAGTACAAAACCCGAATTCTTAGGAGAAGAATTGCTGGCTTTGAGAATCCCCTTAGGACTATAATCCAAGCGTCTCACACCTCCTCTGACTCCATTAACTTGAACCTTGTTTTCCTTCCCAATGGACTTCTTTAGGGTTTTGGGGGACCCAAATTGATTGAGGAACTTCAAGGGGCTTCTAGTGTCAGAAGCCTTAAACCCACGAAGAAAAGGAGTGGACTTGGGGCTTTTCTTGGGTTGATTTGAAATGGGTACTCCTTCTTCAAGACCATCCATGAGTTCCCAAGCATTGATAACCTCTGGTTCTTCAGGAGGGGGTGAGGGTGGCTTTGACTTGGATTCTGTAACGATCGATTGATCATTGTCCAACCTGAGTGCACCGTAAGTGGTGGAAGTGAGAGAGACCACGTGGTTTACGTAACCGACGCCGCCATTGGTGAGGGTGAGTTGTTCATGGTTGAGTTCTTTTTTTATGTGTTTTGAGGAGACGCAGCCCATAGGTGAGTGAGTGGGGTTAACTCTCTCTCTCTCTCCTTCTCCTTCTTCTTCTCCAAAGCTATGTATGTATGTTTGTTTGTTAGTTTTAAGGATGGGTGAAGGCAACGGCTCTGGAAGTTTTTGCTTGGTCCCAACCGTTACCTTGTCTCCAACGGGCCCCAACGGTCGGAAAATTCGAATCCTCTTGTTAATGTCGAGGGGGTTTCTCTTTCTTTCGTTTTTTTATTTTATTTTTTTTATCATTTAAGATGTTTTTCGTTTTTTATCACACATTTATTTTATTTTTTTAATATTCTTATATTATTATACTTTTTATCTTTATTCGTTCTTATCAATACGTTTTATTACAGAAGTAGTGTTTTTTATAAACCACGAGTATACTTCACGAAGCACTTGTGCTCTTATTGACCGTTTTCTTCCCCTGGCCTCTACCTTTTCATCACACTTTAAATTTCTTTTTTCATTATTGTATTAAAACAATTTATCTCATTATTCATTCATATTTTTTGTTTCATTATATAAAAACACAGATTAAAAAAATAATAAATGTGTCAATTTATATTAAGGGAACTTAAAATGTTTTCCAATATATTATTTATTTCTCTATTTTATTCATTAATGTTTTCACTTATTATCACTCTTATTAATTCTATTTATTTATTTATTCTCTATCTTAAAATTGTTTTCCAAGTACACGTGTCACGTTTTCACAATTGAGTTTTTTTTTTAGTTTTTTATTCTAATTCTAGTAAAATAATTTTTTTTTTATCAAGAACATGTATTTTCCAGGGGAGACATAATGTTCCTGCCTTTTTTTTCTTTTTTTTATCATACATTCATTTTCCTTTTTTGGTTTTATTATATAAGAATATTTTCTCTCATTATTCGTTCCTATTAATGTGTTTCATTACAAGAGTGATTTTTTATGAACCACGAATATCATCTGCGGGGGGCAATTGTGCTCTTATTGTCTTCTTTCTTTTTTTCATCACATTTTACATTTCTTTTTTATTATTATGCTAAAACAATTTCTCTAATTATTCATTTATATTTATTTATTTCATCACATAAAAACACATATTAAAAAACATAATAAATGTGTTGATTTACATTAAATATAAAGTGTATTTTCTAATATATTATTTATCTCTTTATTTTATCCATTAATGTTTTAACTTATTATCTATGTTATTTATTTGCTCTCTATGTTAAAATTGTTCCATCAGTACACGTATCACGTTTTCTCACTTGAGTTTTTTTAGTTTTTTATTATCATTTCAGTAAAGTGATTTTTTATAAACCACGTGTATCTTTCAAAAGAAGCGGTTTTGCTCCATCATTTCCTTTTCCCCCCTTTTTAATCATAATTTAATTTTCTTTATTATTATTGTTATATTAAAGCAGATGTCACAAGGCTTGGTGATGGAGAATCAAACTTCCTTTTTGATCCTTGGTTACCTGAAGGGCCTTTAAGTGAACAAATTGGCTTCATCAACACTCATGACATCCTTCTTAAAGTCAGTGATATCTATGATGGTCATAACTGGAATCTTGTTGGGTTATGGACCAGGCTTCCTCAGCAAATAATTCACTTGCTGCATTCAATTTCATCACCTCTTCAAACAGGAATCCAGGATACAATCTCTTGGAGGTCAGCTGCTAATGGATGCTACTCAGCAAGAGAAGGGTACAAATGGTTGTGGAATCAGAATTATAATCATAATCAGTTGACAAACTGGTTGTGGGTGTGGAAACTAAAGTGCAGTGAGACTGTAAGGTTCTTTGTCTGGCTGGCAGCTAATGATAGGCTACCTACTAAGGAGTTATTGAGACACGGGTCTATCACAAATTCTGACATCTGTCTTTGCTGTGGTTCAGAAGCTGAAAGTGTATTACATTGCCTAAGAAACTGTATATATATATAAACATCCTATGGGAATCCTTTGGCATCAGTAGAAATTCTGAATTCTGGTCTCTAAATAATCCCTATGATTGGTTATTCTGGTCTTGCAAGAATATTGGATCTTTATTCTTAGCTGGAATTTGGGAAATTTGGTTATCTAGGAATAAGAAAGTTTTCAATGGGATTGCTACAACTTCTGAACAGCTGCAGTACAAGATTCATAACCTTTTCCAATCTTTCAAATTTGCCTTTGAAAGTGGAAACACATCAGCCGGTCAAGCAATTTCATGGGTGAGATGGATTGCTCCTCCCCTAGATTATGTTGCAATTAATGTAGATGGTAGCTTCTGTGCAAATTCCTCTACTGCTAGTATTGGGGCTGTGATTAGAAGCTCCTCTGGAGGTTGGCTGAGGGGGATTTTTGGACCTGTTACAGCTCATGAGCCTTTGGAGACTGAATTATTATCAATCCTACATGGTTTGGCTTTTGCTTGGAATGAAGGGTATAGATACATCAAGCTTTGGACTGATTCTTATACTGCTTGGACTATTTGCACAGCGATAGTTGATGGTCATCACTTACATATTGCCATTATTTATAAGATCAGGGAATTGTTAGGTAGAGATTGGTCCATTTCTTTTGACTTTATTCATAGGGAAGGCAATAGATGTGCTGATGCCTTCGCAAGAAGGGGAGCTGCTAGTCAGACTTTTGTAATTTTAGACTCACCAGGGATCTTTAATAGTTTAGTTCTAGCTGATTCTAGGGGAGAGCTTTTCCCTAGAGGTAGAGATTGAGGTGTACTTTGTACTCTGTTTTGCCTTTTAATTTCATTCCTTTACCAAAAAAAAAAAGCAGATTCTCTCATTATCCATTTCTGTTTATTTACTTATATTACATAAAAAACACACATTGAAAAAATATAATAAATGTATTGATTTACATTAAATTTAATGTGTTCTTTTCCAATATATTACTTATCTCTCTATTTAATTCATGAATGCTTTCACTTATTATCTATCTTATATATTCTATTTATCTATTTACCCTATATTAAAAATTTAATGTATTCTTTCAAAATAGTATTTATACCTCTATTTATTCATTAATGTTTTCATTTATTATCTCTCTTATCTATTTTATTTATCTATTTACTCTATATATATCTTTAAATTGTTCTCACACTACATGTGTCATGCTTTCTCACTTACTTGTATTATTTTGTTTAGTTTCTCTATTCTCACTTCATTAAAGTGATTTTATTTATGAATCACAAATATCCTCCACAGAAAACGGCCTTGCTCCTGTTGTTTTATTTTTTTATCACACTTTCATTTTCTTTTTTAATTATTATCACTATATTAAAATATTCTCTCTTATTATTCATTCCTATTAATATATTTCATTACCAAAGTGATTTTTTTATGAACCATGTACGGGTATCCTCCATGGGAGGTAGTCCCCGGACTACCTTTTTTTTATTTTTTCTTTTTCATTCAGAGTTTAATTTTTTTTTATTATATTAAAATAGTCTGTCTCATCATCCTTTTTTTAGTATCTGTTTCATTACATAATTAAAAACACACAATAAGAAATACAATAAATAATTAATTTGCATTAAATTTAATATGAATTTTCCAATATAGAATTTATTTCTCTATTTTATTTATTGTTATCTATCTTATCTATTCTATTGATTTATTTGCTCTATGTTAAAATTGTTTCCCACAACAAGTGTTATATTCTCATTTCAGTAAGGCAGGAGACAATCATGTTCCTGTCATTTTATTTTGTCCTGCTTTTACCATTTTCTTTCCCCCCTTTTTAATAAATATCTCTCTCAAATATCATGTCTCCCGTTGAAAATATACCTCTCAACTCATTTCACACAATATATATTTTGTCCCATTCTTACCATTTTCTTTTCACACAATATATATTTTGTCCTGCTGGTGTCTCCCGTGGAAAATATCTCTCTCAGCTCATTTCACACAATATATAATATTTGATCCTACGACCCAATCACTTTAAATCAATATAAATTGTGTGAAAAAACCCTTATTGCAAGAGTTAGGCTCACCTAAATGATTGGGTTGTAGGATCAAATATCTCTATGTATATATTAAATTTATAATTATTTTAACGATATACTTATTACTATTTTCTATAAACATGATAACAATATACTTCTAGTTATTTGTTTACATGTAAAATACAATGTAACTCCCCATGGTTTTTTTTTTTTTTGTACAAAAGTAGATTTTTTTGTTGGTCGAAGTACAAAAGTGTCCATTCATTTTTCCACCACCCCTTTGGTATTCCCACCCCATTTTGTTTTATAAAATATTTGTTCCCTAATTACCCCACCTCTTCCTTTTCCCCCTGCCTTCACCACCATCTTATCCTCACCAACGGCCACCACCACAGAAACCCCCCTCACCTTCCACCTTATCTTTAATGTCGAGGGGGTTTTACGTAAAACCCAATGTAATTATTTGTTTACATATAAAACACAATGTAACTTATTTTTTTCCCACGGTTTTATTTTTGTTTACAAAAATAGATTCTTTTTTCGAAGTACAAAGTGTACATTGCTTTTCCCACCCTTTTTGTTATTCCCACCCCCATTCTGTTTTATAAAAATTCATTCCCTAACTACCCCACCTCTTCCCCTTCCTCTTTCCTTCACCACCACTTTATCTTCATCCACTGCCACCACCGCAGCAACCCCCATCCCCTTTCCCTCTTCTCTCACCCAACATCTTGAAGCCATTTTTTTACATGTATGTCTGTTTGGTTTACAATTAGATAGAATTGATTTTGATAAATTTATATAATCAAGATTTACGAATCACGTTAAATGGAAGTAATTTAAAATCAATTTCACATAATTAATTTTGACTGTTTTCAGGTTGTAACCGCTTTTGAGATGTTAGAGCTGGTCAAATTGCATTCCTGAAAGTGGTTGAAAGCTAAAGATAATGATTTTTGCTATGATTTTTCTGCCTGATTTCAGGAGCCTGCTGCCTGCCTTAATCTGAATTATGGGGCAATTTAAGTTTGTTTCTGTTCACACCTATCTTTGCCCTTTACATGTGTTTCTGACTGCATAGGCGCTCCACTAGGAGCATCCTTATTGTTTTTGTAATTTGACGCTCTTAGTTTATTGTTTTTTTGTAATTTGAGGGCAATTATTTTGCCCACTTATTTTTCTTTTTTTTTATCTTGTTTTTGTAACGTGTATGGGTTGGAGTACCCTTGTACTTTCTTTTAATTTAATTCTCTTTGCTTAGCCAACAAAAATATATTGGGAACCAAACCGACACCTATTCTTCTTTAGATATACTACTCTATCTTATGTATATTTTTTAGAATTTTGCTAATGAATACCTTAAAAACACTTATTAAGGAAATAATTTTTTATTAAAAATTATAACATTAAATAATTATATTTATTAAATTAAATTTTATACAATCTCATAAAAAATTATTCTTAACCAATATGGGCACCATTAACATTTTTCTATTCTTATTCTACTTGGGTGTTAGATAATATTTCTATTACAGACAGTTTTAATTGGTGGCAGTATTGATTATAATAAATATCTTAATAATGAGCCGATTAATCATTATGCTAAATCGGTTATAACATAATCAATAGGGTTGGTTTAAGTAGTGCATGCTTGTTACCCTTTAAACAAGTCTCGGGTTCGAGTCTTGTGGATGGAAAAAATCCCCGCTGGGAGAGCTAACTCCACCCTGATGTGGATGTTCCCGGCTCGAACAGGATTGCCTCCCTTGGAGGATACCTGTGTTTAAAAAAAAATCGGTTATAACATAATGAAATAACGTGTATGTTCTTAATTTATATAAAATAATGAATTAATTATATATATATATATAGATTTAATTTAAATATTTATAAACACAAAATAAGATAGATAGGCTAATGAATTAATATTTTTTATTGAAAGATGGATTCAAGAATAGTAAAAATCTGTGTGTTGTCAAAGCCTCTTCAGTGTGGTCCTCAATATTAATACATGAAGGTGAATAGGTTGTGTGCAAGACACTTGGCACCATTCAGCTCGGGGTATAGTAGATTATTTATCATGTGTGTCAAACAACAGAATAAGGGACATTAATGGTGAAATGAGTTCTAATAAATTCTACTGCTAAGATAGTAAGATGAGAAAAAAAAAAGGCTCATAAAAGTAAGGACTCTTTTTATACAGCGGTGCCGTCAAACCATTGAGAGGAAAGTGTCACCATCCGAATTTGGTCCCCTTTCACCTTCAACTAAAGTGCAGAAGCTATATATATTCAACAAAATGAAGAGAGAATGTCAGAGAAAAAATTTGGTATCTTCTGAGTAAGCCAAATGGTGAAGGTTTTATTTTTATCTTTGAGGTTGAGGGTGCGAAAGGAATAGTTAACAGCAAGGAGCCACAGAATGAAAAACCGGGTCATATATGCTTTTGCTACAACAAGTGCATAAGACAACTTCGCATACGCATATACCACTAAACGAAAATGATTTGTTTAATTAAGGCTTAAATATGTTTTTAGTCCCTATAAATATAGATCGTTTTGTGTTTAGTCCATATAAAAATATTTTTTGGTTTTTAATCCCTACTTAATTTTCTGTCAAGGCATTTGGTCCCTGCCGTTAAATCAGTCTGATGTGGCTAACAGAGAGCCACATCAGACTGCCACGTGTGTAATTTTAATTAATTAAAACATTATTAATTTAATTTAATATCTATTTCAATAAAAAAACGTTTGGTATTTCACGGGTGAAAACCCTAATAAGGCCCTCATACACAGTAACCATTTTTTACCATCATTCTCTTTCGCTGCGTTGGAGAATCTTTGCTGTGAAGAATTGTAGAGAAACTTCGACGTGTGCGGCTGTGCTGGCAATTTGTGTGGCTGTGAAAGCGTGAAGTGGTGTCGTCTTCTTCTGTGTCATTTTGCGCTTTCTTCCCTCATGTCATTGTTATGAGCACAAATTTTGGGCATATTTTTGGTTGGGTTTTTGTAGATTCGTTTTCTGCAAAGCAACGCGACCCGGATTGTTAGCAGTGTTCTTGTTTTCCTCACTCTTTGTTTTTCTCTGTGTGCCCTGAGTCTCACAGAAGGAGAACAAGGTACGCTAATATCTTTTTTTTTTTTGCTTTCGGAGCTTCTCCTTGGTGACCTTGTCAGAGTTTACCATTTCTATGCTCAATTTCATGTTTTTAATAAAAAAAACACTGAACATGTGTATGTGGGTCGTATTTAGTTTTTAACATTGCTGGTGAATATTAATAAACAAATCTATATGTCAATTTTCATCCTAAAAGGTTGTGTTGTGTGTACTTTTTTGGTGGGTGGCTTAGTTTTTTTTACTTGTTGGTTGGTTCAACTGCTTCCTATCCATTTCTCTCTTTTAACCTCTCCATTTAATGTCTCTCTCTTATCCCTTCATCTGTGTTTGAAAAACTTGTTATGGTTTGTTGTTTCTGAAACCTGAGTCGCCACACCCACACCTCTTACGTGAAAGCGTAGAAAAAGATGACGCCATTGAGCAACTAGCCATGGGGAAGAAAGCTTCGACTGAAATTCTGGGAAATGATACAAAGGTTTTTTTTATTTAAATAGATATTAAATTATACTAATAATATTTTAATTAATTAGAATTACACACGTGGCAGTCTGATGTGACTTTCTGTTAGTCACATCAGACTGATTTAACGGCAGGGACCAAATGCCTTGATGGAAAATTAAGGAGGGATTAAAAACCAAAAAATATTTTTATAGGGACTAAACGCAAAACAACCTATATTTATAGGGACCAAAAACATATTTAAGCTTTTAATTAATCATTCATACACTTTTTATATTTTAATTTAACAAACTATTTTTTAATATTTAACTTGTATAGCAAAGCAAAGAAAAAGTTTCCAGTCTGGAGTTCGAGTCCCAAGTATACAACTAAAATAAGTATTTGGAATGAGTTTTATTGTCGATAAAAATCATACGGCCCGAGTATAATTCTTTTCCCGTGTAGCATATCTGTCAACTTGTTAAAAAAAAATCAAGATTCTTCTAAAATAAATTTGCCTTTAAGTAAAGAAAATAAAGATATATCTAGTCATATATATTTTAAAAAATATTGTAATCTTAATTTATTTAAATTTAAAATCAGATATATCGATATCATTACTTACTTCTTTTAATAATAAATTCAACTTTGAAAATTATTTTTCATTAATTTAGCTAGCTAGGCTACATTTAGGATAATTGCGAGTTTTTAATTTTTAAAAAATTTAAAACAAATTTTTACAACTAGAAATCTAAAACCTCTTTTCATTTTAAAAATCACAAAATAAATAAAAAAGATATTTTTAGTTTTGAGTTATAAAAATATGATTTAGATTTTTAAAAAAGTAAAAACCGAAAAATCACAATAACTCCATACATGGTTATATGGAGTTCATCTATGGTTAATAATGTATAGAACTTAACTTTTTATCTTTATGATTTACGTTCGAACTTTTCGTTAATATTTGAAGATACATCTAATGTAGAATGCTTTTGAGTAAATCATCAAAATTGTCCCTGAAAGATTGGTCATCGGTCAGTTTGGTCCTTGAAAGAGGTAAAATTGTAAAATGGTCCCTAACAGATTGTAACGTCAATCAGTATGGTCCTTCTGTTAACCCCACTCTGTTAAAGTTAACAGGGTTGATGATG
This sequence comes from Sesbania bispinosa, assembly GCA_026901365.1. NCBI lineage: Eukaryota > Viridiplantae > Streptophyta > Magnoliopsida > Fabales > Fabaceae > Sesbania > Sesbania bispinosa. Next base: position 246,368 of record QLOH01000406.1, on the reverse strand, counting down.
TGGCACATTTTGTGCACAGTCAGCACTAAAAGACTCAAACTCCTTAATAAGGTCCCTACACAATCAGACTAAAAGATTATAAACCCATCAAAACAGTCCCCCTCCCACTAAAACGTCAAAAACGACTTCCCTCCCACTGAAACATAAAACACGTACGACTTCCTCTGTTTTTTATTTCCCTTTTTTTGTTGCAATGGTGAATTTGAGGTGCTTCTTTGAAATTTATGGTTTACGTTACCGATGGTTACCACAACATCTGGAAGAACCTTCAGAAAGTAGCAAGGTTTAAAATTCCCTTAACAAATGCACCACTCTGTTTCTGTTGTGTGTGTGAATGCACATGCACATTGACATGCAGAGGGATTTAATCTATCTTAAACTGGTATTTGGATCCTCCTTCATAATTTCTATACCACAGAAAAGTACAGAGACATTGAAGAAATTCTAAACTCACTTCTTGTTCGGTGCCACAAAGGATTTAATCTCACATATTTATCTTTTCTACAATAAAAAAAAAATTGTAAGGATTAATCTCAAGGTGTTAGTTGAGTGGATTAGGATTTAGTACTTGACAGGTACAAAATTGGTCGGTCTGAATGAACATATCCACAAAAATATAGGGTTCAAATATTTATTTCAGATTTACCAGTAACTCCTGGATTTTTTTGGTCTGATCAATAAAATCTCCTACCCGAAAAACTTGCAAAAATTCACAAAAAAATAATATAGGACCTAAACCTTTATTTTAGAAGCTCGTATAATTTATGGTATTTTAGCCCAACCTACAAAGCTCACTATCTGCATCGCGCCAGGTAGCATAAATTGATAGTTCTGCTGACAAATCATAGGTTCAAACCTACACTTATCTTCTTGAGATGAGGTAGATGTAAGTTCTGTGAGCTCTCTGAACCTAGGGCGTCTCCTTGTCTGAAAGGAGGATGTCAATATTTTATTATAAATTTTTTTAAAAAATATATCAAAAGGATTTTTCTAGTATTTGTGTCTATAAAAAAATCCCAAGTATTTTTCTTTTCTAAATTACAAAAATAATCATTGATTAAAAAATTAAGAATTATAATTATAATAAAAAACAAACTTACAATAAATTATAATATTATTAAAATCTCGACCATTAATTCTATAAAAGTTGAGAAAAGTAATTTCAAATCAAAATTAGTTTTTATGGAATATATAAACATAAACCAAGTGGTCCAACTCACCCGAGAAAATAACCCTGACTAGTTGCCTAATTTATTTTTTAAAATATTTCAAGAAATATATATTGCTTGCTCACTTTCTAATTTTTTGTCCTTTTTAGAATCAAATGTATCCTAGAATTCATAATTAGAGATCAATCTCTTTAGAGAGACATAAAGATCATCATAATAGATTTTAACTCTCTCAACAATTTTTTTTATACAAAATCAAGAATTAAATCCTTATTATATAAGTGATCCACCTATTTCCTAACTGTGTCAAGCGTTTTGTCAATGAGATATGAAATTCATTCAACAATTCAATATACAACAACCCATACAACACATTTTTCTCTTAAACCCACGTTTCTTTCAAACCCACATTTCTCTCTTTTACTCTCTTTTCTGTATTTCTCCTACTATGTTGTATATTGTAAAGTTATACAATTAACATTACTCTTTATTAATTAATTGCTCACTTTCTAACCGTTTACTACTATCTAAAGCCGATAAAATTGGCTAGCCAGACCGAGCCGACTTGCAAAATTGTAGGACTCGAATACTTATTTTAGAAGTCCGGATAGCTCCAGGACTTTTTAGCTCAGCCCGATAAAACCCGTTACCCGCAAAAGACTGGGCTATCCGCAAAAAATCCATAAAAATGCAGGGTTTGATCACTTATTTTAGAAGTTCGAATAACTTTCAAGTTTTTTAGTCCGTTCGATAAAGTCCGCTACCAGCATAGAGTCGGGCTGGGTAACCCAAATTGTCATCTTTACTACTATCATGACGCACAAATATACCATAACTAGATTTTTTTTTATTTTTAAATGAAAAAAGATTTAGTACCATTATTTTAACAATCCTTTTCTAGCCGGCTTGCAATAAACCAACAATCATTCTATAAAAGAATTAAAGTGGGAGCACTAATAAGGAGAAAAAAGGCGTATTCATCAGGCTGACGTAACTAATTACACCATATATCTCATCTCATATCCTAATTTTTATAAGAAATAAAACCAATAACATCATAAAAAATATCTGCTAGATATTGTTAATTGTTCTGTGTCACATAAAATATCTTTCCTTAAAAAGATAGATTCATATTGCCTTAATTGTATTGGTCTCAAATATCAATATGCTTGAAGTGGTGCAGCATATGCGGGCACTAAAATCAATTAGTCTGTGCGTTATCCAGCTGAGGCCAGTGGTTGTTTGCCAAGTTAACCCATTCTCAGAGTTTATATTTTGATGATATTTCCATCAGAAACATAAATATCTTGTTTTGCTTTCAACCAAAGCCTCTTTCACTTTATTCTGCATTTGCAATGCAAATATCTTTGTGAATTATATTTCAATAGTCTAATAATGAACGTTTTGCACTTTAAAGTGTACATTATATCGGATCATGAACCTCTTGAGTTAAAACATCTTATAGTCCAGTGAGAAAGACGGACTCTTCAACTGGAATCTCATTCTGTAAAATCTGTTCACATGTAAAAGTGTTGAGTATTAATTAAGTCACTAGCTAGATTAAAATTTTAAATGAAAAATAAAACGTTTATTGTATTAGTAATTTAAAAATCACTTAATATTTATTTTTTAATCATTAAAAATATTTATATAATATTGAATGTTCGATAATGTTAAGATATTTGTTGGTAAAATTCTTTTAGGTAAAATATATTTTTTGTCCATGTATTTTTAGTCAATTTTAGTCTTCATTCCTGATTTTTAAAACCTTTATTTTATATACTTTTAAAACACCTTAACTATAGTCTATATAGTCCCTTGATTTGAATTAATTTGGTTAAATTGCTACTGAATTCAATTGTTTAATAAATTAACTCAACATCTAAATTGAATGAAACTCAACACTAAAAATTAATATGAAAATCTATTAAACAAATCAACAACTTAATTGAACCAATTAACTTTAGGAACTATGATTAAGGTGTTTTATAAGTATAGGATATAAAACAAAGGTTTTAAAATCAGAGATGAAAACCAAAATAATAAACAAATACAGGGACGAAAAATATATTTTACCCAATTTTTTTAAAATGTTTATTATATGATAAGATATCCTAAAATGACTTTATATATAACAAAACTAGAAATATTTAAAAATATTTCTTTTTTAGATTTTAAGTAAATTCTACATTTTACACTAAAATTTTATTATGGAGATATCCCCACTCATGCTATGCTACAACCTTAAATCAATCAATCTCTAACTAGGGAGGGTCTTGTCTATGAACAAAGATATATAACTTAATGGAGGCTAAAGGCTCTTGTAATGATGGTACAGTAACTTACAAGAAAGCCATTGCCTTTTAATTTTTCTGTAATGTTTATTTATATATTGCATAGATTTTTCAACTGAATAATCCCATTTCCTACCTCCACTAACAAAGGATATAGCCTGCGAGAAGTTTCATTATTCCAAAGCATGCGTGTTGACAACATCAGCCACCACTAACCCCTTTCTTTTCTGTAAGTATTCACCCAATAGATCTCCACCAATTTATTTGTCATGGAGCTGACTGCTCTGTATTTTTTTTCAATTTAGTGCCACTCTTAATTAATATTTTTAAAGCTCCCAATACCGAAACTTCAACCCAGGTTCTTTGAACTGATTGATCATGTTTAATTGCTCCAGAATTGCTGCTTTAAATTTGCCATCAAATTTAAAGTGTCAAATAGTCATTTGCAGCCCCTTGCCAATTGCATGTTTTTAAAGCTTGGCAATAACTAAACTCAATTCAAAATTTTCCTCAGCTGGACCACCACTCTGGCCTAAAATGACAGAGGGCCAAACTGTTATAGTGACTGAAGGAAGAAGGATGATGGGATAGGTGGTGAAAACGACGCTAATGTATCAATCCCAAGTGGCCTTAAATTCCGAATGTTTCCAAACAAAAGGAAGTGAAAACTAGGAAGCAACATTTCTGTAGGATACAGTTGCTATTTCAAAACGTGCAGCATACACCACACGCAACAAGAGCCATTGTCACAAAAGAAGATAAAGGAAGGATATCATCATTATTTTAATTTCTTATTTAAATTTAGGATTTAAGTTAAGAAAACTCATCCTTATTTCACTTGCATTGATCATTTTTTGAATTCAAATATCTGAAGTAATGTAATAATTGTCCAAAACCCACTTGATGTAATGGAATTAAGTTCTACTTTATTTCTTCTGGTTCACACAACGGGACAGTAGTATTAAGAGCATATTTGGGTGGAACTTCTACCGAAGTACTTTTAGGTGAAAAAAATAACATGAATCAAAGAGTTCAGATGGAATTAACTTATCCATAAGTTAAAATTAGTCTTTGTAGACCACCTCCTCCAAAAACTCTCTCATTTAACTTCTCTAAAAGTAACTAATTTTAACTTATGGAGAAGTTAAATGCATTTGATTTCTTTGATTCATGTTATTTTTTTCCCCTAGAAGTACTTCTGTAGAAGTTCCACCCAAACAGGCTTAAGTGTCATTATATAATCGATAGTTCACAACTTCATATTCCCTTCCTCAAATACCATGATTGATAATTAGATAAGATAAGAATTAGGAAGCTTAAGATTATCAGTATCATAATAATCCTGTGCTTTTTATTATTCCTATCTAGCTTGAACAACTGCAATATCTCATAAAAACATGTTTATCTCTTGTACATGATTTATGTTTTCCGGTCGAGTGTGTGACATAAGCAACAACGTTATTCTTCTCAATTTCTAGTACATACATGAATACCTCTTTAGCAAACAACATGCTCATAATTCATATGCTACAAAACAGAGGATGAAACTTTCCCACATGCTTTTAAGTTTGTTGCCGACCATAGTCTACATGTTTTGATGTGACGGTCGAGCAAATGCATTTTTCATTTTATATTTTTACATGAAATTATCATGAAAATTTTATTTTTATTTCATTTCTAATAATATTAAATAAATAAAATTCTATCAAAGTTTATTAATATCTAAAGAAAAAGATAAATATAAAACTTTTACATCACAAAATCATATAAAAATGAGCAAAAAGCAGTTACTGATTTTTAGAAATATGCTTGCACAACTTAGTTTATGAATGAATCAATTTTGGCTTAATTGTATTTTTGGTTCCCCTATTATCATCAATCCGCGATTTTGGTCCCCCTATTTTTTTTTCGCAATTTTGGTCCCCCTATTATTCCAAATTCGCGATTTTGGTCCCTCTAACACAGATTTTAAAAATAGGGGATCATGATTTTGAACTAAATCTTGAATTTGGAATAATAAAGGGACCAAAATCGCGAAAAAAAAGTAGGGGACCAAAATCGTGGATTGATAATAATAGGGGGATCAAAAGTGCAATTAAGCCATCGACTTTTTTATAAATTCATTCTTCCATTAATTACTGTTAATAAGATGTATTAAAATTATTAATGTGACAAGCTAATTATAAAAGTATTACATGTTTATTTGATGGAATGATACATTTATAAAGAAGTTAATTAATATATTTATATACTTATTTGTATATACAAATACTTCCAAGTTCTAAAGACATAATATAATTACAAATTACACTTTTAGAGAAGAAATTGGATATTAATTCTGTGAGATCTATCAATAAAGGATGTATTCAAAGAACCACATAGGAGCAGATAGTCAATGTGGCATTAGATTTAGTCAACACAACAAAATCCATAGTGCACAAGTGGTCAACCACTTGAGTTTCGTGGGCCCCACCCCATCAACATGCTCTGATGTCGTGGGCCCTCTACTGTCCGGTCATAACCCACTCGCTCCACAACCGCCTAGGACACAGCAAGTTGACTCACTCTATAACTTCAAAACTAACCCATACTTCAAGAAAGGACAAAATAAGAGGTAGGTATTTTGGTAATATTTGTAACACCATGAGGGTATTTTCCATAACCACTCGGTTTAAATATTACAAGGATCATTGTTCCTTTTCTTACATTCAGATAAGAGCTGTGTAAACCAGCATTTTTGCCTACCAAGCAACCACTAAAGAAAAGGCCATGGGAAACTGCTTGGTGCTGCAAGAAAATGTTGTGAGGATCATGAAAACCGATGGGAAAATTCTTGAATACAAAACACCCATCAAGGTAGAACAGGTTTTGATAGATTTTTCTGGGCATGCAGTATCTGACTCCCAACCAGTTCAGAGGCATCTTCAGCCAAACACCAAGTTGCTCTGCGGCCAGTTATACTACCTAGTACCTCTGCCACCACCATCACCAAAAGCACGCAAGAAGGTGAGGTTCGCGGAGCCAGAAGTCCAAGATGTACAGAAAAGTAGCGTGGTTAGGATTAAGCTAGTTATTAGTAAGCAAGAACTGCAGGATATGCTGCATAGTGGAGGGATTTCAGTGAACAAGATGTTATCTCTTGTTCAAGGTGAAAAGGGAATAGATAGTGATAGTGATAGTGAAGATTTGTCTCAAAGAAGTGATGATGATGTCTCTCAAGGATGGAAACCAGAATTAGAAAGCATACCCGAAGTAAACTAGAAGTAGCAATTAATGTATTCGAAGTTTTCCAATACTGTTTCTTTTCTTTTCTTTCTCACTGCTGTATGCAGTGTACCAAGTGACATGCATGTATAGGGTAACAAAGAAAAAGAACTTTACTCTTCAGCTGCAACATATATACTCTCCTCGAGGCTAGCTTTGTGTTCTTATTAACTAATACCAAAACACTCTGCAACCATATACCCTGATCTTTAAATATATTTATATGCTAAAAAATAATAAAAACGAGTCTCTTAGGTTAGGTATCTGTTAGAGAACTGTATAACGTTTATTTACTTTAATTGATATTACCAACAAATAAAAGAAAATGATCAATGGACAAATAGATTAGGGTCCATATCAGTTAATCATCTTCCTCTGTTTTCTTTCTAATCCAAATACAATCCCTGTGGAGAGGAGGTTATCCTACAATGGATCTAAATCACTCATGCACTTGTCATATTTATATAGATCCCGTGCAGCCAATCAAAAAACAAAATTGAAAATTGAAAATTAAAAAAAGAGTATTATCACTTCAAAGAAAATGTCAATATGTCATCACTTTAAAAGAGTATGATTTCATTCCATTTACGATTTCATGCAGCAAAAATAGCAATGGTTATGTGAGCGTGACAGTGAGGCAGGAAAATAAGAGGAGGAAAGTTAAGGGAATAGAATATATCATTCTCTCCATTGGTCATTTGGTTGTGGAGGGAAAATATGGAAGAGAAGAAATACAAAATATTTTCACCTCTACTGGAGAGCCTCAAAAGTTTCAAGAAAATATTCATCATTTTCTATTTTATCTCTCTATTTATCTCTCTCATCTAGTACAAAGTCTTTTTGATTCTTTTTATTTTATCCAGAATAAAAACAATACATCATATCGCTTATTCATTTTTTTTTTCCTACTTTTTTATCAAACTAAACAAAGATAAAGAGAACTCAGGATTTGTTTGAAAGATTCTATTTTCAGTGTTTTAAAATGTTTAGTAAATTTATTCTATGTTGTGTTCCATTTATTGTAAAAGACATCTTTAAACATCTTCCTTTTTTATTTTAAAAATTAATAATTTTCAAAATAAATATTTTAAAAAATAACCAAAATAGTTTTTTTTTAAATTTTATGCTTTCAAAAATTAAAAACAGTTTTTTTTTTAAAAAAAAAATCAAATAAAACCTTAACTTTTCTTTTTCTTCTATTTCTTTTTTGGTCCTATTGACTGATGACCATTTAAACAAAGTTAGTAAATGTTTATAATTATGCACAAGCTATTATGTGTTAATCTTACATATTTCAAAAAATTAATCATAAAAATTTATAATTAGTAATAAGGATACAATTGAAACTTTTAAAATCATATGAATCCATTAAGAAACTTATAAATTATAAAGACTTATTTACAAATTCAATAAAATTATAAAACATACAAAGTAGTTCAAATTTAATTAAAAGGTAAAATAAGAAAGAGGGCAACAATGGAAAGAGGATGGAAAAGTGGTAGGATAAAGTGTAGAGAAGTGTATACTAGACAAATATTAATTAGAATTTAATAATTTAAATTTACATGAACTACATGCATATGGATATAATATACAGTATGAATTCGATAGAAATCACTCATGTAAATCATTTCATTCACTATTACCACCCAACACTTTAGGTAAAGTATGCATTCACAAGAAATTTCCAAATGCTAATACAACTTCTCCATAAGAATAAATAATGGAGAAGTTATATGATTATGTTTGCCATTCACACTTGAGTTAATGGAGAAAATATGATTATAATGGTGTTACTATACTGCTCTCACTGTTGTGGCAGCAGATCAATTTCCCATTACTACCAGTACTCCATAGACAATGTGATGAGACAGCTCAACTAGTAAAGCATCAAGATTTGTTAAAAGGGTCTTCAGTTTCTAGCATATGCATGTTATTTTTTACAGTTAATTCAGATTTAATCTCAGCCACTTAGACTGCAAGATTATTTAAAACTATCAATATCATACATTAAGTAAATCTCTTACTTAAATATCAAATTATCTACTGCAACCGTTATAGGCATGGGACTGGGTGCTCAATTGAAATAGGTGAGAAACAACATAGAAACACAAGATCCCCATTTGTTAAGATACCACAATAATAAGTGTACAAACACAATATTATAAACTTTTGTGCTGCTTTTGCGGCAACAGCTTGGAAGATTTAGATTTTAGATTCGATACCAATATATAAATTAACAGAAGTGAGGACATACAATCACATTCTAAGAGATAGAATCAACTTTTGTGAGTAACCAGCAAGTGTGGCTCAGTTGGCAACTTGAGTTACTGTGTGGGTAGACTTTTGTTAGTCACGCTGAGACACTAAAGGGAGGATTAATCACATGTTCAAAAGGTAGTAAACCTCATGGGAGAAAAAATGTGCTTTTTGAGAGTCATGTACTAAAGACAAAAGTCCCAAGTGACAAGACATAAAAGATCATAAAAAAGTAGGAAACTAAGAAAAGTAGAAAAGAGGGGAAGGTTAATGAGCCATCTATTTTGACATAATCCAACTAAAAAAGAAGTTTGTCAGATAAATTAATATCATGGGAAAATAAGAATAATTATATTCATATACTCCATTTCTCTTATATCTCTTTTTCCACTTTTTTTTTTTTTATTTCTCTCTTCTTTTCCTATCACATTTCTCACTCTCTCACTTATATTTCTCTATTTATTAGTGTATGCACTTAATTACAAGTGTACATCAACCATTATTCAGGAAAAAGTGTACATATACTTCTTTTCTTGAGGGAGAGAAGGATGGCCCCCACAGAGGGGGGAGGGGGCGTTTTAGGATAAAGGCGAGGATTTTCAAGTCCAGACAAACCAATAGAACATGCAGGCTTGTAGCATCAACTGCTCACTCTTCCAACAATACCTATTGAATTTAATAAAACAAAAAAAACTTGTGCCATTTCCATAACAACCATGGCAACCTGCTAGGCTCCTGAAATTACAAATCATCGTTTCTTAATTGGAGACCGTATTTTAATGTTAAAAACAAAAGCCAGAGATAGTTTCTACCCTGATAACAATCCAACCCTCCCTAATGATATGTAAGAAACTTAAAAAGAAAGGTCAGGAACAGATCTAGAAATCCAGGAAAACTTCGCACAATCATTTGGATTTTAGAAGACTATTACTTATAACAAGTTATCAAACTATCGCAACATACTTAGAAAGCTCATTCAATAAAAATTTCCATTATATTATATATTCTGCCTTAATGAAAGAGACAAAGATGTAGTGAGAAATCTTCTCTGTATAAATATCACCAAACCAACTAATAGGACTCTATGGAGACCATCTAAAGTATCAAATTTCAATTATAGCACAAATTGTCAAGTGTACAAACACGTGGCCTCGGGTAAACAGCCATTACTTATAAATGTCGTCTTTTACTTATTCCTATTAGTTATTTTTTGGTTTCCAAAGTATTCTCACATCCTTTGATGTAAGGCCAATCCCTTTCAGGTATGGAGCAATATGGTAATGCCTTCATCACAAGTAATGTCTACAGGGATCGAACCATTGTCCTTCCCTATGACAAGAAAATTTTCAGTACTCCTATAGTATTTATTCCTCTCAAAATAACTGCATTTAATTTGACAGTTTTATTCTATTTTTCTTTTAAAAAGAATTAAAAAAAGGAAAAATAACCATGCATGCTAGGCATCATGATTTTAATGAGGGGAATAGGTACTACTAGAGGACTGAAAAATTATTCCCCTAGGAGTAGTTTACATACTGCTCTGCCCAACCCCTCGTGGGTATCTGTTCCTGTTAGTTATTAACAAGATAGACTATTTGTTTCCTGATATGTTTTCACTGCAGAAAAAACTAACTCAAGAACATGTAACTATGTAAGTATAAATGTCAATATGTTCACCATCTATACCACAAGTGGATACAAAGTTTGTCATTGTCTGTCATTCATATTTCCATTTTGTTTCATCATCCCCTAAACTGAGCCAAAATAAACTAAGAAAATTGACACATTGAATTACACATAATACACTTAATAACTATATATCCAAATATTGGGTGGCGTTCAATTTGTTTTAGGCATTGTATAGGACTTTGTACAAACAATGTCTCTCTTCTGCATTCTAAATGACGTGTTTTATTAGCAATATAAGCATGAACTATTTAATGTTATGTAGACTGATCTACCTACCATTTTGCGCTCAAGACCATTAAGGAACGGTTCTTAATAATTTAAACATTAAACACGACACAATCTTCCTCTACATTATGTTTGTGTGTGTGTGTGTGTGAGAGAGAGAGAGAGGGAGGGAGGGAGGGAGGGAGGGAGGGAGAGGGAGCTATATTTTTTGTTTACACACATAGCAAGGAACATTACTGCTCCAAAACAGATCCAAGAAAATTTAAGAAAATAAATAAACAGAAAGAAGGACAAATACTATATCTCAAATATAAAACATGCTTACAAGGACTAAATTCTGTTGAAGAATGCACAATCACTTGATTCGGGTCAGGTGGATTGGAATTACCTGTCCCCTTTCCTATCCCTCTAATGAAAACATAACACCTCGGCACAAAATTGTTTAGTGAGCTGTTATGTTTTTATGGGAGGGACAGGGAATGGAACACGTAATTTCTATCTTACTCAAGTTCAGAAGCAGTGAAGCAAAGTAATGAACAGAAAGGGCAAAAACAAAGGAGTCAAACCATCAGCCAACTTCCCCCTTCCCAACACCATTTGAAAAGTATAGCGAGAAAAAATAAAAGCAAAAGACATATCTACAAAAGTGAAAAAGGAAGATGGGGAAATATTCCTACTGATATAAAGGTCTTCTAAGTTCAGCTGTGCATAAATAAATTCTTTGAAAGATACAAATGTAATTTCCATATTATGTCACACTTTTACAATGCCTGATTTACATTAACGTTTAAATTGGTAGACACTCCATCAATTTGATTGATTGCCATTAAAAAAGACAGGCATCAATATTTTGTACAAGACCTATTTACAAAAAAAAAGTATTAATTATGAGTACAAAATATCTTGTATTGGGACTGATTGGGATATTGAACAGGTTAACTTTTGCAGCTTATAATAGGAATGGTGAAAATTCAGAAGTACCTCAAGTCTGTAAATTGGTAAAATATTACTCCTACTTATTTTTCCATTCCACCTCCAATGCAATCTCATTACGGCGTTGAAATGGAAGAGTAAATGGTGGATTATACTGCAACAAAATAAAAGTGTAATTGACATTTGAAGAAAAAAGGGGTCGATGGGTAAGCATTAGAGAAGTTTAACCCCAAGATTGTATTGAGGATCTAACCTGTGCAATTTCTACTGAAGTTCCCTCTTTAATTTTAAACTGTCTGTCACTTTTCAAAGCTTCTCGTAGTTTCAGTTCACGCTGCTTAACTTCTTCATCATTCACAAAACCTGATTCAGTATAAAGAAAAGAAAATTATATATTTGATTGAGGACTTTAAATGAAATTAGAACAAATCAAAATTATACTGCATACAAATAAATATTTAGAGGAGCCTAATTTACTCATTTATAACTATATAGTATATTGCCAACCAAGATTCACATCCATGTACCCAAAAAAGAAAATGGAACACACACACAAATACATACAAATATACATGTGAATGTAATAAAACCAAATTGTGCATTATTTGTGCTTCCTCCAGCAGTTAAATATTTACAGTCATAATGTCTTTCTTCATCTAAAATCCAAATAACCAATGATAGGAAAAAATAAAGTTAACTTAAATCTATAAACAAATTGTTTATAAAAGCATTAAGGTAAGAGCACACCTGAAAACGCAACTACAGCAACTATTTTTCTGGGCATCTCTTTAATCCTCACAGAAGAATCTTTAGGCAGCGGCAAGTTAGAGCCGTACTTTGAAGGCATGACAAAAGACATTTTCCACTTATCTTGATCTTCCATCTAAGATAATATCAATAATAAATTAGAACACCATAAAATTAATATATCGAAGAAATAGCTCCTAAGCAAATACTAGTATTAAATATAGAACTTCCAGATTATAATATTACAAAATGTACACAGTTAACTGCAAAGTGGCAGTGTGGCACCAGTACACTGAGTATATCATAAAATAGATAGCAAAAGGAAAAAGATAGTGAAAAGTGAAAGTTATAATGACATCTAATTTGGATACATTTAGTTGATTCCTAAGGCTAAGAAAAGTATCAATTTATCCAAACTGCAAACCAAAAACTGACATTTCAGCATCAACTTTACATATTAATTAGCTCATATTTAAAGAACCTATGAATTCAAAAGACTTTTCAGGTGCTAGCCAGTCATGAAATTTCAGCCTGATAAAATATGCCAGGGTAGTTTAGCTATTATTGAATCATTAGCAGAGCTTTAATTCAACTGAACCTGAATTCCAAAAGGTGGGTTTCGAAATTGTGAATTATGGTAGGTCAAAAAGTCAAACTATGAAAATAAGTTAGGTGTAGTCATTTCACTGCCATTATTGGAGAATTTTTTATGTGCCTACAGAGCTCTTAGCTTTGGAAGTTTAGCTACTAGCTTGTATTGTCATGATATAAAAAGGCATGTTTCTACAATTATCTTTGTTGAAAGGAATTCATATTAAATGAAGAATGTAACTATATAATAACCTTGCTGGCAATGCATCTAAAAATAAGTTATGGTAAAAACTGGAAACAAGATACTTCACAAAATCCATGGAAAAGAAGCATGATACCTTTGTCGTTAACACGGGCGTTGTCATATCCATTTTAACACCATCAGATTGACTCTTACTTGTAAAAACAGGTGTAGTCATCTCCATTTTCTCCTTTGTTGTATTCTACCATAAGAACAACAACACACATCTATAATTTCCCTCTTCTCTCAATAGAAGCGGAAAACAAAGAGATATAGTGACCAGAAGCAACCCAGTAAAATTTTGAAATGCACAAATGTGGTTCAGTTCTGAAATATATAACTACCTTACCAAAAAGGTACTCAGCTAGGACATTAAAGGACTGAGAAGAACCGCTGAAATCAAATCCACTCTTCCCAGGCATCGTAGTCTCTGCTACAATGTAAGGCTGCAAAGATAATCATTAAATCATGATGAGACATTCCCAATACCAGATGGTTCATCAGTGACGGCAAAGTGCTTAGCATTGCATTGATGGAAGTGTTAAGGTAACCACTTGTAAGCACTTGGCATAAAGGGAGTTCTGTAACAACATATCAACTCAACTGAATAAGAATATAAAGTAAACTGATATTACTCACTCATCCACAGTCCCCCAAGTCCAGCTTTTAACAGCTACAAATCAAATGCAGCAAGCATAATACATGGTATACTAGGTAGTAGGTTCTCTAAATGCAATAAATATATAAAGCATCTAAGCATACATGCACATGTGCAGAACATGAAGAAACCGCACTATCCATTAAAATCCAAAAAGAATTAAACTATAAATTTGATAACAGAGAAAGAAAAGGAGCTAAAAGCCTAAAAGGATACTTATTATAGTATATAGATATATACCTCAACTTCCCTGATCTCATACTGGTCCCTTCTACTTAGAACTTTGAACTTGATAGACTCAAGGTCCGGAACTACAACCAAGCTCAAGCACCGAAATAATTAATATGCAAGAAAAAAAAGGAACAAATTAATTGCAATTTGCATATCTGAGAACGAAAATTAACTACCTGCCATCAACGCCTCCTCGAGAGTGCGACTTTCAAATCTTTTCGGAAAGATGTATCTCGCAGTCTCAGTAGCCACGTCTGCAACAACTGCAGTACACAAATGAATTAGGAAGATTGCAGAGTGAAGAAAAGGAAAGGTTGGAAGCAGAGTTTTCTTTTTAATAACATTTACGTCGCTGGGAGAGAGAATTGGCTTGAGAAGCAAGGGCGAAAATGAGTGAGATTCGGGCTTCAGAGGCAGACATGGTTCTTCGGCGGTTGCTGATTCTTTCACCGGAAGATGCAGAGTTGGTGATGGAGACAATCGATGAGCGGTTGTCAGGTTTCCATGGAATGGAGGTCACGATACTCGATTGCAGAGAAAGAGAAGGGTTGCAAAGAGGAAGCATATTGATGTTTTTTTGTGAATTGAATTTTGATTCACGCCAACAGCTTCTTCTGTTTTTGAATTTCTGTTGCCAATATATAAGTGCGATTTTGGTCCACTGGTGGTTATGATTTTTCCCGGCACGAAAAAACTCAGTCCGGCACAACTAAATTATACACATGGGCCCCTTTTTCAGATACTTTGCTTGCCCTGAACCACAACAGCAATAAAACTTCTGTCAATTTTGAGTAATTTGTAATTTTTATTATACAAATATCCAGTTGCAATTTTTTCTTCTATTTTTTCACTTTTTATTTCATTATTTTAAATTTTTTATTCTTTACATACGCAACACCATAAAATTGATTTCAAATAGTTATACATGGTTAAAATTGATTTCAAATAGTATACATGGTTAGTGTAACAAAGTTTTTAGACAGACATTTAATAGATATTTAATGGTGTGTTACTACATAATTTAATGAATATGACACATCATATACTATTAAATTCATTAAATGATGTGGCAGAACATTATTAAATATATGTGTAAAACTTTTTTACATTGACAGTGCATAATAATTAAATTCTTTAAAATTAAGTTACTTTTGTTATTTATTAAAATTATTTTTATTTTGATCATAAAAAAACACTAACCAATTTTAGGCTTATTGCACTTTTGTCCCTCAAATTTTTTTAAGTAAATTAAGTCTAGTTACTTTTAAAATTAAAAGTGTGTTCGGTAAAACTAGCTGAAAAGCTAGCTGAAAGCTGAAAAATTATTGAGTGTGTTTGGTAAAACTAGTTGAGAATGGTAAAATGACATTTAAAGACAACATTAATCATTAAATAATTATAAGTGGGGGTGATTGAGAGTTAAACTTGTAATTAATTTTCAACTAGTAGCTGAAAATTGGAGCTTTTTTAAAAAAGCTACCCCAAGTAGCTTTTTAAGAAAAGCTTGTAGCTACCAAAAAAGCTACCTTCCCAAACATTGCTGAAACGATTTCAGTTACTATTTTCAACTTTTAGCTAGCTGAAATGGCAAGCCAAACACACTCTAAGTACATTTATCCTCATTTGTTTTATATCTAAAACCCTTAAATTTTCACTTTCTATTCAATATCTTCACAAATTGAATTGATTAAATCGTTTTAAATCTTCTTAATATGCAAACTCACCAATCAAAATATCAAATTTCACCTAATATCAAAAAATCCTAAATTTTTTACCTTCTTTAAACTTTAATTTCAGATAATACAAAATCCTTCAAATTTTATCAAATTTCTATTAAATTTTTTACTTTAAAACTTTAAATTATTTTATACCTCAAATCTATTTTGAATTCTCATATATTTGTATTGAAAATAAGAACTTAGTTAGGCATAGAAAAATTGACAGAAAAAACTAAATTTATTTAATTTTGAAAGTGTAAGAACTTAATTTGCTAAAAAAATCTTGAGAGACAAAAATTACATAAAAACTAACTAATTTAAAGGGTGAAAAGTGTAACTTAATTTTTTTTACTTTATTTTTTTTTAAAAAAATAATTATTCCTTCGTCTTGCTTGCGTCAAAACCCGAGAGAAAGAACCCAGAGACAGAGTGTATGTAAGAACTAAGAAGAGAAAGCTTCCATTTTTATCTTAGTACGAAGCAGAAAACGGTGATGAAGAAGAGGTTGCTGAAACCAATCGCAAAACCACCGGTTTCTCCAATACTCAACCCTCCTTGTCCTCCACCTGATGCATCTCTTTCCCCTCTTTCTCCTCCTCCTCCTCCCACTCTCACCCTCACTCCAACCCCTCACTACGATCGCTTCCTTCACTTCCTCAACACCCATCTCTCCCCTCCTTTAACCCCCGACACACTGATCCACTTCCTCAAATCGAAGCTCCACCACCACCCTTCCTTCACTCACTACGACTTCCACATCTTCACCTGGGCTTCTTCCCTCGACACCTTTCGCCACAACCACACCTCCTTCGAATGGATGGCTCGCACCCTCGCTCTCACCCACCGCTTCCCCCACCTCCGCACCCTCCTCAATTTCATCGCTTCTAACCCTTGCCCTTGCTCCTCCGATGGCATTTTCTCTTGCCCCAAAAATGAACCTATTTTCCGTTTCGCCATTCACGCTTACTGTAAAGCTTCCAAATTGGACGATGCCCTCTTTGCCTTTCGCTGCATGCTTAGGTTGATCGATGGCAGGCCTCATGTCTCCGTTTGCAATATTCTGATTCATGGGTTTGTCAAATGTGGTATGCATGATAGGGCTCTTGAATTTTATCATGAGATGGTTAGGGATATTAGGGTCAAGCCTGATGTTTTTACTTTTAATATTTTGATTAGCAGTTATTGTAAGAATTCACAATTTGGGTTGGCTTTGGAGTTGTTTAAGGAGATGAGGAAAATGGGGTGTCATCCAAATGTGGTTACTTTTAATACCTTGATTAAGGGCTTGTTTAGGGAGGGTAGGGTTGAAGAAGGGATTGGGATGGCTCATGAGATGATTGAATTGGGGTGTCAACTTTCCAGTGTTACTTGTGAGATTTTGGTTCATGGACTTTGTAAGGAAGGGAAGGTTTTGCAGGTGTGTGACCTATTGGTGGGTTTTAACAAGAGGGGGGTTTTGCCAAAAGGGTATGATTATTTTGATTTGGTGGAAGTTTTGTGCAGGGAAGGAAATGCTATTCGAGCCTTGGAGCTTATTTATGAGTTATGGGACAAAGGAAGTGTGCCAAGCTTGATTGCTTGTACTGTGATGATTGATGGTTTGAGAAGATTGGGGAAGACTGAAGAAGCTTGGAGATTGGTGGAAAAAATGCTTAAAGAGGGTATGGTGCTGGATGTTGTGACTTTCAATTGTGTCCTTCAAGATATTTGCAATGAGCGAAGAACAGAAGAAGCAGATAAATTGAGATTACTAGCTTCAAGCAAGGGTTCGGAACCAGATGGAATGACATATAAAATTTTGGTTACTGGATATATGGGAGAGGGAAGTCGAAAAGAAGGAGAGTTAGTGGTAAATGAAATGTTGGATAGGGGGTTTATACCTGATCTTGCTTCATATAATAAATTGATGGAGGGACTATCTAAATGTCAACGCTCTGCATGCCATCAAGTCAACAAATTTGGCAGCTGAAAATACAAACATTTAAGATATAACTTGGTTTTCAAGTATGATCTATATGCATGGGCTAAGATGATTGTGGAATGATTGAGAGGTGAGCCTATAAAAACTTCAGATGATAAATGCAAGTTTTTTGAGAAAGATGAAGATAGAGTGCAAGTTCACTTTCAAGACGGTTGGTGCTCTAAACTCCCATCCTTTGAAATTATTTAATTTTTAAGATTATGTTTCCTGATATGAATGAATGTTGTAAAGATTTCAATGGGATTGAACCTGATACACAAAGTCCACATCCTCTATGAGTTACAAGACATCATTTATGTGCTTTCATTATTTAACATTGATTATAAGTTTGCTATTATCCATATCTTCAATGTAACATTTTCATGTGTTTTAGTTCTTTCTTTTCCTTCTAAATTTATCTGTTTTATGATTTTTTTCAGAGTTCCAGGGAGGTCCTGTTGGAGCTAAGAGCGGATCAGAATGGGGATGCAGGGGATCCAATCCCCCCCACCGCATAACCACAGCCCCTTGATAAAGACCAGGGGAGATATCATTTGAGCTATGTTCCACCCGTTGCTTTGTGGCTTTTTATTTACAAGAGGAATGCTGAAGTTGAAACAAAGCTAGGCGGCAATGTTGATGAATACTAGGATAGTTGAATTACCTTTACTGAGGCTGAGGGTATCCATAGTTGTGCTTTATATTCATTCTTTTATGTGGTCAATTTAATGAATAATGTGTCAAAGTTGAAGGCATTGGTTCGTGAAATATTCGACAGTTCTCAGTTGTTTTTCTCCCTTACATATTGTTATTCTTTTTGTTTCTGGTCCTCATCAAATAAGCATTGTTTCGTGAAGGCATTATTATCTTACAACAATAATATATACACACCTAGTTATTTCATACATCTACCTAACACCCTTCTTCTCTCTCTCCTTGTCGAGTCATATTACATATCACATTTGTCACTCATCTCTCATAAACTCTAATATCAAATTATCAATATGCTTGTAATTTAAGGAACAGAAATGGAAAATGCGAGTCATGATTGAGAATGTGAATAATATATAGCCGTATGATTTATCTAGTGAAATCAAATAGCTAATCGTTAGAAAAGTTCCCACAGTTTGAAGAAAAATGGATTTGAATCAGTTGTTTTTCGCTGATACATTTTCTAGTCGATTTGTTTCTGAAGGATATATCATATATTGATGGATTTTGGGAACAAACTTCTCCTCTTAAAGACCTAGGTTATGAAAATGTCTATGAGAAAGGGAGGAAGAGGAGACGTGATTTCGATTGTACTCTTGTGACTATATGATTGTAGACGAGAAACATACAGTGATATGAATTTCTGGATCGATGCTTAAATGTGTAATTTCTATTAAACAAATAAATCTTCAAAAGTAGTAGTATTTTTTTTCTTGTAACTGCAAACAGCTGGACTTAATGTTGGAAAACAAAAGGTGATCAAATAAGTACCCATGTGAGGAAGATATTCATAACTTAAGGGAGATAAACTTTGCAGTCAAACAAGAAATAAATTTGCACACGAAAAAGAAAATGGTAAAACTAGAAAAACTATTCTTCAAACAAAATACATAGCCATCTGAACTGAATGGTGCTTGAAGCCACATTTCTCATAAAACACCTTGTTCTCAAGGCTGCAATCAAGAATTACCTTATAGCACCCCATTGAACGAGCATGATCCGTGAGGAAGTTGATTATTTTCTTTCCCAATTGCTTCCCACGAACGCTGGAATCCACAACAACATCCTCAATATGCCCAACTTTGCCACAATTTCTTAGAAATTTCTTCTCAATAAACACACTCCCTGTTGCAATGATCTTCCCAGAAAGCTCGTCTTCAATAACACAGATAACATGGTCATCTCCAAGAGAACTGAGCTCTTGAAATCTATCCTCAAATTCCTTGTCAGAGACAGAATCACAAACGCTGAGCTGTTGCAATAACTCTATGAAACCTTTGCCCTTATCTGAGATCTCTAATCTCCGAACTCTAAACTTTTGTTCCTCACTGTTTTGCATCTTCTCCAGTGCAACTGACACAGATCACGAAAGTAGTAGGAATGTGTCATAACCAATTCACATTTTTCAATTCAAAATCTGTTAGATCAGAAAATGAAACAGAATGAAAAAAACTGAAACAATTTCCAACCAAACAGAGATTAGAAGATTTTTCACATTCTTACCGTTTGATTTTGTTACCAAAGCGGAATAAGAAGCGCCCCAAAATCCCCCAACTGCAAACTAATGTTCGAGAAGTAACCAAACCAACCCCTTTTGGTTTTGGCGACGCTTTAATTTTTTGTTTTTTTTATTTCGGACGGCTTGGTAAAGTCTGAACCGTTGATATTTTTTGATGAGGTGGCTTAATCTGAGCCGTGAGATGGGCTGAAACTTGGGTTGAGGTCTCTGTAAGAAAAAACGCAATCGTAGAGAAGGTAGCGAGCCATCAATGGAAGTTTAGAGAGAGAAATAAGAGAGAGAAAGATGCAGACATCACTGATTCGACGCTTGGCTCCGTCATTAGCAGCACGATTTCGACAAAACGAAAGGTTTATAAGCTCTTCTTCTTCTGCTGCTTCTGCTTCTGTTCTTCACCATGCCACTTCTTCTTCTTCTGACGTGGAGCCCGTTCACCTGACCGAAAACTGTGTTCGAGTATGCTACCTTCTCTCACAATCACGCTTTCCTCTTGTTTTCCTTTTTTTTTTATGTTAATCGGTAATTCTTGTGATCTAATTGCACTGTTTTAATCAGCAAAAGTGATTTTGATGTGTAATACCCTTATATTCGCTAATTTTAAAAAATAAATCACGAAATTTACATTTGGTTTGATTAATGGAGTTTCTCCCCTATGCTTGTGATTATGATATCATTCATATAATCAATTCCAATCCATTTCTGCTACTTATTGAATATGGAACAGAGAATGAAGGAATTGGAAAGCAGTGAATCATCAGCAGGCGGAAAAATGCTTCGTTTGAGTGTAGAAACTGGTGGATGTTCTGGATTTCAGTATGCTTTTAATCTGGATGACAGAATCAACTCAGATGACAGGTATATCCTCTTACCAGTCAAATTTCATTGATGACATACTTGCTAAACCTAAACCCTTGTCTTTTATAAATTATGACTTACTTTACTTAATATACTGGCAGAGTTTTTGAGAGGGAAGGGATTAAACTGGTTGTTGATAATATTTCATACGATTTTGTGAAAGGCGCAACTGTTGATTATGTTGAGGAGCTAATCCGTTCAGCTTTCATAGTAAGTCAAGCACACTTGTGAGCCATGTATAAACTGGTGTTTATTTAAAACTATCTTCACATTCTTTCCTTTGCACTTCACAGCTATCGCATCCTGTTATCTAGTTAAATCCTGAAACATTTGAGAACTTCTATTTGATATAAAACCATTCATGAGCCTTTGCCTATCAACTCAAGCTTTTACGAGAGTTGGCCCTTAACATGGTATCATACTCTCTATGATCAATCAGTCAAGAGTTTGATCCTTGCCACCCTTATTCTTCTAATAAAAAGTTGAATTTGGGCACAAGGTAGAGTAGGTATGCGCATTTGTCCGTGCTTCAAGCTCAAAGAGATCTTGCATGAAAGCACATGTTAGATATAAAGTCATTCATGAGCCTTTATTTAAAAATTTGAGTTTTTATGAGAGTTGGTCCTTGTCAACTTCCACAAGCTACCTTACTAATGACTGTTGCTGATTTGAATTAAAGAAAACCTCACAGCCATATTCAGGCTCACATTGGAATCTGAGGTCAATTAGGCCCTGTTCAATCTTTTAGTTCTAGAAATTAAAAAGAATTAATGTACTTGATGTTTTCGTATAAAATTTTCAGGATCAACCTACTCAAAATGCTCTAAATAGAGGTGAATCATTTTTAAGGATGACAGTTGGTAGGGTCTCAGTAGAGTACTATAGTACTTGTCCCCTTGCATTAAAAAAAAAAAATAAAAAAAATAACTTACTTGGATCCATATCCATAAGCATGGCAACTTTAATACCCATATCCTTGCCCATTGTATACCCATTTGATGGGTAAAAGCTCTATCCATTGTGGGTAATTTTTATGTGTACCCAATACCCATTGGATTTGGATTTAGTTATCATCCTTACTTGCTTTTAGTCTGGAAAAAAATTTATAGTGCTCTACTCATTTTAGGAGAGCATATTATGCTGTAAGCTATTTGCTGAATTACAGAACAGCATGTTGCATTATCATGTTATGTGGAAGTTTCAATTGCTCTCCTGATTGTGCCTTTGTTTGGGAGTCTGGGACGGCTCTCTCCAACACCAGTCATGTTTTCCTGGCACTCCTCCTTTGACACTTCAAACAAAGTTGGAGCTGCCACTAGAGATATGCTTGAAAAATGTAACTGAAATTATAATAAAGTTGTTCATGGCAAAATAATGGCCAGGAGGAGCAACTGTAGCACTACACCATAAACCAAGCCCACATGTCAGTTTTGTAATTTGTTTAACAACTAGGAGTATGATGTGCTTCTAAAATATGTTGAGCACCATAGGACTTCCAATTTTAAGGTGTGTCATTCCATGAACATTCATTAAGGAATGTTAGTAATAGCCATGCACTTTTTGACATTTTTTTTAATATGTTCTCTATTTTTGTATGATATTTTAGTCCCACTAAATAACCTAAGCCTCCTCTCTATTAGTGGTGCCAGAATAAGATTTCACCCAATAATAAAGAGTGTTGAAAAGAGAGTCTGAAAGAGTGAATTGTTAGTATTTCTCACTTTGATTTTGCTATTAAGCATCCTTTGTAATCACAGTGGGCCATAACCTGCTTTGATCCAGTTATAAAACTACTCTTACATAATTTCACAATCATGCTTTCTCTTTTATGTTTCATGGCATCATTTTTGTAATAGAAAAGGCACGATTACACACCCTTAAAAGTGGTCTGTGCGTTTTAAACCAAGTTCAAAGTCCTTAGATTGTATTTCAGTATGTGTGTGTGTGTGCAGAATAGTGTTGATGTGACTGTGCTCACACCTAGAGGCGAATGTAATGTTATTGTAATGGGCATGTGATGAGTGTAAGAAAAATGGGGCGTGTGGTAATCACAGTATCACTACCAGATTATAACTTTATAAGGTTTTAGCGTTCTTAAGATGATAATGGATTGTTTTAATTGGAAGAGAAAATGAGAGGATAGAAAATGGATATGAAGAAAACAAAAAGAAAAAATAAAGAGAAAGTGAGACGATTTTAAGGACAAATTTAACAGGTAGTTTCTGGTTTCATTTGCAGGTGACTGAAAACCCTAGTGCAGTTGGTGGTTGCAGTTGTAAAAGTTCCTTCATGGTGAAACAGTAGTTAGATGTCTTGCTAGTCCCTCCTGACCTTCTACCACTGCTCAGATATTTTATTCACTGAAACTAAATTCTATTATAAAACATGATTTTTGTACAACAAAAAACGATTGATTGAACTGAAGATAAAATTTATTGCTTGTATAATGATATCAATGTAACATGCAATTGTACTGGTAATAAATTCTCAGGCATTTTCGTCTAGCCTGTTATAATAATATCTTGAAGCTTTATACCGTCGTCATTCAAATGTAAAATGAGGCTTGCAAATGACATTTACGTTATGTAGCAGCAGCAAGTTGCTTGTGTAATGCCATATAATGACTATGACTCGGCTAGATGTATTCCGTCAACCAGAAAGATGTAGATCAAGATTATTTACCGTTTTCAGTTTTGTTGATGCAGAATATGCTTTTTATGGTGACTACTAATGTCAGAATTTTAACGAAATGGAAAACTGCGTGCCCCTATCAAAAAATTTTAACAGTGTTTACAATTGTTAAATTGATTATAAAAAAAAACTTAGTATACCCCTAAATCTTATCTTATACCATAACATTACCCAGTTTATCTTTACCTGTTCATTAGATTACCTTCTTGAATCAGTTGCATCTATTGATATTTTTATATAAGCTATAATTCGTAGTCCATCAGTACACTCTTTAAAACATGATCCACATTAAGTAGAGCGAGCGAGCCTCTTATCCCCTTAAGCATAGAGATATCTAAACTGGGAATTCACTTATGTCCTCACTTTTTTTGTCTACATAATAATTAAATTTTTTGCTGAGGTAAATTAAGATATTCATGTTATACAATCTAGTTCAATTTTCTGAGCTATCACGTTAAGTCTCACAAGCCATCTGCAATTATTAGGGAGAAAAAATATATGGTCATGTATAAATGAAGGCCTGTTGGTCACAATGGCATTAGTTGACTTCACAAAGGCTAGCCCATAGAGGCTTAAACGTTTTAAACGTGAATTCCAATCAACGCGCCGTTGATATGGATCCGCATTTGAAATATGGATCCGCATTTGAAACATAATTTTATAGTAAACGAGACACATACTTAATTTTATTGTTCTTATCACTCTTCGTCGTTTCTATTTTTAACACCCTCAATTTTTGTATAGCTGCTTTGAATCTCCGCAGGAGTTGCAATGTCATTACTCGTTAGTGATGTTAAATGAAATGACTGGCATTGATGATTTTCCTTATGTGAACTCTCAGAAAATAAGCTCACTCAAAAGCCAGAGATTTGCATAATGTAATGTTTCAGGATAAATCGTTTTTAAATAAAATACAGAATTTTGCAGTAGGTCAATATTTTATATTTCCAACGGCCAGTAAATGAAACCATGCAGATTGACAGGGACAAACATATGGCACTTATTGCAAAAATGGAAAGTGCTTCCAGCTCATAATGTTCACTTAGATTTCCATGAATATAATAAAACTTCAAAATGGCTAACAAGATGGTCCGACAATTCACTCTTCTGATTGCCTTTGCCCTAGCCCAGGAATGTCTTCATATCGTTTCTGCAGAAAAAAAAAAAATATATATATATATAAGTATAGTTCAAGAATATAATAATGTAAAGCTAAAATAGCAAAAAGTAATCAGTAATGCATCAAAAAAACCAAAATCATTACTGTTTGGTAATTGGTATAACATTATAATTAATAACTACTAGTCCACTAGCATAGATGGGATCGATAGTGCAGAATTGCCCATAATTAGACAGACACAGTTGCTCCCATCTATTTTTAAGTTGAAATCACAATCAGGAATAGAGAGTATTCATATCCAAAAATGAAATTATAGAAATGGGAAAATGCTTCGGCCCTCAAACATGTAACTTTTAAGAGTTAGCCCGTTAGAATAAGTGCACTACACAATTTTCTCTCCCTCATCATTCCATCCTCCTTTCTACCTATCAAAAATTATAAGTATTGTCAGCAGCAGCAGGGGTGTCTATTGTCACTCTGATTTAATTAACTTTTATAAAATTTCTCTAAACTATTAGTTTGATATGCTACCAAATTGCAATTCTAAATTTCTAATTGTGAATCACAAATCATAGCAAAATAAAAGATTTAGAGACAAACTCAAGGAAAATTAGCTTGAAATATCAATATATCGTATAAATGAAGTATAGTTCTTACTAATAATTTCAGGTTACCAATTGACATAATAACTTAACCATAACTCATACAAATCAATACAAGTCATATATCACAAGTCAGTACGAAAACAGAGCAATGATATAAGCCAAATAAGATGCACATAGAGTCAGCAAAGTGACTATGTGAATAAAGTGCGTGAGTGAGTGATTGTGTAAAGCCCCTATTTTCGAAGAACAAAAATTGAGAAATGGAACAATCAAATAGGGTGTGTTTAGTAGCACTCCTTCTGTTCCTTTTCATTTAACAGTTTTAACTTATTCGACTTCTCAATCTATTTGCTGAGCATTGTTGGAAAAAAAAAACTCTGCATTGTGCAATTCATACTGGTGATGCAGAATAACACTAAATCATGCATAACACAATTCAAAGCCATTTGCGGTTCATGATATGAATCACTGGTTTTCCAAATCGTATCAGATCATGCAATTCTGACAACTATTTTTATTAAAAAAAAGAGTATTTTATATTAAATTATTTTGAATAGGAGTGGCAATAGACACAAGTGAGTGAAAATAAATAGACAGACCAGTCAACAGAATGTCAACCAAGGCCACATTTTAATCTGGCCTTCAGCCTGTAATCAACAGTGGCATTTGTACTCCCTAGTAAACATTTTAATCTGGTCCTCAGCCCGTAATCAACAGTGGCATTTGCACTCCCTAGCAAACATTTTAATCTGGTCCTCAGCCTCTAATCAACTATGGCCTTTGCACTCTATATTTTATTTATTATTTCAAAAATAAAAGCTATTATTATTTGAATAGGAGTGCAATAGACACACCAGTCAACAGAATGTCAACCAAGGCCACATTTTAATCTGGTTCTAAGCCCCTAAATAACATGATTGTACTCTATATTTTATTTATTATTTCAAAAATAAAAGTTGTTAGACATAAAACCATCCATGTGTAAACTTTTGGGATGGTTGGTTCCTACTTCCTAAGATGGTATTAGAGTCTCTATGACCAAGTTGTCAAGAGTTTGGTCCTTGTTACCCCCATTATTCTAAACAAAAGTTAAATTTCAACACAAGTTTGGGTGGGCTTGAGCATTATCTATGTTTCAAGCCTTTAGGACTCTTGTTAGGGTTGATAGTCAAAGTAGCATGTTAAAATGAGTCCAATATATCCTGAAAGAAAATTGGAAATATTAACCCTAAGAGATCTACTTAATGCCACAACTATACATTTAATAAGAGTAAAAATATCATGAACTATCTATCCTGCAATCAAAACAGTAGAAATTTTAGATGCCCAATCCCTTATGAAGTTATAGAATAAAAAGATCCTAAATTCAACGTTACGAGAAAGATTGGAAATTTGACAAAAAAAAAAAACTCTTTCAAGTTTTTTCCCCAGGAATCCATCCAAGTAAAGCATCATTTTCAATTCGATCACTCATATTCACCATCTCAGAAAACTAACTGTATATGACATGGCATGCACCATAAAATCGATGAATTAACCAGAGAGTCGAGTAGGTTTCAGTACCCCAACATTATTGTACTCCCAGAGCTTGTGAACTCCATAATCCACAGCCTGCAACCATATTTTTTCAGGAATCTCTCAGCAAAAAGAATAACCTAACGTTAAATAAGAGGAGGATGATAGGAAACGGAAATGACAAACCCGTTCTCCGAGGAAGGCGCCAGCAATGACAAAGGTAACATACACAGAGTTGCGACGCATGATGACCTTGTAAAGGCCTTCAAAAACGCCTCCTCCTCTTCTTCGAGCCGCAGATTCCATCGCGATTACCTTTGCAGAAGCACTGGTTTCGATTCAATTGATCCCCTTCTCAATTTGAGTACAACTCTAGGGTTACCACACGCACTCTCTCTCCTCACCTACACAAATGTATACATAGATCGACATCCATGACCGTTTCAAACGGACCGTACCGGTTCACTCGGACCGGACCGCTGCTGTTTTCTCATTCCCCATTAATGGACTGGGCTGGATCGTTCATAGAATACAATTTCGGGTTTTGCAATTCACACCACTTTTTTATTTTTCGCACCATCACACTTGATTTATTTAGTGTTAAATATGTTTTTAGCCCCTGAAATATTGATAAAAAAAAAAGTTCCTGAAATATAGTCAAGATTATGTTTTAGTCACTATAATTTCAAACCGGTGGTTTTGGTCCTTTAAAAATTGAAAATACACCAATTTAGTCCTTATTGCACAGTTTTGCTACAAATTTTATTATGGATTAGCTACGAATTTTAATCGATAAGGACTAAATTGGTGTATTTTTAATTTTTAAATGATCAAAACCATTTGTATTAATTATTAAATTACAAAGACTAAAACCAAATTTTAACTATATTTCAGAGATTAAAAACATATTTAACCCTTTTATTTTTTTACTAAAGACAGTACCCTAAACATTGTTCCTTCGGATCCTTCCCCATTTTTCTTCCTTTTCTTGTCCTCTCCCTCATCCCACGGCACATGTTGCTTCGCCCCACCACCGTCCCATTGCTCAGTTTTTTTATTTTAAAAAGACAAATTTTCAGTATACAATTATATATCAAAAATTACATTTTTAATATAAAATTTTTATTCTCAATAATTATAAAAATACGATGATAGAATATATATATATATTGTAAAAACACATAAAAAATGAAAATATCTTTTAATTAAATAAATGTGATGGTATAATGTAGCTTGTATAAAAACATAAAAATCCAAAGGTTAAATCATTTTTATGTAATTTATATTGTTAAACATATAGGTAAAATTGGATGATGTGATAATTCTTATGTAATTTATAATTAAGGTTTTAAGTCACTTTAAGCCTATTACACCTGATTATTTAAGGAATTAATGATACAATCATAATAATAATAATAATAATAATAATAATAATATTATTATTATTATTATTATTATCCTGGATTAGAGTTAATTTGGATCAATTTTATCTTATAGTAGTCTTTGAATAGAAAGAAGTAATTTACAAGAAAGTCTTTATAAGTTTAAAAGTATTTATGGGAAAGGTAAATGAGAGAACTCTTGAAAAAATTGAGATACATTGACTAATTTCAACTTAATAGAAAAATTAAATCATTTTACCTTATTAATTCATTTTTTATCCTATAAGTGTTTGTTAAGAAGTTTATTCAAACCGACTGTTAGTGGGAAAGGCTTCAACGTTTGGTGTGGGCATATAGGCCCTCCAACCAGCGTTATTAAAATCGGACCAGTCGATCTGGTCACGATTTTGGATCGTTTAAGTTATTAAATCAGCCCTGACCCAGTTAACCGGGTGTGAACTGGCCAACCTGCTGGTTCGATCACAATTTTGGATCGCTTAAGCTATTAAACCAGTCTTGACCCAGTTAATCGGATGTGAACCGGCCAACCTGATAAGAACTGGTTCGGGCGGGTCAAATGTCAAGTAAAGGTTTGTTAGTGATTTTGACGCGAAGGTAGCAACAGAGAAAATCAAACTTGCAACCTCAACTTAAAGAAGTCACACTAACAACGCTTGACCAACTGGACTTCTCAACATATATGTTTCCTTATATATATAGATATATTAATGTATCTAGTTTAGATTGGCTATCTGCTTTTTTTTACAAAGAGATATGACATTAAAGCCCATAGGGCAGCCAAACGGCACTTATAATCATCCCCCTCAAATCTGAAACATTCAAAGAGCTATACAACTATGTCCCATAAGATAAACAATACATTATAAGACAACTTGCTCTAACATTATTTGAAATCAGAATAAAACAAAGAAAATATTAGAAATCCTTAATCATCCACCGCCATTTACTTTGAATATCTCTTGTTAAAGACTGCAACTTTACTTCGCCGCTGTGTTGTTTGGAGTTCCCATGTCCAAGGGCTACCATTGAGGTTACAAGTGGAACACCCACTTTTACCGCAACACCGGGGTCACATAAACAAATGAAGCAGTGAAGTATGGCATATCGGTTTGTCTCACTCATCCTGTGATAATGGAAGTTGGAAGGAAAGAAAGGAAAAAAACTAGAAACCTAAAAGAAAGGGGGAAAACTTACTGTGAATAAAAAACTCCCACTTAGGAGAGAGAGGAACCCCCACTTACGAGAGAGAAAATCCCATGAAGGGGTGAAGAACCACCTAAGAGGGAGGAAAATTTCTGTCGCGTGGCGCTCTTCTTACTTTCCCAAGGTTTGCGTTTTTGTTACCCTTTGTTTAAAGCCTCAGATTGTCTATTTGTTGAAATACTATTTAAACTCTGTTGGGTCGGGTGGACATTGGACCTTTTGTTTTGTATATGAACCTTCTTTTATGAATGTAGGAATCTTTTGACCAATATATATAATAATGTATCAAAGCAATAAACTAACATTTTCACTATTTTATTTTATTACAGTTAATATTATACACCTTAATATCTTTATAAACTTATTAATTTTATATTTATTATTATGTTAGAATATATCATCATATTACTTAATAATTATAATTACATTTATGCATAACTTTATTAGTATGTTTATTTATTATTTAATATATTATTATTATTTTAATACATTTATATTATTATTTTTTAATAAATCTCATAAATTTAAATATAAAATTTTTATATTTTAATATATACCAGTTCAAATAGTGACTTACTGTTTCGATAATTGACCCAATGTCCCCACCGAGTCAATAATCGGTCCAATTTTTATAACACAACATCTGCCCTTATTTTAGATCTCAATATCTTTCGTCATACTTGTCACGACATCCACCAATTCATCACTAACCTGTAGTTTCATTTTTGTGATGCTAAATACTCTCATTGGCTTACATTTGAACCATGACTACTTCAATAGGGTTACTCAATGTAGTGCTAACATCACTATTGACGAGATTGAGTAGTGTGTGTGAAATTTCACTCTCACAGATAGTGTGTGGAATTCAATATCTAATGAGAGAAGAGAAAAAATGTAAAAAATTATTGAAAGAGAGAGTATAGTTAGTCTCTAAGATGGTGTCTCAAAATTATAACATAAAAATTTGATAAATACCATTTGTTTTTATAATTATTTTTGGATGACTTTAGAATTTGATATTATTTTATTTTATATATTGTATATTGTCAATGTAAAAGAGATTTACACAAACATCCAATGATGTGTTGCCACGTTATTCAATGAGTATGAAACCTCATGTATCATTAAACTTATTAATTGATGTGGCCACTTATCATTGGATGTCGGTGTAAATTTTTTTTACACCGACAATATATAGTTATTAAATTTATTTAAAATATTATTATTATAATTACAGTATTATCTTAAAAATTAAATCAAATCAAATCTTATTTAGTTTTATTTTATTCAAATTTCGATATCAATTTGTTTCACTTTCATGTGATACGTATCTATGCAATAAGACGCTACCAGCTGCTTAGGTTACACAGTATAAATGGTCTCCAACTTCTTGTTTTGTTTTGTTGTGTTTTGAAAAGGAGAAAAAAAAATCACCCTGTTCAGGCGCGTGCACTGCGCGTGGACAAAAAAACATTTGGCCGCCAGTGTGAGAAAGTAGCAGAGTTCAGAAGAAGAGAAGAGAAGAGAAGAGAGGTGTATGCAGAGTAAAAGTTGCTTTCCGATGGAGAGGTTGGAATTGAAGGAGGTTCAGAGACTGGAAGGTCACAGCGATAGGGTTTGGAGTTTGGATTGGAACCCGGCTACCGGTCATGCCGGTATTCCTCTCGTCTTCGCTTCTTGCAGCGGCGACAAAACCGTCCGAATCTGGGAACAGAACCTCTCCTCTGGCCTCTGGGCCTGCAAGGTCTCTTCTCTCAAAATCCAATACTATACCATTACTCTCCTCAATTTTCATGACCATATTCAATTGAATACTTTGCAATTTGGCCTGTTCTGTTATTAAGCCTCCAAATAAGGAGGAGGCTGAAAACGTGGTCATCAATCATCACAAACTAACCTAGGTGACTTAGATGGTGTGTTGGAGTGTATTTCATAATTGAACTTGTTACTTATTTTGATTCTTTATTTGGTGTCACTTTCTTAATTGTTATATATATCATGAAATGTAGACGGTTTTGGAAGAAACGCACACTCGAACTGTTCGATCTTGTGCTTGGTCACCATCTGGGAAACTGTTGGCCACTGCAAGCTTTGATGCCACCACTGCCATATGGGAAAACGTTGGGGATGATTTTCAGTGTATCTCTACTTTGGAGGTATGCTATTGCTTTGGTATAGTACAATACAACTTATGAACCTGTGCTCTGTCTTGGATGTGTGTATTATTTTGATCATTGTTATTTTCTTTTGTTCATCCCAAATGACTTGATTTGAGATATGTGTAATTTTATGGATAGGGTCATGAAAATGAAGTGAAGAGTGTAACTTGGAATGCATCTGGAAATTTGCTTGCAACTTGTAGTAGAGATAAATCTGTTTGGATTTGGGAAGTGCAACCGGGCAATGAGTTTGAGTGTGTGTCTGTGCTGCAAGGGCATACACAGGATGTGAAAATGGTGAAGTGGCATCCGACAGAGGATATCTTATTTTCATGTAGCTATGATAATACTGTTAAGGTAACATACATGTTAAAAAAGGCTCTGCTGCTTTAATTTAGTTTTTGTTACTTTAGCCTTACATTTGCTTCGTTTTGAATGAATGTGATTGAACAGCGTGATAACATTATAATGCAATCAATTTTCTTCCAGGTTTGGGCAGATGAAGGTGACAGTGATGACTGGCAGTGTGTTCAAACTCTTGGAGAACCCAATAAGTACTACTTCTTGACCTCTCCATCACCTCCAATGCTACTTCTTCTTTGTTTTCTTCTCTTTAATACATGATTTTTTTTTCTGCATTTTATGGAAAATGCATCTTGCATATATATCTTTGACTCAGTTCATCTAGGATGGCCAATTTTTTAAACAAATGATAATGATAATGTTATTTTGTTCACATATAATTGTGTTATTTGTCAGTGGTCATACTTCTACTGTTTGGGCCCTCTCCTTCAATGCTAGTGGAGACAAAATGGTTACCTGTAGGTATGTGAAACATATCTCTTGTGCATGGCTGGGATTATTTTGACATCATCTTGAACTTCGGTGCCATTTTGACTCCAACCCCTTTTGGCAGTGATGATCTTACCCTGAAGGTATGGGAAACAGAAAACATAGGGGGACAATCTGGTGGTGGATCTGCACCTTGGTAAGTAGCATGGAAGTCTTTTTCTTTTTCTTTTTTAACCAGGATGTGTATTTGACATTTCAAACATTTGAGATGTTGTAATGCTTAATATATTTAATGGGAAGTTGTTTGATGTAACCATACACATATATTGTGGGTTATTGCTTTATAACCCTGAGACTGGTTTCTAAGATGAAGAGTAGCCTTACAGGTGGGGGACAATGTGCATATGGTAGAATGTATTATCATATAACCAGTAGCATTTTTACCACATAGAGTGGAGCAATATAAGTGTATATATATCAGTGTGTGTGTACAGATTTTGTTAGGATTTTCGTATTCTATTAAATATGATATATAATTTAATTTTCTCCCACCTTGACATCCTTGACTTTTAAAAGTGGTCTCCTCTCCTCTACATCACAACCCTTGCTTGTTTGCTGTTGTATTGGATTTCCCCAGTCACATTATCTTCAATTCAACTATATGTTGAAAGATCTGATTCTGGTCAACTATATACTTGATATTTTGATTTAACCATGCCTTTCAAGTCATAGTCCAGCTGTCAATTCTGTTACTTTTTATTATAGTTTGGAATGGATCGAAACACTCTGGTTGGTTTCTTTCGAAGACATTAAAATCAGTTAGATAGGTTTGGGTTAATAATCTTTTATTTACCGTAGCACTTGTATAAATGAGGGATAGATCATTTAATATTGATGGCATATTAACCCTTTCCTTTTCAGACAACATAAATTTTTTTCTTGTTTCTTATTGGAATTTTCAGGAGACATCTTTGCACTCTTACAGGGTATCATGATCGGACAATTTTCTCAGTTAATTGGTCAAGGTAATTGCTTCTTGGTTAACTAAAATAAAATTTGCATCTCGCTTGACATTCATGTAAAACTCTTAGTCTTAGTGGTTCACAAATTTAAACAGCTCATCATTCAGTACTCACAATTTCTTATGCATGGCTATAAGAAGCCAGCTGTCATAATTTTTATCTATGCCCACTCTTGCTGTTAAGAATGTCACATTAATAAGATAAACTCTTAAGGGAATAAATATGAGCTATTATGTTGTAGGGTAAATCAACTAATGTCCATATTTGGAATGTATGCTGACCATTCTTCCTGCATTTTAGATTAATTACTCTTTCATTCTTTGGGTGACAGAATTTTTTAAAATGTAAATGTCATGTTTGTAGCATTCTGCAGATTCAATCATTACTTATTTCGAGTATGTTTGGTTTAGTTTTGAAACGTGATAAATTCATGTTTCCAACGCTACAAATAGATGTGTTGAGATATCTGAACTTGAGTTTGGTTACTTTTCAACGCCAAACTAAACACACACTTCTTTTTTCCTTTTTAATTGAAAGCTAGATGAAGATAATGGCTCATGCACTTCTACTCTGTCATCAAGATAGCAGATGTATCCTATCTTATCTAATTGTACTTATATAAATCTGATTTGCTGTACCCTGCATTTTGTGCTGATATGGCAGGGAAGGTATCATTGCCAGTGGCGCTGCCGATGACACTATACAGCTTTTCGTGGATAACAATGAAAGTCAGGTATGCCAATTTTTTAGCTTTGTAAGTTACTGTAGTTATTCACTAACATATGCAGTTTAAATGCCTTCTTATAGCCATTACTAACTAGATTTGTGTGCCTATTGCCTAATAGATAAATTTCACTTGTCAGGATTTGTGTGTAATACTGTAATTACTCATAAATCAGGCTATTTGTGATTGGTACTAGAAGTCCATAAATTGAATACTTTAAAAACTACAGGTGAGAATGTTAACATGAATATTCAAAAGCTGCTGGTCCCTCACCCCAAGCCCCTCCTTTTGAATACTGGTGGGGTGAACAATTGTCATTATTTTAGTGTGCCATGTGATTTTCACTCAGTCAGGATGCCGCTGGGAGCATATTGATATTTTATCCTCGTATGTTTTAGTCTAGAGTGCATGAAGAGTTCACAGAAAAGACAAGCATCAGATTCTTTGTCTGTCCATTACAAGTTTCCTTTTCCTGGTGCAGAATCAATAACTTTAAATCATGGACACTTCATGATTCTATCGGCTATGTGTTTGTATGGAACTATTGATAAACCTGGAATTTTTTTATGTCTTTGTACTTGCTATTACAATTTAAAAGGATAAGAGTAACCAAAGACTTGACAAACCAATGCCAATTGTTTCTTTATTTACAACTTAAGTGCAGAGAACATTCAGCCAAACAGTTATACTGTTATCTGTATTTGTAACTTCATCTGCTGATCTGCATCAAATTTGTTATTTGAACTATGTTTTACTTTGAAGAGATTAGCATGATGTTCTTGCACTGTTGCATTATTGTTTGTTCGAGATTACTGAGACCCAGGGCAGCTGGTTTCCAGTGTGTTTCTAGATATAATAATCTTCCTTGTTTTCTTCGTATATTTGTGGACTTGCATCTGATCCTTTTGTTTAGGTGCTCTTCTTGGCGTCTGAAAACCTGAGGGTGTTTTGAACCTCAACATTAGTGCAGTTGTTATTAAGGGATGGATGTACACTGAAATCCAAGTCCCTGAAAAATTTAAACTTACGTGAGAATGTGCAATTGTGTAGGAAAATAATGGCCAAAACGAACAAAAGTATTTTTTTAAGTAATTGAATTAGTCTCTTTGCAGACTGTAGATGCATCTCACTCTATCTAGAAAACAGGTTAAGTTTGACTAAACTTCACTGCTTGCTTATAACATAGGTTGGTGGTCCTTTGTACAAGTTGCTTCTGAAAAAGGAGAAGGCCCATGACATGGACATAAATTCTGTGCAGTGGAGCCCTGGGGTAAGATTCTCAGACACTACTTTAGTGGAATCACATTGATGATAAAGTGTATATCTATTTACACAAATATGAAGTGGATGGAATGGTGGATTTCACTGCCAATGCTAGATAATTCTCTTAGCTGATTTTGTCTGCATCTGAGTATGACCTCTTAAGTTTCACATGAAGTTGTACTTGATCAATTAAAATAGTTGCAATTAGTAGGCTTTCTATTCCTAATGGAGTGTGTAACTGAAGTGATAAGCATTGGCAGAGAATTTGCACCACAAAGGACAGAATAAATTTTCACAACAGTATAATAAATAAAAAATTCAGTTACAATTATATTCAGACCTTTGGGAATTTAGTTAATTGCTCCCTATTGGAATGGTGACCTATGCCAGTATTGTTTTTGCTGTTGTGTCTTCCTCTGCAATTGGCAAATATTAATCAACATTTTTTTTTGCCTACTGTTGCATACTAAATAGGAGAAGCCGCTACTAGCCTCTGCAAGCGATGATGGGACAATCAAGGTGTGGGAGCTGGTATCACCATCACAGTGGTGATACTAGTTTTGCACATTCGCTGTATCAGTAGCAGACATTTATACTGGTGGAGCCTAATAGTAGAAATGCTAGAGTTGCAGGCCTCCTCAATATTCCTTTTCTTTTCTCTTAAATATATTTGTTAATAATTTAAAGCAGATTTTGATTATATTTTTTAGGGAAGTCATGAGTGTGACTGTAAATTATAACTACTGTCAACTAAGCTTTACAATTTTGCTGAAGAATTCCTAAAAAATCATACCCTAGAGTGTAAGTATGCTTACTTCAATGACCCCCATTAAATCTTAATGGATAATCGAATGAAAAGGAAGGAGCAATTTGCTATCATAATAAGGGTTTCCATAACTAGAGCAATAATTGAATTGAGCATCCCCATGCCCATAATTATCTGACGGGTTGCAAAGTTGAGACATGTTTAGTTTAAGAAAACATTTCCGGTTTTTTATTTTTACTGATAAGTAAAAAAGTATCACTTTTATTTCATGTTATTTTTTGTTTTTAAAGACACAAAATAATGAACAAAACATTTTTTTAAAACAAGAAATAAAATATTTTTATGATTATCAATACAAACAGAAAATAAAAACAAAAAATATTGTCTCAAATAAAACATACCCTAGTTCTCTGTATTATATTCAGAACCGATGACTCATTCCTTTCTCTATATATTGCTAGCAGTAGACATCACTAGTAAACCCTTGTAAGCCATTTGTAAAGGCCAATGTGTACTGCAGATGGACATGGAGGACTTGTGTATGAGAAATGAGTATCATAAACAAATATCGAGCATTATAATGTTAGGTGTACATTAAGGTTAAGATGCGTAAGATTCCTTGCCATTTTGACACTTTTTTGCTAGTCTAATTAAACATTGGAAAAATAACTTTTCAATTTGAGACTAAAATGCTGGTGAATCGTGATTAAACAAATGTAGTCAGATTACATCTTCTATTTTCGTGAATATAGAAAATTTTCTTTTTCAAATAGGTATTTTGCTTAAGTTGTTAGCATTTGTTGAAATTGGGCATGCTGCGAGATAGAATTGATCAATTTCTGTAAAAGACTAGACATCTGAACTACACGATGACTATGTTGTTTGGTTTTTTTAGAACACTATATGGGAATTGTTTGTCAAGAGGCTCAAAGTTACTTACATTATATATGGCCATGATCAAAGTTTGCTGGAAATGAGAGATGGATAATTTGGGAAATTGATTGAGCAAATAACTATATATTTCTTTTTAGAAAAAGAGTCACTAGTGCTGAAAAGTATTCAGTGAATATAAAGGAATTTAATTTACATATTTTTAGTTCCAAAAAAATTGGTTAAATTTTCAAACGCATCTTCAACATCCACGAAAATCAAAGATCTTAACGAAGAAAGAAAGGAATATTATATAAAGATTAAACCATCCATCATGAATATATGGTTGTAGTTAAACTGAATTACAGAAAATGAGAAAAATTCTAACACCTGTTCTCTATTCTTAGATCAGCAG
Organism: Sesbania bispinosa; assembly: GCA_026901365.1. Classification (NCBI taxonomy): domain Eukaryota; kingdom Viridiplantae; phylum Streptophyta; class Magnoliopsida; order Fabales; family Fabaceae; genus Sesbania; species Sesbania bispinosa. Next base: position 208,756 of record QLOH01000406.1, on the reverse strand, counting down.
CATTGACCCTTCTCCCTTCTTCAACCAAAGCTGCACGTGCCATAGTGATCTTGCTTGGAACTAAAGGAGCATCAAATGCAGTGCAATCTATCCAATCCTTTAACAGTTCCTCTTGACCCCATATATCAGGAATCCAAACCCTTCCAGCTACTTCAACTCTATGCCTTTTCAGCCTCTCACGTCCATTATCCTCTGCCAAGGCCTCAGCCACAGTAGTACTAGTACTAGTACTAGTACTAGTAGTTTCTTTTGCAAGTACCTCCTGCAATGCTATTTTCTCCTTGTTGCAAAGAAGGGTTTTTGAAGCAGAGGGGTTTTGTGTAGCATCTTTGCCTCTACCATCATGGTTGCTTGTGCTCAAGAAAAAGGGGCCTTGGCCTTCTTGTTCTGCTTCCAAGCTGAAATCTTTAGATGGGTGGGGATTGTTTGAGTCCAATGGGTGAGAAGGAATCTGGCCATCAGATTCAGCAGAGGATTTGTGAGCCATGAAAGGGTTGATTTCTTTCATGCAGAGAGAGAGAGAGAGAAGAGTGGGAGTGATATTTGTTATGTCTGCTGTATTGGTTATTGGGATCTTGTTATTGTGTAGTGCAGAGCAGAGCAGAGGAGATTTGAAATGAGTGTGTTGTGTGTTGTGTGGGAATAAAGCAAAGAGGGGAATGGGTGGGAAATTAGTTTACACGTAGTCCACAAGAGTTGCTTTTGTATGGTAAGTGACAAACGTACGTGTCTTGTTTTGAGATGTGAGAGCGATTCTAATATGTGTGGCTTAGTTCCCACTGGCTGAGTATTGAAAAATGACAAATTGGAAGGAAAAAGAAAAAGAAACACTCTGTGGGAAAAGAGGGCCTATGGGATTCCTTGGATTGATTTTTGGAGGAATTGTGAGGTTGATGTTGATCTCCATGCCTTACTAAACCCTTTGATGTTATTCTTGCCTTTCAACCAATGAGGTTGGATCATATGATATGAATTCCTTTTCTTAAAAAAAAAAGGTAATATTATCATTTTCATTGTTATTATTGGATCATATATAATCAAAAAATAATCAGTCAGGTTGGTTTAAGTGGTACATAATTCTCTTTAAGTAGAGTCTTAGGTTTGAGTCTTGCGGATAGAAAAAATCTTTATTAAAAAAGCTAGTCCCATCACAATGTAAATGTCTCCGGCTCAAATAAGATTATCTCATGTAAAAAATATAATAAAAAAATATATACATGTGCCGTGACATGAATTTATTGAAACACTCTTTCGAAATGCTGAAAAGATATTTTGTGTTTTTCTTTTTTATTTAGAAGGTGGGGAGGGGGGAGGAATATTTTTGTGAGGCCATTAAGCTACTAATTTTCTTTCTTACTTCCTTTTGAAATAAAAATTACACCTGTTTTTTCTTGGCATATGTGGTTGTATGAGATTATGTTACATGTCTCTTTTTATTACTGTATTTAGTATTTAGTATATAAGAAAAGACAAGGGTGTAAATGATTAATTGAAAACATGATTTAGTGGCAGTTTTTGTAAAACTTCAAATTGGCATCTCAGAACAATTTTATGAACGATAGCATTTTATTTCATTCGAGAAACACGTGTCGGCGATGGAATGAATTTAAAGTCATAATTAATAAATTTGTTAAACATCAGCATCTTATATTTATTATAATATTTCTAGAAATATAAGATTTTAAAATATATATTTATAATAGATAGAAAATACAAACAAAACACAATTTAAATTAAAAATTACAATTCTTTATTAGGATATTTCCACGAATATTATAGTAACATTATTCTCAGGCACAATTAAAGCAGCGCAGTTGTTTAACTATAATCTGTTTGACGATTATGTACTTTTGTCCATTAGTTCATAAGCAAGTTGCAAATAAAAAATCCCAAATTGCGACTCCGAAATAAAAAGGAGAGTTCTTTATAATAAACAGAAAATACAAAGAAAAAGATAATATATTTTTTAAAAAAGTTTAGATTTTTTTAAATCAAAATATTTTCACGAATATTACCGTAAAACTATTTTCCCAAACACTCTTAAACACACACACCACACATTGTATTAAGTGTTAGTCTTTTGGTCAATCATTAATCATATCCTTCTGTCCATTAGTTCATACTTCATAAGCAAGTTGCAAATGAAAAATCCCAAATTGTCTCATCGAAAAAAATCCCAATTTTTATATAAAGAGACATTTTATTTATTTTAATTTCTCTTATTAGATTATCATGCTTGTCAATTATCAATTATTATTCAATAAAAGTTGGATCCAAGTAAAAAAAAAGTAAAGAACAGATAGAGCATGGGTGTGAAAGTATTAAGTAGTTTACTTAAGGTTTTAGATTTGATGTTTGCAGTATTTTTATTGAATAAACATACTAACTGCAAATAGTTCATCGTAAATTGACATTTTCTTAATTATCATATTAATTTTTTTAAAAAAATAATTTGATATTATTGTTAGGCTAGTAATTATCTCATTCTAAGTTTAATGGCTTTTTAAAAGAAATATAAACTTAGTAATTAGTATGTATTTGAATCAATCTATTTTAAAATTAACAAAATTAATAACATTTTGAGGTTTGTTTAAAAATAATTATTTATTAAAACAATAACTCTCTTTTTAATTAATGTTTAAAATTGAGTTACCATCTTGTGAAAAGTTGAACCTGACAAGGGGATCAAGTTCCCTTGTCACTCAAATGTTAATTCGAAATGGGGCTTTGACAAGAAGGTGTAGGACCTTACCCTTAAGCTCCACATCACGTGGATGTGTTTTTGTTAGGCCCTACAGTTCCTAAGAATCAAATTGACGTGGGCTCCAACAAAGCTTTAGGAATTGGACTCTGGAAGTGGCTCTTAAACTATTGTTCAGCCAATGGGATGTGGCCTGAATTTTTTTTTTATTTGACTTCTTGGCCTTCAACATATTCTTATCACTAATCTGTTAAGTATATCGGATGAACTTATTAAAAATGTTTATATTACATGATATTCATTTTTTTATAATGTATTTCAAGTAAGTTAGCCATCAATTAAATATTACAAACAAGATAATTTAATAATACATATACAAATAAAGTGAAAATATGTAGAGAATATATTTGTATTTATTCACAATGCTGCTACTTAAATAATTATATTAACTAAGTCAATAATTTATGAATCAGTATTTCGTTAGCTTGTTTGGAACATTATTTTGTTAGGTTTTTATAAAGAGTTTAATTACAATTGTCAGTGTAAAATAATAACTCATTAAATGATATGACAGCACACTATTAGCACACTATTGATGCACACGAAAATGTTGGCAGACTCTTCTGGCTGGTGAAGATGTTGAAAGAGTCATGACACTTTTGCTTTTGAAACCAATACACACGAATCCTTATTTACTTTTAAACATGTAGCTTAGTTGACTCAATTTGCAGCAGTCATAAAATTCATGTGATTGATGGTAACAAACCAAACATATATAACAAGCCCTGGCCATTACTGATATATTCTCTGTACAAAAATATAAGCTAAATTAACTTGTTCAAATATGCCAACAACAAACCTCAACTTAAAAACACACAAGTTTTGAAAGTACTTAGCTTTCATCAACAACTACGTACCTAAAACTGCTAACAAATGACAAAAGGATGATCTAATACCTAGACCGATGTTATTTGTATCCCTAAGAATAAATGCACTGGTGAAGAAATGCAAGGGATTGAAGAAGTTGTGGAAAAGAGTCTTAAGCTCTTGGATAACGTGAACGCCCTTTCTTCTTTAGGAATTCAGGGATTTCAACCAAACTATCAGCGAATGAGGAAGAAGATCGCCGATTGATACCAATGGTATCTCCCTGTGTGAGTTGACTTGCCTGCATTTTGGACAAAACCACAATTATGGGTATGCATCACAGGGGGAAGGAGGAGGTGGAGGGGGTTGAGTTAAGCCATACCTGTATAGGTCTCCCTTCACTTTCCTCTTGGCGCTTGAATCCAGTGGCAATTAATGTTATGCTTACCTATATGAAACCAAATGACATGGTTCACTGTGCCAATCATACTATATACACATAAAATTAAAACTGATTCTGAGAAATGATAGTTTAAAGAGCATTTAACCCTGAAAACCAGCAACATAAAAGAAACCTAGAAGCATGTACATGCATAATATAATATAAGACATGATGATATTATGAAAAAACATAGGTATATATCCAACATCCAGAAGACAACTATTTTGAAATGTCTTCCTAGACAAAAAGATAAGGTTTTAGCCACTATTCATATTCATGTATGCAAAAACATGCATGTTAAGGTGATCTAAACTTGATCCAGTTAAAAATCAGCCATTTATTATCTTTGGTTCTTTTCTCTGAATATTACTCACGGGTTTTGTGTTACACATTAACGCAAAATGATAGTATGACATTGTCTTCTTCTGATGATTTCATATTTGTTGTCACTTATGTTAGCTGATCCTTAAGCTTCTAGAACCTATATTTCTTTTACAAAATTAACACAACAGGATGATAGAAGTATGATAAAGAATTTAGAGCTTCAAATTGGTTGCTGACCAGTCATTTATATAGATAACTTTTAGTGAAACCATTTTAAAATTATTTATGAACTGCTCATGGTTAGCACATGCCCAGTGCAGTGCCTCATGCTGTCTTTTATATCCAGGAATGTTTGCAGTATATCTTCTGTGTCTTGGAACACACTGGACTGGGGTAATGTTGCCTAATTTATTTCTGGAGGAATATTGGTATAACTTGTAGAAGTTCATGTATATAATATTGAAGGGTTTACATAGTTAAACTTACTTGACCACTGAGCGATGGATCTATTACTGCTCCAAATATCAAATTAGCAGTGGGGTCCACAAGGTCATATATAACTTCTGCTGCAGCATTTACCTGTAAATGATAATATTAAAAGCCTTAGCATACTAAAGGACCATCTTAAATAGAAATAGTATGATGAATTGATTTGATAGCAGATCACAAGTAGATAGTCAGTCAGAACTCAGAACAAAGAAAACTAGTTCGTTTTATTTCTTTTGTCACAGAAGGATCAAGGATGCCATTTGCTTGCTTCAAAGACCAAGTTTATAAATAGCTCATCAGAAAAGCAAGACAACAGAATTATAGTAACTGGATAACTGGACAGAGGTGGATGTCTTTCACATAAAACTTATAAACCTCAGATTTTTTACCCTCACCTAAATATTATGCCCATGGAAAACTGATACAACATGCAATCATCTCAATCATGCAAGAAACTGTTCCAATGGAATTTGGCACATGGTCGCAAGGGAAAAGAATCCTAACTTAATTCAGTACATGTTGCTCCTAGCAACTTCCCATAGTCCTTAGATGATCCAAATTCCAAAGGAACAGAAGAAAAAAGGAAGGAATATTAAAAAAGAAAAAAGAGGAGAGAGAAACATCATGTGCAAGATGACAACTGTAAGGGCCAGAGGGATAGCTAGCTACCTCAAACAAGGTCAGATCACTTCCACCAGTTATGTTCCATACAATTCCAGTAGCCCTCTCTATACCAATATCTAGTAAAGGCGACTGGATAGCATTTAATGCAGCATCTCTTGCCCTTGTTTTCCCTTCAACACAAAAAGGAAGCTGTAAGATAAATTTCAATGGTATATGTAACCGTGGACCAGAATATGCTCATAGAGGTATGTCTATCAAAGAATAATATACTTATAGTTTACTAATTAAAAAGTTAACATAGAGTGGTATAGAGAGGAAAAATTTTATTGTTGAGGAATGTTAAAGCGTGTTCATCATTCAGGCATGGCTCATGAGAGTTAATTCTATAACCTTCAAATAATTTTGTTTGGATTTGTTATGTAAAAGAATAGTTTCAAGGCAATGCCAGCTATGCCTCTAAAACAACTTTGGTTGTATAATCCTTCACTTATAGACATGCACACCATATGGTAAGCTAATATATACAATTGTCCTACATATATAGTTCAAGTGTTACGCTACCCTCTATACATATTATACAATTTTCAGCAAGCAAAAAGAGGTTTTAGAGTAATTATTTGGATCAACTAGAAGATCTGAATTCAGGAGCAGCAGTACAGCTCCATTTGAAGTTTCCATACATACCAGTTGCAGTTCCTATCCCCATAAGTGAAGAACCTGCATTGGCCATTATAGCTCTAACATCGGCAAAGTCTACATTCACCAATCCTGGTATCTGCAACCAATTAACAAAATTTATGAGCATTAATGATTTTAAAGACAGACACCATCATCTTCAAACCATTGGCAACATATAATCAAGACATTTTATTATTGGGGTGGCTAGAGTATGTGTTATCTACATGTATTCAAAATTGATAACACAAAAACATGAATTAAGGGTCCTCCTAATGAGTATCCTAAAGGCATTGGTTAAGGAGCATCTAATATAACCTATCACATACTTTTAATTACTTAAAAAAACAAGTTTTCAATGATTTGGGTATTTCAATGTAATGATTTTTTTTTCATTAAATATTTTTCACTTTTGTTTCCTTAAGTAGAATTTGCCATGATTTATAGAAAATAAACTAATAGTAAGTGGTAACATAATTATGAACCAACATATCAAACAGCTTGACACCCACAAGTGAATCAGGTAAGGACTACCGGATTGTCCAAACAAACACACAACTTACTTCAGGGTTCCTTTCTCACGCATGCTTTCTTTACAATCAAAATTTGACAGGAAAAAATTGAACAAAGCAACAACATGAAGGTATTTGTTCATGTACAAAGATCATGATTCCATACCGTAATAATATCAGATATGCCACGAACACCTTGTCGAAGAATATCATCAGCCAGATTAAATGCTTCAGTTACAGGGGTAGATTGAGAAACTGCAGTCAGCAGCTTATCATTTGGAATAACTATCAGTGTATCAACATTATCTCTTAAGGCTGCAATTCCTTCTTGCGCTTGAACTGCCCTCCTCCGTCCTTCAAATGAGAAAGGGGTTGTGACAATACCAACGGTCAGTATACCCATTGATTTTGTGATACCAGCAATAACTGGAGCTCCGCCAGTGCCAGTTCCTCCACCCATTCCAGCCTGCAAAGATAAATTTTGATTTTCAAGTTTACCAAAATATACCAATCATGAACAATCTGGACCATTAAATACAAATATAAGGTTGTGATTTTGTTGAAGAGAGATGGAGAGGAACCAAATGCTCATTATCGTACATGAGTAGACACTAGACAGATAAACAAGGTCTACCAGAGTATGAATCAGATCATGCAATCGGATATCACCATAGCAATTGTTACAGGCAGAAGCAGAAAAGAGCAAACCCTCACAATGAGCCAAACAGCAATTTACAACACACCCATGTAAGCCCCCAGATGTACCCCCTCTAGATAACCTCTTTGTAGAATATTGTGGCCTATTCCTCCACGCATAATATATCACCATATTCTTTCTTTTTCCATCAAGTACATGTTACCCTATCCTACTTTGGGTTATTATTTTAGTATTTTACAGACATATGTTTTGGTATTATAATAGAGCATATAAATCATGTCTACTGGCAGTAATGTTTAGTAGTACAGTACTGAAAATAAAATTCACAATGCAAAACTGTCATGAAGTTAGCAGAAGCTATAATTGAAGATAAGTAGCTGAACATACAGTAACAAAGACCATATCAGCCCCATAAACTGCCTCCTGTATTGATTCTTTGCTTTCTTTGGCAGCATTCATGCCAATTTCCGGGTTACCACCAGCACCGAGACCTCGTGTAAGCTCTTGACCAATTTGCAAGCGGTTCTCAGGAAAAACAGGTGACATTCTCATGGCTTGGACATCAGTATTAACAATCCAGAACTCTACACCATTCATGGAGCTCTCTATCATGCGGTTGACTGCATTTGACCCTCCACCACCCACACCAATGACTTTGATCTTTGCTTCATTGTAATTACTTGGAGTGGATGTGGCTTCTACACTTTCAGCCACATTTCCACCCACTGATGCATCCTTTCTCGTTCTGGGGTTGTTCAATGCACTGCTCCCTTCTCCTCCTCTAAGCATTGACACCTCAGGATGCAGGTCTAGAAAAGGGTCTTTGTCTTTACTATGATATGGACTGAGGCTGTGTGAATTGGCTGAGCCTGTGCACTTCACTTGAGACAAACCACACTTTCTGTTGCCACCAGAAAATCCAAACTTGTTCTCATGCATTTTCAAGAAGCACAATCTATTAGCATGATTCTCTGCCAATGTTCTTCCTCCAACAACAGCCAGCACCCCTGCTGAATTTCTAGCATTCGAAGGTGCAAAACACGTTGCCATTTTATGGTATCCAAACTCGTGAGTTCTAATTAGTGTGATGTAAAAACAGAAATTCAATATGTGAAGGTTGCAATTTGCCCTGAATTCTTTCTTCCAGTACCTAATAGTGAAAAAGAAAAAAGAAAACCTGAAATGTTAGGGCCAGAGACAAATAATTAAGGAACTACACTATGCTATTCTAATAAGCTAGTATGGTATGGCATTAACGGTGATAATAGGAGTGGATGAAATGCACGAAACGGAAAATTGGTGGATAAAAAAGCTGAAAACGACAAATCTCAAGAGGCACAATGTCAAAGGAGAGTGAATTAGTAAGATCAGAAGAGGAAGTGCAGAACAATACAGAGCTGAGAGGAAGAAAAACCTGAGAAAATTGAAGAGGTCTGAGAAAGTAAGAGCATTTGAGTGGTGAAGGGAAATGGGTTGTTGTTTTCACAAGAGAGTGAAGCACTTCACCTTCTTAGCTGTCCTTGTTTTTGTTGATAATGAAATGGGAAATGAAAATTGTCCGCAAGGTGTTTTTTGTTTCGGTGAGGTTTTGCGTTCCAAAAAACATATGCAGACAAGACAACTTCGGAATTTGCAAACCCCTAATCCGTCGGCCGGAGATTTTCTTTTTAACCTTTGCTTTTTTTCTTTTTCGTAGGTAGTAGAATAATTATCCGTTTAGTTTACAGTTGGGTAAAATTGATTCTAGAAATCAATGATTGCAAATGAGTGTGCATACTTTACGAAGCACGTTGGACGAAAGTGATTTAAAATCAATTCTGCAGAATTGATTTTGGATGGTTAAGAATCTAAACCAAACAGGCACTAAATATTTGGTGAAATTTTGGAAGAAGTTAGTTTTATTGTTTTTATCTATTAAAATTTCAAAAATTAAAATAGCACAAATAATACTTTTCATTTCAAGAACTAGATTATATATTTATTTTGAAAAATAATTATACATCAATTTAAGTGAAAATGAACATTTATTCCATAGAACTTTTTACAATTTGTTAAAATATTTCTCATCTTCATGGTGGTGAGTAGTGAAAATGTTCTTGGGACGAGTTTTGTTTGTTCCTAACTCGACCATAATTTTTGACCGGGTTAATTCAATAGATTCGAACCCGTCCATAAACCTAAAGAGACCCGATGATGCACGAGTCAATGAAAGACCGGGTCTGAGTAGGATAGGACCGGGTTGACCTGATATATAAACTAAATATAATCATAAAACAATCATATAACAATGTTTAAAATAAAAATAATTCATACAATTAGTAAATATATTGCATATAATAGAATTTCTCTTAATGTATGCAATATATTTTATTTTTTTTAAGTTTGGGACATTACTAAAACAAGAATAACTTTATATCAATATATAACTTTACGTATAGAATGTATTTCTAAAGGTAGATAGATGAAGCCAAGACTCAAAAACCCTATACAAAAGGAAAAAAAAATAAAGTTGGGACTTTACATAATAGAAAATTATAAGTAATAAATATTATATTTTTATATATAAAGGACGGGTCGGGTAACCCAAAGGTTAACCCGAACCTGTCATTAACCCGATGTCAGGTCAACAAATAAGACTCGATGAGACCCGATTTGGTTCTATTCTTTCTTGTAGGACAAGAACAGATCCGACTCGAGTAGGACGGGCTGGGACGGGCCAAAGGGACAGACTGAGTCTTGAACAACCCTAATTCTTAACTATACAATCGCCTTACGTCATCGATCTAATACTTGTCTTTGTTATGAAGAAAGTCTTATGACAAAAATGTTTTTAAACCAGTGATTGAGTGATGCTAGGGGAAAGGGGGAAGAAACTCCTCTTTTAATCTTCGATAATTTAGATGTTCATTGGGATTTGGTTCATATGGGAAGAGTCTCGTAAGTAAGTTCCTTACAAAGAAACCAATTCATAAAAGTAGTTTGTTGAGTGCCGTTAGTAGTATATGGTGGAATCCTAAGTAAGGACTTCTTAATTGAAAAGATATATAATATATTTCATTTTTTCTTTGAACAAGAGAAAGGCATCGAGAGGCTATTGTGAGGCAACCCTTGGATCTTCAGAAACTTCTTAGAAGTTTCCCAAAAAGTGTGCAGGTGAGGACAAAACATACTGGAAAGACCTGTGTTGGTTTGTGGGGACCCTCATCACTCATGCAGACAGCCCGGGGGCGTTACAAATGGTATTAGAGCTAAGTCTCTCCCATTATGGCGTGGTTCGGGGATGAACCAAGGGGAATCTGGTGGCATGTGAGAGCCTAAGGCTGAAGAGGGCGGGGAGTGATCGTCGGTGCAAAGAGGCACGAACAAGGAGCGGCTCCTGGCAGGCTTCTAAGCAAATGAACACATGGATGAATCGAGCCCACACCCGAATGAGAGTGATCCAGAGTTTGTGCAGGTATAGGCCTATACAGTTGAGGATAACTAAAAGAAATTGTTGTGGAGAACTATACCAACAAGATGCATCTTCTTTTCGGAAGCCCATAACATAAGAACTTTATAGTTAAGCGTGTTTGGCTTGGAGCAATTTAGGATGGGTGACCTTCTAGGAAGTTTCCTAGAAAATGTGCAAGTGAGGACAAAGCATACCGGAAAGACTCTCGTTGGTTTGTAGGGACCCTAATCACTCTTGCAAGCGGCCCGGGGGCGTTACAATTGGGAACATGGACATGACATAGCTGGTTTGGGCTTTTCAAGGGCTCTAACATTGATACAACTATAGGTATTTCTTGCGCACTACAAAACAAAAAGATAGGAAGAAATGTTGGGTGTTGCATGGGTGAGGCTTTAAAGTTTGATAATTTTTATATTTCAGGTAAAGGTATGGTTTCCAGTCCTTAATTGCGCTAGACATGAATAAAATTTGAAGAATGGGATAAACACAAAGAGTAAAAATGATGGGATATTCTATATCAACTTCTAGTACAAGTGTTTGTCATTTTGTTATATTTTATTGTCATGTGGGTTATGAGGAATTATATTGTGCCTTTTATGCATGGAAACAAGGAAACAATTAAGGATGAGCATAAAACCTTTAGCCTATAGTTAAAAGCTTCACATGTTGGTCGATATGTAGTTACTCACAATTTTCTAAATCGGGAGCAAAAGGGAAATGGACAAAAAAGTCAAAACTTTAAGAAGAAATTCACGATCAGCCTTTTGAAATGTTGTTAGTTTTATCAATTAATGGGGGTGACAACTTAGAAACACTACAATGGGCTACAAAGGAAGTCGAGCAACCCAATATTGATAATGAGAAGCTTCAATTCCAAGATCAACATATGGCTAACCCCAACAATGCATCCATTTTGAATGAATATGATGTGAGTCTTTCTCTAGCGGCCAATCAAATGCATTATGACCCAATCTCATGCATGCAACAACTAAACGAAAAAACCATCATGGAAAAGACCCTGTCATTCACAAGTATTACTGGCTAGGATCCATATCAGAATTGTAGATCTCCAAAGAAATGGAAAAGGGTGATTGGAGGGTCAAAGAAGTACGCGAGTGATACAAAGCAAAAACTCAAGAAAGGAGAAGAAAAAAAAATAAGAGAAAGCTCCAAGGAAAATGAACTTGGACATTTTTTTTTTCCAAAACATCCCCAATATTCAACAATCTCAGTGTCAGGCTCGGTCCAAGCATGCCTTGCCGAGCACAATGAAGATTTTGGAGTTTGGGAATCCATGCACAACGAGCTTTTAAGAGTTCATCTTAGATAAATCACCAGATGTTCTTTTCCTTGTTGAGAAAACAAAGAAGGACCATGGAATGGTGTCTTTTGGGCATAGAAATGATCTATCTAATATTCTAGCAGTAAGTTGTGGATGAGAATCCTGTAATAAAGTTGGCATTTTAGCTTTTCTATGGGGGAAAGAGATCCATTTAGAGCTTATTTCTATTTTTTAATCACTTGGTGTTATGGTTGGAAATTTCACTAAGGTATAATTATTGGAAATTCCCATCATAAAGATAAGATTCAAATGGATCTTAGTAACAAAGGAGATTTTGATTTGGAATCCTGTTAAAATTCGAAATTGATATCTGAAGAGTATCTCGAACGCTTTACAGAAGTCAATGTCTTTGTCAATTAGAATCCTTGAATGATTTGCTTAGGGATTTCGAATAAAACTTAGCAATAAAAGGCATAAAAATTTCGAATTTTATTAATATAAAGATAGAAACTTGTACAAGGGAATTAAATTTGAAACTGAATTTCATTCATATAACAAGTTACAAAGTAAAATTCGAAATGCAATAGAATGCTTACAAATTACAAAAGAAAATTTGAACTACATAGAAATTACAATGATAATGAATTACAAGAAGGAAAGTAGTTCGAAACAGAAGTCTTCATCTCTTGAGAGTCTGGCAATTCTGGAGTAATCAAATTTCCGTTTCTTCGAAACTCTTAATCTTCGAAGAAGAAGAAGACTTTATGGAGGACAAAGCTTGTGAGTGAACATTCTTTCTCACTAACCGTCTAATACATAATACCTCTTTTCTATTTCGAATAGGGAAATTGGTTAAATAAAAGACAAACAGATAAACATTTCATATAATTCGAATAAAGGGTAAAGGCTAGGTGGAGATCTTCTAGGAAAATTCGAAGAAAACACAAACATCACCACCTAACAATTTACACACAAGAGATCATCCTCCACCTCTTGATTCTCCTCTTTCTCCCCAGTCTTCCCAAGATTTGGGCATTAACCTATGATGAGGAGGGAGATGGAAGTGCCACAAAAGACATAGGTACTCCCTTAGAAGAGGAGAAATATAAGGCATTATTAGGTAAAAGAACCAATTAAATGGCTACTTTTGGTTACAACGTTCGACCCAAAGACCAAAGAACACTTAGAAATATTTCTAACATTGGTCATTATGTCGACCTAAAATCGAATGTAATCACTCGAAACTTAGGTCGAACGTAATAACCAATATCAGAAATCTCTTTAGATTTCGGGATAGAAATAGAAACAAAGGAGGAAGAATTCGAGTATAGAAAACTCGAAAAATTGAAGAGAGAAGGATGTGCTTTCTTATAAGAGAAAAGAGGTAAGTTAGAAGAAAATTTACTTCTGAGATGAGTAAAAATGAAAAGGAAAAGTAATTATTTATAAGGAAAGTTCATAAGCATTGACATAAATGCTTAAACATAAAAATCAATGAAAGACTGACTAAAAATTATCAATAAGTTTCATCTAATAAATAGGTTTCTGATAAAAAATGTGAAGCAAGAGAACCAATCATAAGTTGACACGTGGCATTTGAAGGAAACGTGCGAAACATGATATATGTTTCATGAAGTAGAATTTCAAATTCACTGTGTCAACCAAGCATAAAAGCTCTCAGACTTAGAAATAATTTCTAAGGTATAAAGTTATTAAAATTCGAGTTTGAACATAGCCAAAATCCTCATAGAATTCGAATTTAACTTAGTCATTCTCAACTGAAAGAATTCGAATGCTACAAGGCCAGAATCATTGAAAATTTCGAATTCTACATGACTAGAATAACTCAAAATTTTGAATCAAGACTCAACCAGGATTGCTTGTAGATTTCGAATCTAACATAGTCATAATCTCTGAAAGATTTCGAGATCATAATTAACCAAATATTATGAAGATTTCAAGTCAATACTCTGCAAGATTCACTGAAGATTTCGAATCAAGGGAAGGATAGAATCCATGAAGATTTCGAATGAAGACTTGGATAAATTGCATGAAGATTTCGAGTCAGAATTCAAATAAGAGAAGGCACGTGGAAGATATCTAATGAAGAAAGGACACATGTGTGGTCATAGATTAGGCAGTTAGGATTCTGTCTTACGTGTCTATTGTAAATAAGTTGACTGTTAGGGTCAAAAGTCTATAAATAGGGCGAAGTCATATGTCCTAGGGACGAATCTTTCTCCATTCTACATACTTAAGACTTACTCGAAAAAAGCACACTGTCTACCATTATTACGACTACTTGCTCATCCGAGAACACTCGAAAAGTATGTCAGTTTGAGAATTCGTCAAACTTTTTACATTGTTCTTCAACTTTTCAATAACAATTTTTTTTAAAACTTTCATTTTACTTTCTTGCATTTTCTTTTATTTTTCAATTTACATTGTTTTTTCCTTTTACTTTTTTTCTACTTACTTCTTAATTGCATCACTTTATTTTAGAATATACCATGAGGACTTGATTCTAGTCCCAGATTATTCATAGGAATCTTTAATTTTGATTTTACTTAAAAAAAAATCAACACAAACACTTGGATGCTTAAATATCACGTTATGATATTTGTACAAGTTAGCGTTGCACTAGGATATATGGTTACCCCAAGTCCAACAGAAAGCAATTATCATAAGAGCTATTGGGGTCTTTGAGATTAGCTAACCAAGACTCCCTATAGATTTGTTTTAAGGATTAATCAAATCCTCGATCTAGCAATGGGAGAAGATTGGTGGTAGCTTGATAAATGATGCAAAACCATTTAGCTTCACATAAACTCTATAATCATATGCGAATTAATGGACCGTAATAAGGGTACATCAGATATCAGGATAAGATTAGACAAATTCCTATCTACAACATTGTGATTAGAGTTCTAAAATGTAATGTATTGTTCTGGTCACATGCCCATCCTATTAGATTTTTTTTTTCCTAATAGATCCGAGTGTAGACTTTTCCTATATGTATTTTCTACTATATGAATTCAAAGATCAAACTTAAAATTAGATGTTCAAGGGATTTGAATTTCTTTCACTTGGACCAACATATATTGACCGTTCAATATAAATTAAATTAATTATAATGATTAATCAAAATTTTTAATTATTTTAATTTAAGTTGTCTATTTTATGGAATTAATTCAATCCAATGAGTACAAGTGGCCATGAACTTGTTTCCTTTTTTGCCCCAAGTTATTATATTATATTATATATATGAATAAAAACACAATAGCCGCCTAAATAGTTTTATCTCATTTAGTGAGTATATCTAATTTAGCCCAATTAAGTCGAGTCTAATGTGATTTCTAAATACCAAATTTTTAATAATGATAATTCTTAACCAATATTATATTTATGAAACTGGTTAATAAATTAAGGAAATGTTTAAGAAAAACATAACATTATTTAATAAATTGAGAATTATGTATGTAATAAATTCTATTAACAATTTTCATAGGCTAACTCACAGGGCCGGATATTCAACAAGGCAAATAAGGCCATTGCCTAGAGCCCCCAAATTTATAAGACCCCCCAATTTTTTTTAATAGCAGTATTATATATTGATATAAATTATTTTTTAAAAAATTAATAATGTTTGAGATAGGACCCAATATTTTATAAGGCTCATATCTTACATTTTTTATATCTTTTTTTTTTCTTATCATTTAAACTACTTAAAAGTCCATTGACAAAAAAAAAACTACTTAAAAGTCCACAGCACATTTATTAATTTTTGCAAGTGAAAAACCACTCAACACTCAACAATGAGTTTCCTTGAATCGGTAGTATTGCTGAGCCCATAGATCATAGAAAAGAATGAGTTATCTCATTATTTTTTGTATATAGGGCCGTTTGTTTAAAATTATTTCTTGAAAGAATCACTTCTTTTTTTTAAAAAAAATCACTTATATGAAATTTTAAGATGTTTGTCTAAACTTTTTTTCAAGAAGCAGAATCAGAAAATAATCAGTTTTTTTGCTTTTTTAAGAAGCAACTTAGAATTGCTTCTTGAAAAAAGCAGTTAAATTAGAAGAGAGAGAAAGCTGTTTAATAATGTGAAAGCATTTATTAAACAATGTGAAAGCATTTATTGTAACAAATAAAGTGTTTTTTTTATGATTGTAGCCAAACAAATATTTATTTCTGATTATACAAAAATCTCTAAAATAAAATCAATTTTTTAAGCAATTTAAAAAAAATACTTTTTAAGCACAAACAAACTGGCCCATATTAGATCAGTCTATTTCTTCTATTGAGAGTTGATTTGAAAAAAATTCAGAATATGAAAACATGTTTGATTTTTTATTTATTCAAATAAATTTAAAACTTTAGGGGACGATGAATTGAAAAAGTATTGTATCAATCTCGAAAAGATTTTGAGTTTTGAGGACCATTCTGATATTGATGGTCTTTATTTGTTTTCTGAATTAAAGTTATTGAAAGAAAATCTAACAAATGAAATTAACACACCATTAAAAATATTGAACTATATAAAAAAAGATTAGGTTCTTTTCCAAATACATAAATTGCTTATAGAACATTATTAACATTAATCTGTAATTGTCGCAACCGCTGAAAGAAGTTTTTCAAAATTAAAATTGATTAAATCATTTTTAAGATCAACTATGCTACAAGATAGATTGAATGAGTTAGCTATATTATCTATTGAGAGTGAAATGTTAGAATTACTTTATTATAAAATTTTAATAAATAATTTTGCAGCTCAAAAAGTCAGAAAAATAACATAAAAATTATTAATCTATATTAATATGGGCCCTTGTCCTAATTTTTGCCTAAGGCCCTGAAATTCCTAAATACGGCCCTGCTAACTCACTAATGTTTATCTAAACTAGAGTGTGTTTGGTAAAATTAGCTGGAAGCTAGAAAATTAGATAAAAATAGAAAATTGAAAAGTTGGTTGATTTTATTTAAAGTGTTTGGTAAAATTAGCTAAAAATGATAAAATCACATATAAGAGCATCATTAATAAATAAATAATGGTGAGTGAGAGTTGTTGAGGGACAAAGTTGCAATAAATTTTCAGTTATTAGCTAAAAAGAGGGTTTTTTCTAAAAGCTACCTCGAGTAGCTTCTAAAAAAATCTAGTAGTTACCTAAAAAAGTTACCTTACCGAACACTGATGAAATGATTTTAACTACTAATTTCAGCTTTCATCTAGTTGAAATGTCTTATCAAACACACTCTAGAAACTAACCGAAAAGGCTAACTAAAAATTAAAATGTTAGATGAAAGCTAAAAAAAACTAGCAGGTTTGATTGAAAGTGTTTGGTAAAACTAGTTGAAAATGGTAAAATAACATACAAAGACATCTTTAATTGTTAAGTAATGATAAATGAGACTTGTTGAGTGACAAAATTGCAATAAATTTTTAGCTTGTAGCCGAAAGTAATTTTTTTTTTTTAAAAACTACTTAAGTAGCTTATAAAGAAACTAGTAGCGACCTAAAAAGCTTTTTTTACCAAACACAATTGAAATGATTTTAACTATTAATTTCACCTTTAACAAGCTAAAATGTCTTACCAAATACACTTCTAATCTAAATTCAACAAAAAATAACTAATCTAAATTTACGTGATATTCTTTGATACCATCACCCAGATTGGACTCACAGGTTGTTTTAACGAGTAGTGTGTTTGGTAAACCATTTCAATTAACTGAAAGCTGAAATTAGTAGTTCAAACCATTTCAGCTGTGTTTGGTAAGATAATTTTGTTGGGTAGCTACTAGTTTTTTTTTAAAAGCTACTTTAAGTAGCTTTTTTTAAAA
Source organism: Sesbania bispinosa (assembly GCA_026901365.1). Taxonomy (NCBI): domain Eukaryota; kingdom Viridiplantae; phylum Streptophyta; class Magnoliopsida; order Fabales; family Fabaceae; genus Sesbania; species Sesbania bispinosa. The sequence goes on along the minus strand of QLOH01000406.1, from coordinate 190,893 downwards.
AAAAAATTCTCATTTTCAGCTACTAGTTGAAATTTAATAATTAATGATATCCTTATATATCATTTTACAATTTTCAACTAGAGTGTGTTTGATAAGTCATTTCAGCTAGCTGAAAGTTAAAATTACTAGTTGAAACCATTTTAGTACTATTTGGTAAGGTAGTTTTTTTGGGTAGCTACTAACTTTTCTTAAAAAGCTAATTGAGGTAGTTTTTTTAAAAAAGCTCATATTTTCAGCTACTAGATGAAAGTTAATTACAAGTTCATCCCTCAACCACTCTCACTTATTATTATTTAATAATTAATTATGTCCTTATATGTCATTTTACTATTTCAACTAGTTTTACCAAACACATTCAATAGCTTTTCAGCTTTCAGTTAATTTTAAGCTTTCAGCTAGTTTTAAACTTTCAACTAATTTTACTAAACACGTTCCTAATTTTACCAAATACCTTAAATTAAATCAATTAATTTCTCACCTTCAATTAGCTTTTAACCTCCGATTAGCTTTTTCAGTTTTTATTTTTTTATGAATAAAAATTTAGAGTGAGGGAGCGAGCTTTCAACTAACTTTACCAAGCACCCCGTGCCAATAAGCCCTTCGGGAACATTCTACGAGCAGCTCAGCCACATTGCCACAACGTGCACGTGGTAGCCACACACTTTAACGGCAGTCGGCAACGGATACAGATGAAATATTCCGAAATTCCGAAATGACAAAATTACCCTAACGGAACAGAGACGGTTCAATGGTTCATCTTAAAAAAATTCGAACAATTGCATAGTAAACGCAGAATCAATGGCATCGAAGGCGATGGCCGTGGCAGCGGAGAAGATGGGGACGGCGGCACGACGCCAAGCGGTGACATTAACGGACGCCGCTGCCTCGCGAATACGGCAGTTACTTCAGCAGCGTCAGAGGCCCTTCTTGAAGCTCGGAGTCAAGGCTCGCGGTTGTAACGGCTTATCCTACACCCTCAATTACGCAGGTCACACGCTCTTTCCATTCATCTATTATCACAGTATCATATTTTCTCTCTTTTTTTCGATGCCGATTACATTCTTGTTTTTAACTCCTCGATTCACAATTGAATGTGAAAATGAAGATTTGTGATTTTTTTTTTCCATATCAAATTAGGCTTGTGAAGCAATTTTTTTGGTTTTTCTAATGAGTTTGTGTCTGATTGATATGTATATTTGTTCATTTACTGACGTATTTTTGTTGTTCTCCTAACTTGTCTGAATTAGTTGTGGATTTTTTTGGGATCCTTATATGTTAATAATAATAGGATAAAGATTGATCAAAATGATTTAGATTCAGCTGATATCGATCACGGTCTTTGATCATACCTTATTATGAACTGAAACTAGATGAATTGGCGATTTGAAGTATGGTTTTATTGTTGCTGTCTCCTGTATTTTCCTGTTCATTTTCTAATTTTTGGAGATGCACATAATATTGTACTGCCGCATATGCATGCAATATAGCAAATGTTTGCACATAGGAAGTTGCATTCATCGTGGTTCTTTTCCAAATTTCTGTATGTGTATTGCCTTTGGTTGCATATACATACCAATGTGACACACAATAGCGTTAAAGTGCTCAATTTTTCTTTTTTTCTTTTTCCGAGCTAAGAACTTTGAATGAGGAATTCACATTTTAGTTGGTGAAAAAAACCATGCCTTGAAGTTTGTCATTTAGGAAGTAGCCCAACTAACGGTTTATGGACCTTAAGAAGCAAGTGACAATGTCAAGAAAGTCTTAGCCTCCGTTGGCGTGGTTTGACATTCAACACCATAAAATCATGGTTTCACGGAATTGATTTTTAAATTATTTATATCCAATGTGCTTCGTAAAATGTGCATAATTCATTTCAACCATTGATTTCTAAAATCAATTCTACTCAACTCTAAACTAAACGAACAGTTAATCCACCAGGTGTCTTATTAACTTGGATTTCATATACCCCATTGTCTTGTTCCTACATAGCTGAAGCTTAGAAGTTACTCTTTCTTTTGACTAGTTAACTATGGCCATATCATTTGTCAAGAGCATGCTTTGAGGTATGTCAAATAGCTTAGGTACAGCTCAAAGTTGACCTTTGGTGCAAATTGATTTTCACATGAAAAATATGAAAATCTCAAGTCCCAAATATGAGTAACATTGAGAAAAGTTTAATCCTGTTAGGATTTCATTATTTTTTTGTACTCAATTGTGATGAACTGGAGATGGATGCATTATGACTTTTTGAGCTTAGACTTCCTGCTGCTTTAACAGATGAAAAAGGGAAATTTGACGAGTTGGTTGAAGATAAGGGTGTTAAGGTATTGATTGATCCAAAGGCCCTAATGCATGTCATTGGAACTAAAATGGATTTTGTCGATGACAAACTGAGGTAAATATTTTCTTTAACTTTGCTTCATAACTTGTATTATTCTTTTCTCTATTTTGTTGTTTTTGTTTATTGTATTGTGTTTTGGGAATGGTTGAGGAAATCTCATTATAAAGAATTTCGTATATTGGGAGACGGATAGCTTATCTACTAGACGAAAATAAGTTATTGATTCTAGCCATCCTGTTGGTTGCTTTTGAATGGAGAAATTCATCCTCTTACAAAGCATCTGCGCTCAGACTTTCCACTGGGGTTGTCTAAAATTGGAAAATATCTTCTAAATGATGTCTGATTGAGATGAGCTTAGAATGCTAAACACTCAATTATTGTAATTATTAGTGAATTTCTTTTTCCTCACAGTGTTCCACTGTTATCATGCTTTAATTTTTGCCACCCTCATTCCCCTACCATATCATACCATACCAGTGGTACGTCCTATAGGCTATATTCATGCTTTTCTCTATTAAATTACTAATAAATCATGCGTCTGTAATTTTTGTGAACTTGAACTACTGTACCTGCATTAATTTGTACTTTTGGGGTAGCCAGATAGTTTCCAAATCTTGGATGTCTTAAGAGGATGAGTAGCATTATTAAAGGAGGCTTTTGATGAAATGTGGCATGAATTTGTGTTACTTTTTTATGCTCAGCAATTTGTGTTACTTACATGTTATGCTCAGGGGATGATCAATAATTTTCCAGTCTCAAATTTACATGGGTAAAATGTCTGCGTCACTGAAGGATGATTCATCATGTGGCATGAAAATTTGTATAGAGTTTTATGTTATGCTCATCTCTATTTCTTGGTTCCACTGCTTTCTACCTTTCTTTTCAGCGCTTTTATTTTAATTATTATTACTATTATTTATTTATTTATTTTTTGCTTCTCCTGTCAGATCTGAGTTTATTTTTGTCAATCCAAACTCTAAAGGTCAGTGTGGTTGTGGTGAATCTTTCATGACAACAACCAGTAGTGGAGCTTCTAAGCCATGAATATGGTTAAAATTGCTATTCAACTAGGTGTGGACACACACTTACGAAGTCGTTCTTTCATGATTTAATTGATGAATATACGAGTATAACTAATGGATTTCTATAATTCTGCCTGGGAGAACAAGGGAAATGAGAGCTTTTGGTGCACAGAACAGAACGAAAGGATACCGAGTACTGACATGGTTTCAATATATAGAGTTCTCTGAAGCTGATGCTAGCTGATTAGGCTTGTTTCAACCACTTGTAATTAGTATCATCATATCATTTGTTTCTGATAATTCTTGTGTGGCATTTTTTGTATTATGGAATTTGTATAGTTACAAATTAACAGATATCATTAAAATAAATTCGGTGAACTTTGATATAACAACCAGCTGATTCAATGTTGAAGAAACTTATCTTTAAAATTCTTTTGCCAATTTGAAGATTACGGTTCCCATGGATTATCATGTCAGGTTGAATGGCAAAGGTTTTTGTAGAAAGGTTTTTGTAGAATTGCTCACAGGAGAGTGGAGAGATGTGCATGTATCTAATGCCAACAATCTGCCATTTAAGTAGAGGCGATACAGTCTTTTTATCTAACAAGCATTTCCTTTCCTGCGTTAACTAATACAGCGTTGCATGTTAAGCATTGTGTTATTGTTGGACCCTAAAAGACTTATTAACATTTTGTTTAGTAATTTTCCTAATATTTGTTCGAAAAAGTATTATATAAAGTATGCATATTTAATATTTTTTAAATATTTGATACTTCATCTACCAACTAATAGAATTATTAGATAACTAATTAAAAGATTTACAAATACTTTATTTCTCAAATTTAACATTTAAACTTTGATTTATTTATCTAAAGGAAATAATAGATAGCTCATATATATTAGACGCCAATCAAGGTATGATAAGTGTAAATAAAATAAGCATGAAACAGCTCACACATAACAAAGCAATTACAGACATTGAGAATGCCTCCTATAAAACAGCTACATTGTACATTTGAGTAACTAGTTATCAGTTGAAAAGATTCATCCAAATTGGATGATCCAATCCTTGTTTGATTGTGAACTTGAGTACTCTAGCAGCTTTATTCTCAGACTAAATTCACAACTTGCTTTTTTCCTTTTCTTTCTTTCTTTCTTTAACTGGTTTTGACTTTAGTTTCATTTTTTCCTCGTTTTCTTCTTCCCTCTTGATCTGTGTTATGGACTTTTCTTCATTTAACCACAAAAGAAGATGCACCATACCATAACCAACCCTTGTGCGTACTAAAATCCAAGCTTTCTTCACAAAGGACAACTCAGGTTCCTTCTCAAGCCTCTCAATTTTTCTTTTAACTTCTGAGCTTTGGTCTGAACTCTCACGTTCACTTCCTCTAAAAACTGCAGCATTTGATCAGAATATTGTAATTTAGATGCAGCTTTAAATTCTCTGTTTTCAAACAAAGAGTGTTTTCATGTCTATATCATATGACAAAACTCCATCAGTGCATAGTCAGCAAAAGATGCATAGACATTAAATAGTTGTCATATAGAGTTGTAATTATTGTAATGGAGCTTTTAAAGGACAAATCCTACATCAAATCTTTTCTACCCTTAATGTGAACTTTAAACTAAGAATCGTAATTAGATCATCATTGGTTACCTGTTGCCTTCTTCTCCTCTCGAGCTCAGCCTGAAGAATAAAAAGCATGATCCATGTCAGTGTAATTCAATTACTAAAAAAAAAAATAAAAATTCCAACATTATGCAAAAGTTCTTGTTGTATGGCAGTACCAGCGCCTGTTTTAGTTGAGCATTCTCTTCTTTTAATTGGTTCAGTTCTGCTTCTAATTCAACTGTGTATGCCTGCCAAGACAAGAAAGAAAAAAGGTTCCTTAAAGAAAGATCATCAACAATATTAATGTATAGGATCTATAGTGATTGAATTGGTAAAATGAGGCACACCTGTTTTCTGGCTCTAGACCTGGCTGCTGACTCTCTATTCTTGATCATCCTCCTCTGCCTTCTCTCCACCACCTTTTCCACAGGACCATCAACCATTCTCTTTCTTCCTCTTAAACCACTCATGTCAAGCCCAAATTGACCACCAGAATTTTCATTCCCTATTCCATCAGATGAAGCTGGGCTCACAGGTGCACCCATTCCCATACTAGGTGCCACTCCAAAACCTCCCCCTCCATTCACCACTCTCCCTGCAAAGCAAACCCCTGGTGGTGGAGGATACCCACTAGTACCATCCCTCTTCCCATTTCCAACATACCCAGAAGGCTCCCCAACTACCCCACCACTTCCCTGAGCCACCCCTTGGTAAGGCGGCGCAACCACATTCCCTGCTCCACCACCACCAATAAAAGAAGGAGCAATTGTAGAGCTGTTATTTGGATACACTGCATAATGCTGCTGTTGTTGGTGGTGATGAGAGGCTGCAACTGTAGGAGGAAGAGCATGCTGCATTGTGTTACATGGTTGTTCCCTAACTACCCCTGCTTTAACCAAGAAATCCTCCAAAGTCATCTCACCAAAAGTTGGTTGGCGAGGGGCAGACTCGGTATTCTGAACAATGTTGTTGTTATTGTTGTTCTGTTCTCTGTGTATCTCAGACCAAACTTCATCCACTGTTTTCCTGCAGAGAGGTGCAGGAATGGATAGTGAAGGTTGGCGAGGAAGGCTTGGTTGCTTTGTTATCCCTTTCTGAGTGGAAGTTTGTGTAATAGAGTTGTTGTTGTTGTTGATCATGTTGTGGTGGTTGGAATTAGAAGAGTTGATGGCATGATGTTGTTGATTCTCTTCTGCATTCCATATGCTGCTAAGGAACTCATCCATGTTCATGGACCCAAAATTCTTGCCACTCTCACATAGGCTATGTTGGAACTCATCAAGGGTGAGAGAGTATATGGATGATTGTCTTCCAAGTGAGGATGAAAATGGATGATAATTGTTGTTCTTGTTAGCTTCTTGTTCCCTCTGTAGCACAGATTCAACTTCCCCTTGCGAGGTCATCTCACTCTCTTGCACAACCATTTTGCTTCTATATCAAATTATCAATGCATGTCAAAACTTAATTTATAAATAATGAAATTAAAACACTAACATATCATTCCAAATTCTCTCTAATACAAACAAACATATTTTCACCATGTCAATGTAATTAGTACCACAATACATATATTGGTTTTACTGTAGTGCTGACAGTGTTGAAATTGTAACTTAAATCTATTTTATGAGAATGATGTTATATTATATAATTGTTGAGAATTAAATTTTATTTTATTTTTAAAAAAAAGAACGGATATTGTTTTAAATTTGCAGAATTAAGTTTGATATTCTCCTCAATACAGAAGTTGGTTTATATAACATGGGGTGGTTGGAACTCTGTCAGAATCGGTTCATTTTTTTTCTCCTTGGAGTGCAACAACACAAAGATGCTATTCTAATATCTTTCACATTAGTTAATATTATCCAAAACTAGATCAAGATTGATCTTGATTCTCGAGTCCACTAAATTTCACGTAGAAAATCAGAGCCAGCAATCAAAGTTGCAAACTGCACCACGTCTGTAAAAATTGAAGCAAGTAACGGTTCTATTCGCTCTGCAAGGAAACTTCACGCAGCAGAACTATATATAGAATAAAATAATAAAATGGGAAACCAATTTAAAAATAAAACAAACGTTAATTAAAATGTATTCAGGATAATTTTTAAGAATTTAAAAATAAAAACATCAAATAAAAAAATTATTTTCTGATATAATAAATAATGTAGTACTCCCTAAATAAGACAGTGTGAAATGTTTTTAATAGAACATGCATTTTGATGGTTCTCTTCAAGAGAAAATAGATAAATTTATAAGTATTTAATATATTTTTCTTATTTATCTATTTTTTAATTTAAAAATAGGCATAAATTTATAATGTTGTAGAATAATTTTTTTAAAAAATAAATACATTAATTAGTTGTATTATATCTTTTTGATATGTGTGATCTGATCATAATTGTTTTATATGTCTTATAAATAAAGTAAAAACAGGTGAAAGTATTTTGTATCAATTATATATTTTCTATTTTTTATTCTTTTTAAGATATTTGTCAAGAGGATTGATGACCTTGACATAACTCCGCCCTAGATCTCCACATGCTTACAACAAGTAATATTGTGCCAAAATAAAGAGGTAGAAATTAAATATGGAATTTTGTGTTGATACCAAAGAACCTGATAACATTTAGGTTAGGATTGTCTTGATTTTTTACTTGATGAATTACTTTTTGTGAAACAACAACAATATAATTAGCTAGATTAAACATAAATTGGATTGTCATTTTCCGTTCTTTTAAGTTTCCTTTACAGACACCTTTTAGAATAACTTAAACCGATTGCTTGAGAAAAGATAATTCTTTATTCACGTGGTTAATTTATTAGAAAGTTTGTGATGAAAACATCTAAATCTATTCCGTTAAACAACAAAAATACGTTTGTATATATTGAGGAATATATTTGGTAGGTAGGAAGTTTGATGTTTGACGTCAAAGGAAAATAACGTTTCTTCCTTTAAACATCTTATATAAAGCGACTGAAAGATCAAGGAAGAGATAATATACGTTAGTTTATAACAAACTAGCATTTTTAATCATAACAAAAAATTATAGTATCCAAAATTCTCATGCTAGAGTAATCACATGAAATCAAACCAAAATGTTCACACACCAACCACCAAACAAGTAACAACCATTAAGGAGATACAAGTTCAAATGCCTGGAAATAATTATATACACAAGAAAGTATAGAGAAACATATATATACCTGGAATAATATTGCAAGTTCAAATGCTAGGCTGCTATAGCTACTGATCAAGCGATCAATTTCCGTTTTTGTCCCTATGAGAAAAGTACTTAGGATGAGGGAATTAAGAGAAAAATGCGTTTGTGTATGTTGAGTTTGAGTAGCGTGTGTTCAAATTTAAAACAAACGTAAGCACAGAGAGAGAGAGAGAGAGAGCTACATATAAGGAACAATGCCCTGTAATTTTAGTGACCATCTTCCTCTATAAGATGATCCATCCCTGCTCGCTCAGGGTAGGGTACCCCACAAAACATGGCTTAATTGAAAAAAGGAATTGTAAATGGCGCAGCAAATTCCCGAGCTCGATCGCATAAGTAGCCACGTATAGGACAGTTGTCGCCTCTGCAACCTCGTTTCGGTGTAGCGTATATTTTCAGCTCAACACGTATCATCCTCCTTATGTTTTAAAATTTAACAATATTATTTGCATACTATTTTATTACTAGATATTACTTTTTGTCTACTTATTTAAGAAGGAAAATACTAAAATATATTTTTTATTTAAAATAATATAAAACAGTATAATATTATTTTCCAAATTTAACTGTAGTTTTGGAGGATAAATTATATATTTATAATCATTAATTATAAATTCATAATTAAGATTTAAATTTTTTATAATTTATTATATATATATACATATATGTGATTATAATATTAATAGTTAATAGTCAATTTTCAAATCAATAAAATTGCTTGTTTTATTTTTCAAACTCACTCCTCATTTAAAAAAAAAATCAAATCCTATTATTTCTATATATCTTTTGCGATAGAACAAAATAAGACTTAAAAAAACACACTCAAATTTTCCCTTAACGAAAGTATAGAAAAAAAAATTAAATTTTTGCAACTTAAAAGTAAATTAAAAATATTTTTTTGTGATTTTTAAAATATTTGCTTTGAAAATTAACCAAAAAATGAAGTTTTTCAATTTTTAATTGAGTTGTAAAAATTTAATTTAAAAATTTTAAAAATTAAAAATTAAAAACTCACGATCTAAGCAGGCCTAATTTAGTTAAAAAACAATAAATGGTTAAAGAAAAAAAGGAAAAAAGGATCATACAATATCTATTATATAGTTTATTCTCACACCACATAGAATTATATCTAATTCTTGACCTCAATCAAAATTTATTCACTAACTTCTCAAAGTTCAAAGTTACAACAAGTATTTGGCTTTGCCTCCTCAAACTCTAAACAGGTATTAATTAGACTTCACCTACTTAAACTATAGTTTACAGTAAATGAAGATTGAAATAAATGAACACATTAATGTTCGTCTAGCTCTCAAATAATAACACTGAACTAGTAATTTCGTCCTCGACTTTCACAGCGTCTTGCAGTTTCGTCCCTGACTTTTCTAAAATAGAACTTTTATTCTTACAACATGCACTTTGGTCCTTAACTTTATTAAAAAATATGCATTTTAGTCCTCGACTTTATTAAAAATCATGCACTTTTAGGGAATAAAGTGCTATTTTGGAAAAGTCGGGGATGAAAATGCAAGACGCAGTAAAAGTCGAGGACAGAAGTGCTTGTTTACTCTAAAATCCGTCTCTAAAATTATTAATATTGTCGATATCATTAATTTGAGAATTAGAGACGAAATTTATCAGATACGGATACATTTCGTCTCTAACTTTCATCTTTACAATGGATTTAAAAATTTAAAGACAAATCTAGAGATGGAATACAACTGAGACGGAAAATTTCGTCTCTAAAAAATAAAATTAGAGTTTGGTCTCAACGCACTAAAATCTGTGTCGGGATCCTCTCCAGTTTAAAAAAACTGGAGAGTGTCTCGTTTTCTAATCCAAGGGTTGTGCTTTCTTTCAATAGCTTTTAATTTTTTTAAATCATAAATTAAAAAAATCAACGGACGAGATCTCATCCAATTTTTTTAAACTTGAGAGGATCCCGACCCCTAAAATCTACCTCTATTTCCGTCTTTATTAGAGCTGGAAATATTTCCGTCTCGAAATTTCGTCTAATGAAATTAAACTTTTCTAGTCATATACTCATTGCATGCATTAATAAGATTTTTGTTCAAGATATAATGTCAAGTTTATTGTTGTGGTTTGTTGTTTAGCTCGTTAAATAGATCCCCTTGTTTTAGGCTCCCCCTAACCCATAATAGTTAGTTTTGGGATATGTAGAGTTGATTGGTTGTGATTTTCGTAGGCTTCAACAACTTGTGTTTGTATAATTTTTGACACATCTCAGACATTAAGTAAAAGAAATTTTAATTAGTTAATTTTCTTCTAATTTATTTTAGGTTTGGGTACAATTGTGATATATGTTTTTTTTTGTTTTTTTTAATATATTGGAGGGCAAAGTGCAGCGGAATCTCCAAAAATATAAAAGTAACTAAACATCTTACTTGTTGTGCAAGGAATCCAAAACAGTTTACAAAAACCTTTCTAACTAGAAACATAAAGAAAGAACCCCCCAAAATTATACCCTGATGTCACATATACCAGAGCACACTCCCTTTAATCAAAACTCAACACTAGTCGTGTCATCATCAATACCTGTAAAAATATCCACAGTATAACGGTGAGAAAAAGAATACTACTCATACATACACATAGGAGGCTACCCTATCCTCACCCACCACATCATCATTCATCATACCACATACCAAAACATCACATAATCCCTCAGATAATAATCATCTAAAACTCAGCATATAGCTATTAATCTATATCCACATATAAATCTCATACCATCATTCACCAAAGGACTCACATACTCACATAATATTCATTCATCATTAATACTCATAACACCATTTATAATCCAATACCACATCAGATGTCACACATATACATCCAACATGTATGCACCAAGACTCATTATTATATAACTCAATTCCATCGTTGAGTATTCCAAATTATCATATGCACCAAAATTCGTTATTATATAACTCAATTCCATCGCTGAGTATTCCAACTTATCATATGCTCCAAAACTCATCTCATCACCTACCCAAAGATCGTGACTTGGAACTCCACACAATGGGTGCACCTCGTCAATCACTCTAGTTATTACCAAGATAGTCTACCGGTGTCACCACACAAATCGATAGGTTGTACCCCCTCGTTGGGCCCGCACAACGACATTCGACCCTAGGTTGCACCCCCTCTATGAGCCAGTACAATCACTCCTAGGTTGCACCCCCTCTATGGGCCTGTGCATCGAACGCCCCATCTTGATCCCCTGAGTTGTACCCCCTCTATGGGCCCGCACAACCCAGTTCACCTCCTGAATTGTACCCCCTCTATGGGCCCGCACAACTTAGGTAACATCATCATTAAATATTTTGCATATTCACCAACCATATGCATACCAAAATAACATCCATACATTGCATATTCATCAACCATATGCATACCAAAATAACATCAATTACATTGCATATTCACCAACCATATGCATACCAAAATAACATCCATACACTGCGTATTCACCAATCATATGCATGCCAAGATAACATCAATTATATTGCATAAGCACCAATCATTATGCATACCAAATATCATCAATATATTGCATAAGCACTAATCATTATGCACACCAAACAACATCAATTATATTGCATAAGCACCAATCATTATGCACACCAAATATCATCAATTATATCGCATAAGCACCAATCATTATGCACACCAAATATCATCAATTATATCGCATAAGCACCAATTATTATGCACACCAAACAACATCAATTATATTGCATAAGCACCAATCATTATGCACACCAAACAACATCAATTATATTGCATAAGCACCAATCATTATGCACACCAAATATCATCAATTATATTGCATAAGCACCAATCATTATGCATACCAAATATCATCAAGCATTATCACACACCACCAATACCATTAAACAATCAGGATCTCAAAATCCACTCTGGTAATCGATTACCAATCTCTAGTAATCGATTACCAACCTCTAGTAATCGATTACCTGCAAACAAGGTCTCTGGTAATCGATTACAACCACCTTGTAATTGATTACCTGCAACCAAACACTCTGGTAATCGATTACAACACCCCTGTAATCGATTACCTGCAAGCAATCTCTCTGGTAATCGATTACCACAATCCTGTAATCGATTACCAGTGAACAAACAACACTTCTGGACTACCCAAAACACACTGGTAATCGATTACCACTCCTGGTAATCGATTACCCGCGGCGCAGATCGCAGATTTCACGATTTCTAATACTTCTACCCCACTCTATTCATCCTCTATTCAATCCTTTTCGATCAAACACCATTCATAATCATTAATATTCATCAGACTCATCAAAATCATCAATCTTTAACAGTTTTACATGGTTTTCCCATTAAAACCCCAAATCATTAAACCCTCATTAACCCCTTTTCACTATTCTCTTTATTTTCATTCAATCCAATCAAGATTCACAGAATTAATCATCAATCAACATGTTTTCATCATACAATACTCAATATATATCAATTTCAAATTTAGAGTCTTAGAGGGTCTTATGGTTGCCCTCACTACCCAAGCACCCCTACATGCATATACAAGCAGCACCCTCTCCTCCACCGTACCTTAGAGATGACAATCCCAAAAGCGAATGGTGGCTCCCTTTTACTGATCTACTCTGCAGCACCTTCTCCTTGTGGAGTCGTTTCTCCCCTCTTTAAGGTTTCACTCTATGACGTTTTGCAAAATAAGGATTAAGGTGAATTGGTAACCCCTCCTTACTTAAATACTTAACTTGGTTGGACCCACCCTCAACCCACTCATTCTTATTTTATTAAATAATATTATTCATAAAAATATTAATATTACTAATACTATTATTTATTTCCCTTATTTAATCAATTAATATTAAAATAATAATACTATTATTTCTTCCTTTTCTTTTCTTTTCTTTTATTTATTTATTTATATTAGGAATTATTAGGATATTATGGAGTCCTTAACCATCTACATTTGAATTTAAATTCAAATCTTATAATTAAATCTTATCTTAAATTTATATTGATTCTTACCCTTAATCCTCGTGATCTCATTACTCCTATTTTAAAATCTTATCCTACTTTAAAATACTAACCATATCTCCCTTATCAGATTATCATTATTAATCCTGATATTATTTTATTAATGTAACAATTACTATATTTATAACAATTAATGTTAATTGCAATCTTATGATTTATCTCTTAATAATATTATTATATTATTATCTCATAAATACAGATGTATTAATATTTACTATTATTAATATGTAATTTCTATTTTTATAGTTAACGTCTTTGAAATATAATTATACTTATTTAAATTATATTTCTAAATTTCGGGATGTTACACAGAATCCAAAGACTACATAAGGATAGAACGATTAAAGGAGGCCCCTAGCTATAAGGTCCTGTTAAAGAAGACTTCCAACATCCAAAGGGGGTATGAGAGAGTATGGATTCCCAATGGGAATTGAAGTCTAACAAGCTAATCTATCTGCTACTTGATTGGCCTCTCTATAGGCATGGGTGATAATAATAGAAGAAAAACCATGCATGAAATTCCTAATGAATTAAATAATTTGGTTACTGGGATGATGATCAGGACTGCATCCCTTGTTGATAGCGGTGGTAATATGGCCTAGGCCCGTCGGGCCAGCCCGCACAACCCGCATTTTTTCGTGGGGCGGGCTAGGATTTTGAGCCCACAATCCACTTTGGCTCGCCCTGCTTACCCCACAAATATTGCGGGCCAGAAGCGGAAAAATTTTAAATTAAAATAATCAAAATAATATTAAAGTAACTAAAAAAGAAATTTTATTTGGATGTTCATACTTCATAATGATTAATAAAGTATGGAATCAATTTTCATGTGACTATAACATGCTAATATAAATATATTTATACGGAAGACGTATAAATTTATAATTTAAACGTGATTCTTGTATTAAAAAATAAATCAACATGATATGACAATTATATTTATAATAGGATTGTGAAATAAATTTTAAAAGTGACATTATAACTAAATTTTGATATAAAAATGATTTTAAAAAAAGAAACAATTGTAAAATTAATTAAATATTTTTTCAAATAAGACTCACACATATGCGGGCCGGGCCGCAACTTCTGGCCCATATTCTAAAAGTGGGTCAGCCCATCCCACATTATTTTTTGTGGGCCAAAGGTGGGCCAATGTGGGGACGGGGCGGACCGGCCCGCATTGCCATCTCTAATTGTTGATGAAATCCACTACAATCCTAGAATCCGAGTGCACCCCATATATATGTTGTTTTTTCATTGGGATATGTGTTTTTGTTTAAGATTTGGAATGCCCCTGTACTCCTTTAATAAATTTCTTTTATTCCATGTATAAAAAAGAAACATTCTAAATGTTAAGTAAATATTGATGAAGAAAAGTTTCTATATCTCCTGCAATTAACTTCTTTATCTCATATCAATCATCAATCAATCAATTTATTATAATTAATATTGGTTACATCTTGGACACGTGTTAAGCTTCTAGGAAAAAAATCCCCGCCCAAACTTTTCTTTTTTTCCCTTTTCTTTTCTTTGTTTTCATTTTCATACTTCTATTTTTATTTTAACGTTTTTTCCTCTTTGTATTCTTTTTATTTTTTCTTTATTTTATTCTTATGATATTACTAATCTAATATATTATAGGATAATTAATATTGGTTACATCTTGGACACGTGTTAAGCTTCTAGGAAAAAAATCCCCGCCCAAACTTTTCTTCTTTTCCCTTTTCTTTTCTTTGTTTTCATTTTCATACTTCTATTTTTATTTTAACGTTTTTTCCTCTTTGTATTCTTTTTATTTTTTCTTTATTTTATTCTTATGATATTACTAATCTAATATATTATAAGATAATTAATATTGGTTACATCTTGGACACGTGTTAAGCTTCTAGGAAAAAAATCCCCGCCCAAACTTTTCTTCTTTTCCCTTTTCTTTTCTTTGTTTTCATTTTCATACTTCTATTTTTATTTTAACGTTTTTTCCTCTTTGTATTCTTTTTATTTTTTCTTTATTTTATTCTTATGATATTACTAATCTAATATATTATAGGAAAATAAAACTTCTACTTGCCACATGTCATCTTCTCAATCAATTTCTTTCCAGGCCAAAAAATCACATCATCCTTTTTACCTTTTTTAGTATTTTTTTATCAAAATTATATCTCTATTTATTTAGTTTTTATTGTAGTATTTTTTTTATGAATCACATATATCCTCCACGGGAGACAATCTTTATCATGTCATTTTCTTTTTTCTTTTATTTTTTATCTCATTTTCATTTTCATTTTCTTTTTTTTATTACGATATTAAAATATTTTCTCTTATTATTCATTTTTATTAATATGTTTCTTTATAAAAGATTTTTTTTATGGACTGCGGCTATTCTTCAAGGGAGACAGTTCTGTTCCTACCATTTTATTTTTTCTCCCAAAAACATCACATTATCCTTTTTATTTTTTTATTTTTTTATCAAAATTATATCCCTATTTATTTAGTTTCCATTGTAATATTTTTTATCTCACTTTCATTTTCTTTTTTTATTACGATATTAAAATATTTTCTCTCATTATTCGTTTTTATTAATATGTTTCTTTATAAAAGAATTTTTTTTATCGACTGCGGGTATTCTCCACGGGAGACAGTTTTGTTCCTACTATTTTATTTTTTCTCCCAAAACATCACATTATCCTTTTTATTTTTTTATCAAAATTACATCACTATTTATTTAGTTTCTATTGTAGTATTTTGTTATGAATCCTGGGTATCCTCCATGGGAGGCGGTCTTAATCCTGTCGTTTTCTTTTTTCTTTTATTTTTTTATCTCACTTTCATTTTCTTTTTTTATTACGATATGAAAATATTTTTTCTCATTATTCGTTTTTATTAATATGTTGCTTTATAAAAGAAATTTTTTTATCGACTGCGGGTATTCTCCACGGGAGACAGTTTTGTTCCTACCATTTTATTTTTTCTCCCAAAAACATCACATTATCCTATTTATATTTTTATCAAAATTATATCCCTATTTATTTAGTTTCTATTGTAGTATTTTTTTTTATGAATCCTGGGTATCCTCCACGGGAGGCGGTCTTAATTCTGTCGTTTTCTTTTTTCTTTTATTTTTTATCTCACTTTCATTTTTTTATTACGATATTAAAATATTTTCTCTCATTATTCATTTTTATTAATATGTTTCTTTATAAAAGAATTTTTTTATCGACTGCAGGTATTCTCCATGGGAGACAGTTCTGTTCCTACCATTTTACTTTTTCTCCCAAAAACATCATATTATCCTTTTTATTTTTTTATCAAAATTATATCCCTATTTATTTAGTTTCTATTATAGTATTTTTTTTATGAATCCTGGGTATCCTCCACGGGAGGCGGTCTTAATCCTATTGTTTTCTTTTTTCATTTATTTTTTTATCTCACTTTCATTTTCTTTTTTTATTACAATATTAAAATATTTTCTCATTATTCATTTTTATTAATATGTTTCTTTATAAAAGACATTTTTTTATCGACTGCGTTTATTCTCCACGGGAGACAGTTATATTCCTACCATTTTATTTTTTCTCCCAAAAACATCACATTATCCTTTTTATTTTTTTTATCAAAATTATATCCCTATTTATTTAGTTTTTATTGTAGTTTTTTTATGAATCCTGGGTATCCCCCACGGGAGGCGGTCTTAATTCTGTCGTTTTCTTTTTCCTTATATTTTTTATCTCACTTTCATTTTCTTTTTTTATTATGATATTAAAATATTTTCTCTAATTAACAATTTTTATTAATATGTTTCATTATAAAAGATTTTTTTTATGAACGGCGGGTATTCTCCACGGGAGACAGTCATGTCCCTACCATTTTATTTTTTCTCCCAAAAAACATCAAATCATTCTTTTTATTTATTTATTTATTTATTTATCAAAATTATATCTCCATTTATTTAGCTTCTATTGTAATGTTTTTCTTATGAATCCTAGGTATCCTCCACGGGAGACAGTCTTAATCCTGTCGTTTTCTTTTTTCTTTTATTTTTTTATCTCACTTTCATTTTCTTTTTTTATTATGATGTTAAAATATTTTCTCTTATTATTCATTTTTATAAATATTTTTCTATTCCTGTCGTTTTATTTTTTTCTTTTCTTTTTTATCTCACTTTCATTTTCTTTTTTATTATGATATTAAAATATTTTCTCTCATTATTCATTTTTATTAATATGTTTCATTATAAAAGAAATTTTTTACGAACTGCGGGTATTCTCCATGGGAGACAGTTCCGTTCCTACCGTTTTATTTTTTCTCACACATTAATTTTCTTTTTATTATCCTTTTTACTTTCTTTTTATTTTTTATCAAAATTATATCTCCATTTATTTAGCTTCTATTGTAATATTTTTTTATGAATCACGAGAATCCTCCATGGGAGGCAATCTTAATTAATCCTGTCATTTTCTTTTTTCTTTTATTTTTTTTATCTCACTTTCATTTTCTTTTTTATTATGATATTAAAATATTTCCTCTCATTATTCGTTTTTGTTAATATGTTTCATTATAAAAAAAATTTGTATGTACTGCAAGTATTTTCCACGGTAGACAGTCTTGTTCCAACCATTTTCTTTTTTTATTATCATTTTTACTTTCTTTTTATTTTTTTAACAAAATAATATCTCCATTTATTTAGCTTCTATTGTAGTGTTATTTTTATGAATCACGGGAATCCTCTACGGGAGGCAGTCTTAATCCTGTCGTTTTCTTTTTTATTTTATTTTTTTATCTCACTTTCATTTTCTTTTTTTATTATGATATTAAAATATTTTCTCTCATTATACGTTTTTATTAATATGTTTCATCACACAAGAATTTTTTTTATGAACTGTGGGTATTCTCCACGAGAGATAGTCCTGTTCCTACCATTTTATTTTTTTCTCACACATTAATATTAATTATTTTATTATCCTTTTTACTTTCTTTTTATTTTTTATCAAAATTATATCTCTATTTATTTAGCTTCTATCATAGTGTTTTTTTTAGTCACGAGAATCCTCCACAAGCGGCAGTCTTAATCCTATCGTTTTCTTTTTTCACTAATTATTCATTCCTATAATTTGTTTTATTATAAAAGTAATTTTTTAATGAACCACGGAAGGCAGTCTTGCTCTTATCATTTTTTCTTTTTTTCTCATACATTAATTTTATTTTTTTTATTATATTAACACATTCTTTTAATATATAAGTATTTATAATAGGTAATATTTTATCCTGTACGAAACACGGGCAACATAAATCATACCATCAATTTACCCGTGGGTCACTTACTAGTTACTATATAATTATATATACTAATTAACATATAGGATTTTAATTGTGGTTTGTGGGTTGAGAATATAATTAATATGTAATTTGGTCCCTCAAATTGGCAACTTTGTATAGCTAGCACTTTGATCTCTAGAAGTGATTGTATGGACAAATAAGTCCCCAAATATATTAAACTTCTTTCTAAATCCATCATTCATTCCTCTTTACAAATCCAATATCCTTCCAAGCAATATCTGATACTTACCCAGTACATCATTAGTGGTAGTTAATGAGAAAATCAAATTATAAAGATGCACAGCATGGAAGGTTAGGGGATTAATTAATTCATGTACACAAACACATATTTAGAGACCAAACACAAGTCCTCATTAATTTAAGAGGCCAAATTGTATATATATCAACTATGTGAGTTAATGTGAAGCTAGCTATTCACATTTGAAAACCTTTCCTGGCATTGCAAATGGATGTAATATCATGCCAAAAGGAAAAAAAAAGTAGACATTATCTCTCTCTCTCTCTCTCTCTCTCTCAAAGAAAACGGCGATAAGGGGAAGTATTCCAATATTACATCAATGCCCCTCAACGCGAGCAGATCTAGCCGTTGGGAATTGGGATATGTAACTACATTCAGTGCACATAGATTAGAAGAGCCATTGACATTCCCTCGTAGGAATTAATCCCACCAATGCAGGGACTTCGCAGGCTCCAACTATATATATTTAAGTTGTCTTTGGATCGATCGACATGGTAATTAAGCCCCACATTCTCTATGTCTATAAGTAACCTAATACACACTATATATGCTGATATGCATTTTAATTTCTAAAGCATAGCTATGAAATAATGTGCTAAAGCAGCAACTTTAAAGAACAGACTCAGTGTAGAAATTTGGACATGAATCCCTATATCCAAGGCAGGCCACCAGGCTTTGATTAGTAATTTTTACTGTTCTATTGGATATTTATTTCGATCAAGAATTAATGCCTCCTCCTCCGTAAACAACGAAATAAAGATATATAACTTTATTCCCTGCAAAAGGCACCCCCACCACCTTGCTTTCCTAGTATAAATAAATTCACCTTATGAAACAAACTCCAACATATACATTTATAAGGTGCAACTATATATATCTATACTCACCTATTCATTCATTTAATGTAAGCTCACATTTTGTTTTAATTTGTTATCAAAATGGCTGTAACTTGATGGTAGAGTAATCAGACGACACATTAATATTCTGCTTATTATCCATCTTGATCATATCCAAGTCAATCATCAATACAGGGATATACATTTATATGTTGAGATTTTTTTTTTTCATTTTAAATACAAATTGCACTTTAAGATACAGGTGAAAATTGCAATATGTTAATTAACGTGCATCTATTTTTCACAATATATATATATATATTAACTTTAGAGTTTAAACTGTCATTGTACAAAAAATTTATAGGGAAAAATGTTTTTCATCCCTATAGTTTCGGTCAACTTTGGTATTCGTCCATGTACTTTAAATCCTTTGTTTTTTATCCATGAACTTTATAAACCCCAAACTATAGTCTCTGACTGTTAGTGAGATCTGTGATGAGCTGGGTAACAAAAGTTACATGTTAGTCTCAATAGTGAGTCCCAAATAGCTAACTCATCTAATTAATATTTTTTTATTAATTTTTTAATTATTAAAATAACCATAATTATGAAATTAGGTTTTTTATCGGGTAAAATTGCTCAGTTGAAAACCCTAATTTAGCAATTAGGATTATTTTAATAATTTAAAATTAATAAAAAAAAGTTAATTAAATGATCAATTAGTTATTTTGGACTCACTATTGAGACTGACATGAGTTCATCAAGTTAACAGACCCCACTAACGAGCAGGGACCACGGTTTGGGGTTTTAGAAAGTTTAGGGACAAAAAACACAGGATTTAAAGTACAAGGACGAAAACTAAGGTTGACCGAAACTATAGTAACGAAAAACATATTTTTCCCAAATATATACTAGAATATGTCACCTCATATATTATTAAACTCAATTAATAATTTAACAATATATAATTAAATGATAGCTTAAATTTTTAGGTATATCCTTAAATCCCTATTTTTATGAGGTCTTATAATGGCCTACGTATTATTAATTTATTCTGCTGTTAAATATTACACTCGCACCTTTTCATTTTTTGACACAAAAGTGAACCATCTTTGTTATTACTATATTAAAAATATTAACTAACTGCATGATAAGAGATTTAAGGGATAATTATATACCCTTTAAAAGGGGCAATTATATCAATGTATTATTATGTCATAATTACCATTCTAAAATGTTCTATAATTTATAGAATAGAAAATTGTCCAACTAGATAACTTTTATTGAGACTTCCCTTGCATAGTTTTTATTAATTAAAAAAGTGTCTAACTCTATAACAAGAATAGCTCCATTCAATAAAAATAAGGTGTTCGATTCTCACAAGTTCTTTTTATAAAACATAAGACATTTCTTATAAGCTTTTATGGTACTTTTCTATAAAACACTTTATAGTTTTAAGATAATATTTATTATCATTTTTTTTATTTATCTTTATTAACTTTAATGTTTTTCCTATTATCAAATGGTAGTTTAGTTAATTAATAATATTAAATAAGGGTAAAATTAGAAAGTTAAACTATTTTTTAAAATTTCAATAAAATTAACCCACTTTAATAACTTTTATTTGTATTTTGATTAAGTGTGTCTTGTAAAAAGGATAAGAGGGAATATCATTGTTATCAAAATCGGATCAGACTGACCGATTCAACCAGACCGACTAGGAACCTGTTTAATATCTGGAACACATCACCCAAAAAAAAAAGGTTGGTCTAATTTCAGAATCAATCTGAATCGGTGAAAAAATAGGTCTTTTCAATTTTTTTAATTTTTTTTTAGTTTTCTTATTTTTATTTAATCTAAATAGGGATGGCAATGAGTAGGGTTTGGGTAGGGTACTATAGTACCCGTCCCCATACCCGCGTTTTAAAAAAATACTCGTATCCGGACCCATATCTGCGTGGGTAGTGATTCTAATACCCGTACCCTGACCCGCTGGGTACTCAAGTACATGTACCCGTACCCATTGCCCGCACTTTTGTTAACTATAAAAACAATAAATTGATTACAAAATAAAAATTAGTTAAAAAATAAATGAAAATTAATCTATAAATCATCCAAGTTTAACCTATAAAACAACTATGGAATGTGGAAGTGGATGAGAGATTAAAACAATCGAAGGGGAAATGGAAATTAGTTCATGTTTTGCTATTTTATTGTTTAGGACAAAATTATAAAATTTTCAAAACTATAACATTTAAATTAAATTAATTAAATTAATAATATATATTAAACTTTTTCTGTGACTATAATATATATTAACATTAATTTTTTTTGGAAAAAATAGTAATTCATAATATAAGAGCATATATATATATATTAAATTAAATTAATCATATGTATATAAATTACATAAATTATATATATTATATAAGTGCGGGTATGGGTAGGGTATGGTACCATAGTACTTGTACCTGCACCCGTACCCATTAAAAAGTGCGGGTAATTTCCCATACCCGGACCCAGACCCATTTGGTGGGTAATTACCCTACTCATTATCGTTAATTTTTGTGGGTACCTACTGTGTCTGGGTCCAATTGTTATTCCTAAATCTAAAATACTTTTAAAATAAATAATGATAAAATTTTAAGAATTACACACAAATATTTATTCTTTCATCAATTATTATTATTATTTTATTTTATAATATGTGTATAATAAAGTCATTTATATTAATTAATAATATTACATATTTACATACCTTGATTTTTTATGATTTATATTATTTAAAAATATTATATAATATTAAAATATACATTTAGTTATATTTAAAAATAGTGATAATTCATGATTTCTAAATTGTGATTGGATCATGCGATCAATTGTAGTTCGTAACTCGCCATATAATACAACAGTTTTCGGATTTTTTTTTTAAAATTATATAGAAGTTGAATCTGAAATATTGACAATGGCTGCCTAGCTATTTATTAATTACCTTATAATTGTCTTCTGGCATAATTTCTTACGAAGATCAAGGCTAAATACATTTTGAACTTAACTAATTCAGCTTGCTGTCTGGCTAAGCTTAGATGGGGAGGTGATTGGTTTAATTTGCCTTGTTTCTTGCAGTGTGTTTGTTATATTAATTTTGGGAGGCTTTTTATGTCATTTGGGAGGGGGTGGGGTTACGGTTTAATTAATTGTTTGTGTTATGATTAGTTTATCAGTATTATTGCCTGGTAAGAGTACTTTTGATGAGTTTATTTATTTATACAACAATTAACAAATTCATATAATATTTTTTTCTTTATTTCTTTTTATCATATATCACATGTTATATCTCACATTTTTCTCTCTTATATTTCTATCTCTCATAATTATACAAAATTCTCTACATAATAATGATAATATATATATAGTTGTACAACTATATTTTGTTTCTTTGTTAATTACTTAGATTGAGTTAATGTACTGCATTTAGGTTCTGTATAGTATTTGCTGTACAGTCTTGAGTACTACTGGTACTCTAAATTGTACTCCTTTAATTAATAAATTTCATTTTGTTGATCAAAAAAGAATTTATCATCAACGAGGTTGGTTTAAGTGGTACATGTTTCATTCCCTGCTGGAAGAGCTAGTCTCACCATAATGTGATGTTCCCGGCTCAAACAGGATTGACTTTCGTGGAGGATACCTGCGGTTAAATAAAAAAAAGAATTTATCTAATTTAACTTCTTCTTATTTTTATATTTTTAAAAGGTTATTTTTATGCAGGCATAGTTTTCTTTAACTTTATTATTTGGACTTAATTCAAAATTTTTAATATGTAAACAAAAAGTATTCATCAAATATAATTCTGTATACCAAAGTGATTATAGAATATTCCCTGCTTCATTGGCATCAATCACTTTTGTTTATGTTAAACGGAAAAAAAAAAAAAAGGAACTGAATGATAAACATGAGCGGCTTAGCATTTCCATTAAAAAGATATTGGAAGTTTGGAACTTTAGAAAATAAAAAGTTGAGTACATCATCTAAATTTGGAAAAATAAATGTCAACATATACCAAAATAAGCAATTAACGGTTCAACACCAACAATTTTTGGATTCGCATGTCTCCGCATATGACACATAAGATAACTTTTAATTCAACATGCAAATAATAACAAGTACTCTATGCAATACTAGTATATTTTTAAACACAGGTTTGAATATATAAAAATGTAAATTAAAAAATATTTAAGATAATAATATTGACTCAATTGATAGATTATTATTTCACTAATAATAATAAATATAAATTAAAATATAAAAATATAGATTTTTGAAACTTTCAGTTTTGAAAATATTTCAAAATAACTCTAATTGATAGAATATTGTTTTAGTGGTAAATTTGCAAATTTCATTTTATCTAAGGCTGATTGAAAAAGTTTGATCTTTAATTGATTAAAGAAATTAATATTGTTAAAATCTGTATATTGTCTAATTAAATTCTTCACTGCTTCTAGTATTTGGAAGTACGTTTTAAAATCACATTCATTGTATTCTAAATGTGATTATAGGAAAATTTTATATATATGATTATTTTAGGTTGAAATTGCTTTCTCTCTCAACTCACTCGTTTCATTTTTTTCTTGTGCAAAATCACATGTATCCTCCACATGAGACAATCACGTTCAACCAGATAAAATCTCTATGGGCAGCAAAGCTCTCCCCCCGCGTATTTAAGTTGAAAATATTGCTTTCCCTCTCAACTCACTCATTTCATTTTTTCGGTGCAACCGTGCAAGATCACAGGTATACAGGAGACAATATTGTTCGAGTCTGGTAGGACCTCTACTCACTCGTTTCATTTGATGTTGGTAAATTTTAATTGTTGTGTTATATTAGATTTTACTATAAATTTATTTTTAAAAGAAAATTTCAAACATAAATCACACAACCTCAAAATCATTTAAATAAAATAAATTCTATAAATCAACTTAATTTAAAATCAAGTTTGTAATTGCGAATGAAATCTGTTTTGTTGATAAAAAAAATTATTTCATTTCATTTGTTATAAAACTTAAAAAACTTTTGGAAAATGAAAATAACATGTACTGCCCAAAAAAATGAAAATACACATAGAAATTATTTTACTTTTAAAAATAAAAACTTACATTTATCATACTATGTGAATTATAAACATGTTTTATTTAGTGTTAGAAACATGACAAATAATTATACTTACATATTTAAATTAACACCAAAGCAAAATATAGGTGAATATGTATTTGGTTTCACACATAATCATGCTATAAACGTGAATATAAATCAACATTATTCTTACCCGAATCCACGTTTATAACGTAATTTCATGTTAAATCAACTACACTATGTCGGTGATGCCGTACCTCCTATCAGATAAATTTATGCAATAGAAGGGACATATTCCACATTCAGATTATTATAAACATATAACAATATTATATACCTAAGAAAATGCCACAATAAATTTAGGGTTGTTTTCTTTTTCCCTCTAGAAGGAAAATTTGTGATCTTTTTTTTAAGCAGAGAATGCGCATGTGCACACACGTCCCAACAAAATAATACAAAGAGAACAATGTATGTGGAGGAATGAGAAGTAGCTAGCAAAATGGTTTCTAGTTAAAGAAGTTCCACCTTCTTCCCATTTTTCCAGTCTTGGAACTTGGTTTGAATCTGAGTGAGTATTAGTACTTTTATTCTGAAATGACCTTTGGCACTCATAGGCATGTATAGCCTTGAGCATTTATGGTGGAGTTCCTTTACTTTAATTATGCCCTGCTTCCTCAAGAATCTTGCAACTAAAATTAAAATAATTAATATGGTGGACGAAATTAAAGGAAAATTAAAGGAAGAATCACACCCAGAAACAGAAAATTGCATCTTGTGTGCATGCAATTAAGGAAGGTTCTCTACGCAAGTCATTAATTCATTCAACCTAAAATTTCTCCACGTCCATGGTGTGTTGTGTATACTAGCTACTATTGCCTTATATGCTAAAGAGAATGATAAATGTGGATGTATGTTATATAATTCAAGCATTCTTAGAATAATTTTTGCCTTTTATTTATTTTAGTTTAATAAAACGGCAGAGGAGGCTATGACAACTTGCAAAAGGAGGACCCACTTTGAGTATGATGCTCTTTCTGACCTTAGCTGGTTTTTATTGGATGAGAAATTCATTGATCAGGGTTACAGCCAATCAAGAACCGATTCCAGTGGACCCATTTTTTGTGTATGTGCAGAGAAAGAGAGAGAGAGAGAAACAGAAACAGGGAAGGAAGGAAGAAAGAAAGATTTGTCACATAACATGACTAGGAACATAACATCCCAAGAGATAGACACTCTTGTTTATTGCAAGAGTGGGAGCACCTATATATGATTTTATTTATAGGCCCGTTTTCCCCACCTAGCTAGCTAGAACTACTCTTTTTTTTTTCTTTTATCTTAGATTAGATTTAGATGTATATTATATGTTGTGTAACATATATATTTTAAAAGTGGGGGGAAAAAGACAAACTCTACCTTGAAAGATACTTTTAGGACATTATAAATATGGAGGCTCATACTACCCTTTCTCAGCAGGATCAATTCTCATTGAGTTGTTTGTATTCTAAGTCTTCTTTCTTTCTCTAGCTCGATCTAGCTTCTTAATTTCCTGCTTGTTGCTCTTATAATGGCAAGAATGTCAACAGAACCTTTAATTGTTGGGAGAGTGATAGGAGATGTTCTTGACTGTTTTACCACTAGCATGAAAATGACTGTGAGTTATAACAAGCAGCAAGTCTTCAATGGCCATGAGTTCTTCCCTTCCACTATCAACACCAAGCCAAGGGTTGAGATTGAAGGTGCTGACATGAGGTCCTTCTTCACACTGGTATATAACATAACATATATTTGAAAAATCTCTTATTCTCTCTTGTTTAAGAAAAAAACTTGAGCTGTTTTCCTGTTTGTTTGTTTGTTGTTTTCTATAATCATATACAGTCCCACTGTGTATTTTGAATGATCCTTACTGCAAAACCTGAATCATTGAGATAAATATGTCTCCCTTTATAATTGCAGGTCATGACAGACCCAGATGTTCCTGGCCCTAGTGATCCTTATCTCAGAGAGCACTTGCACTGGTATACTTATATATATATGGACCATAATGAATGAAAGCTAGTACAAACCACTTATTTTATTTGATTAAATTTAAGTTAATTACTCCACACAGCCATTTATTACACATATATCCTAATCAAGAAACAATTCACACCCCCAACATATTTACAGGATTCTCCTAAGAATCCTACACACCTCATATATCAAATTCTTATTTAATGTGTGTGTATTTTATGCCTTAAGTCAGAAAGTTTTGCTAGATATGCATTCTTTTCATTGCATTGAACTGATGAAGAGGTGATTAACAATTTTTATCATCAACATGAGGTGTGAAGAAGGTACATACCTTTGTCTTGTGTGAAATTGCATGATGAGTCTGAAAAACAGCAAAAAATTGATAGGAATTAATATTAACAGTAAAATTTTGTTAAAATGATTTACTTTTCTTTATGCAGGATGGTGACAGATATTCCAGGCACAACAGATGCCACATTTGGTAGGTTTCATTTATTGATTGATGATAATATATATGAATATTATTACTGATGATGAGAGAAACTGAACTGACAAAAAAAATATATAAATGTAGGGAAAGAGTTGGTGAGCTATGAGATCCCAAAGCCAAATATTGGGATCCACAGGTTTGTGTTTGTCCTGTTCAAGCAAAAACGCAGACAATGTGTGAGTCCACCATCTTCAAGGGATCACTTCAACACTCGGAATTTTGCAGCAGAGAATGACCTTGGCCTTCCTGTGGCTGCTGTCTACTTCAATGCTCAGAGAGAAACAGCTGCAAGAAGGCGCTAGCTAGAGCTACCTGGCTAGCTGGAATGAATGGCTACCTATAGCTACCAAAAGTAACTAGTAGTATTAGTAGTATTCAATAAATAAAGGCTACCTATATATCATATTATATATATATTAAAAATGTATGTATGTATGTGTTCCTTCCCTTCCCTTGATGAGGGTCTGTCAAGTACTAGAAAGAAGGAAATTCTCACATGTGGCTCAGGAAGGGAATCATTTTCTTCTTTGACTATGTTTTACTTTCCATCAGATGTTGTACTGCATGTATTTAAGTTAGTAGTTTTACCTTATGGGTATTGTATAAGTATGATGAAGTAAGTAATAAAATAAGAGGCATGGCATGGCTCACACCATGTCGTTTCCTTTCCTTTCCTTTAATTACTTTAGGGTTTTCTTTCCTTTATAGTTATTGTGTTTGTCCCACTTTGGAATGCAGTGGTTTCTACTTTTACTACTATATATATAACCAGCAGGTTTTGATGATGAGTAAGTTTATTAATTATATATCTACAGGAATATAATCAATTAATCAGTATGACAAGTTTGACATTCATATCTTGTGGGTACTGATATGCTGCAGAATTGTAATAATGAGATTGGGTATATATGCAGTCGTGCCTCATAATCTAAGTAATGGACATACATCAAAGACAAATAAATACATATAACACAAATCATATATGCATGCTTGCTTACAGTAAACAAGTGTATTGCATACGTATGTATATATATATGGTATTGTTAAGTAAACATTAATTATTATGGTACATAATACTGCCATGATGGCTTGGATTGATACAAGTAGCTAGGTGGAGTGAGTGTGTAAAAATGTAAATAAAGAATAAACGTTAACAAAAGAAAAGAAAATGACATAACATAATTATAAATATCAATTTTATATTATTGATTTTTTTATTATTAATTTTAAAACTTAAGAAGTAAAAAAAAAAAATCTTTCTAAATAAAAATCATTGTAGTAAACAACTTTTGTACAATACACTATTAAACAGGCTTTATGGATGGAAGGTTGTGGTGGAATATATATGGTTTGACGTTGAAACATGATAAATTTATGTTTCTAACGTTATAAATAGTTGTGTTAAGAGGTCCAAACTTGAGTTTAGTAACTTCTCAATGTCAAACCAAACATGCATGCACGAATTAAACGAAAGTGCTTATATATTTTGGGCTAGAGATAACTAATGCATACAACATAAAAATATATAACAACTCATACAACACACATTTCTCTCTCTGTTGTACATGTACAACATGTACAATTTACATTTCTCTTTGGGTTATGTTAAATGTGTTTTAGGTTATGATCCTTTCTACATGCATGTTTTTTGAATTTAGATTTTTATGTAATCGCGGATTATTAATATTTTTTTCTATGTATTCTTTAGAGTTGTTTCTTTATTATTTTTTTATTTCATAAAAAATTTAGGGTGAAGGATGATATTCCAGTCTGCAGGGAAAATCTTTGGGCTCAAATAGACGAGTGAGAGTTCAAACTCACAATCTGTCATATATAAGATTCTATCTTGTTCCACTCGACCAATCCTTTGAATTTAGAGTTGTTAATTTGTTTGATGGGTTATGACTGTGTTCTTTTGATAAAGATTTCTTTTGCTAATAAAATAAATAAATAAAAGTACTGTGAGTTTTTATTTAATTATTTCTGGTTTAAGTAACCATTTAAGACAAGTTCATGTTGGGTAGCTTATGGGATTAAAGGCATTTTCAATTAGGGATGACAATTGAGCCCAAACATTATGGGTATCCGCAATTGGCAGGGTAAAAACCCGTAAAGCGGGTATGAGCGCGGGTACGGGTAATAGCCGCATTTTTTTCATGGGGACGAGCGCGAGTACGGATACTATGATGCCCCGTCCGCCCCATACCCGTACACACAGATAATTAATTTAGTAATAATACTATATATAATTATATATAGAGATATATTATTTTTATTAAAATATCTAATATATTTATACATATTTTTTATATTGATATGTATAATATATTACCAATTAAAAATATATTTTTAAAACTACCTATTTGTGTTTTTATTTATTTTATAATATATGATTAGTTAGTGTTAATAATCATTTTTTACTCTTGGAGAATGCTAACACATGATATCCAAGTTTATAAATAGTGAGATGTGAAATTATATTGTAATATTTAATAAAAATTTTGAACATTAGATCATGTGTTATGTTTTAGTTTAACCACAAGTATCCTCCACTGGAAGCAATCTTGTTCGAGCCAGGAACATCCACATCATGGTGGAGCTAGCTCTCCCTGCGGGGATTTTTCCCATCCACGAGACTCGAACCCGAGACCTTGCTTAAGGGGAATCAAGAATGTACCACTTTTAATAATTATGTTTTAAAACATTAACGTATTGTGTAATTCGTTTTAATTATGTTGTTATATTTATGACATTTAATAATTATGTTTGGATGATTTTAGAGTAGTTTTTCAATTGAATTATAATTTTTTTTAATTAATATTTTTTAATGAGTTTTTAAATTTTCACTTAACTAAATTGCGGGTAACGAGCGCGGGTACAGGCATATAGGTGCCCGGGTACGGGGACAAACATTAAAGTTGTTGCCTATGCGGATACGGACGCGGGTACACACTTTTTTTAAACGCGAGTTTGGGGAGGCACTATGGTACTGTGCCCCGAGGGTACCATTGCCATCCCTATTTTCAATGGCACTCTTTAAAAGTCAGATTAATGGTGGGAAACTAGAAGTATTTTACTTCTTTAAAATGTATTAATTAATACCTTTTATACAACCAAGGAATTGTGGCTCAATTGAAAACGAAAACTGAGATTGTGGCAAGATTTTCCGGGTAGAATAGAAACAAACCCGACTTGAATATGACAGATTGGGACGGGTCAAAGGAGCATTCTATGGTGTAAGGATTCTCCAGCTGCAACAAACAATAGCTATGAAATAGCTAGGGATCAGCTACGAATTTTATTCACCTAGTGATTCCATAGCTATTCCGTAGCTAAAGTTTGCTGCAGAGGCTGGAGAGGATCCGAGTCTATCCGGGTTTTGAACACTCCTACACGTGGTTAACACAAAAAAAAAACCTTTTATACACTTAAAAGATAAAATGTGATATTATAACTATTAATTTAAAAATTAACAATTCAGATTTTAATTATTAATTTTTCAATTAATTTTAATCCCATATTTTACCTTTTAAAATGGTACATTTTAGAGAACTCAAATCCAATCGCCAGCATCTATAAACAATGATTACAATACGCAAGTAAGTTTTCCTATATCATCCAAGTAATTATCTCGGAATCTCATTTTATGTTTGAAAATATTTGAAGAATGCCTCAAACACTTTTTTTTATGTGAATTAACCTTATTATAGGAAATTTCAATTCAACGTACGGAAAACAATTAAACTCTCTACTTTTGACATATTGACATCTGCCTTGCATGCGCATTACAGATCATTAATATAAATAAGTTTTACGTGAAAATATTTTATTTTATTTTATTACTTTGTTAGTATATATACCTTTTCTTATATTATTTGATGATATAGTATCTGTTTCATTTACAATTAAATAGAATTGATTTTAGAAACGAAAGGTTGAGATGAGTGATACATATTTTTGAAGCACGTTGGACGAAAGTGATTTAAAATCAATTTTATAAAATTATGGTTTTGCATAACAGTAAAACAAACAGAGGCATAATAACCGGTCATTTAAGAAATTTTATCATCACAAATATCATGAAAAAAAAATAACTTTTATAATGAAATACTTTATTATTAAATTATAGTTATATCAACCGTTTAACTATAAGGACTTGATTCAAATCCTAAAATCCCCATTCTTAGAAGGGTTTTACCTAACTAGTAACCACCACCTTCGAGTATTAAACCCACAACTATATTGGTTGGGGATTCCTTCTTTTGAAAGAAAAAATTAACTTTCTTTAAATAAGTGAGATTTAATTTTTATGTTACTTATTCTAAGAAAATTATATATTGATATGCTTTAATTTGTAATTATCAATGAAAAAAAGATACTAAATAATTAGTATATATTCATAAGAACAAAAATTACTAATTAACTTAGTATATATTTATTGGAACCATCGAGCATGTGGATCAACTGATATATAAGGGACTGTTCCAACTTAATCAATGGCATTGAGTTTGAACCCTGGGTATGCAGCTGCATTAAATACTAGGAGGGAGAGCTTTGCCGCCTATAGAAATACTACCCGACTCGAACATTATTGTTATAGGATACCTGTGAACTCTCAACACTACATTTTTTCATGTTGCGAGTAGCGAATTTTATTGTTCTAAGATAAAAAAAATATGGGAGTTTTATTCAAGTTTCTAAAAGATAAAAACTCTGTTAGGCTAGCTTAGGGCCTATTTGATTTACGTTTTCATTTTCTGTTTCCTGTTTCCTGGAATTTTATAAAAGAAAAACTGGAAATGCTGGAAATAAAATTTCAATTTTCAGCACTTCCAATTTTTTCTTTATAAAATTTCATAAAACAAGAAACGGAATAAAAACAATAAATAAAAACAATAAATGAAAATGTAAATAAACACCCCTTGTTTTGCCGTATAATGGTAAATCTATTACTTCATGCTTGGCTATTTTTCAAAAAGAAAAACGCAAAATGAAAATGAAATGAAGAAATGATGATAAAAAGCAACTTTTGTCTTGCTTTTTATAGGGCATGCAGGGTCCCCTGCCTGATGGCCAAATAGAAAATGAGGTGATGAAGATACACACGTCTATCTACGTCTTTCACTTGACAGCACCACGCTATGACCGTGCCTGCATGTGTTTATGTAATTGGTTTGGTTGGGCTTGAAATAGTTACGATGAGCGTCATTTGTTTGAGAAGTGAGTTGGGTTATTTGTGTTAGGTATGTGACTTGTACGAACATTAGAACAGAGGATATCTTGCATTTTCTTTTTTTAAAAAAAAAAAAAAAAAAGACCCAATTGAATCATGAGTGTTTGGATTAGATTTTATTAATATGTGAGTCTTACGCATATTTTAAAAAATTCAAAATTCACATATATAAATCCTAAGAAAATACAAAATTTTTATTAAGGGAAAAATACATAAATTAAACAAACTAAACAAGTAAGTAAAGAGAGAAATGCTTAACACATAACAAATATTTTAAATGAGTTAAAGGACTCTTGACACTAGGTGTAAATAGTTAGTCACTATAATATTTTTTTATTTTTATTAAATATGAAATCAACAAATTTAATTGTTATATTATATGATGTTATTTTGATTATTGTGTATATTAAGTTTTCTTTATACTTTAAATAGTCACGATCAACTGATATCAAACGTCAAACTTCAAGACTTACACTAATTAATAACTTTTTGTAAAATGTGAAATTGATCAATCCAACTATTGAATCATATTATATTACCATCATGAATGATCATGCATCTTAAATTTCAAATCATTTAGATATATGGGTAGATATGTTATCTAACAACAGACTTTTACTTATATTTTAAAAAATATTAGGCGTTAAAATAATAAAGTGGTGTGATGAAATATTAATTAGTTTTTTATTTGCATGAAATTTTATAGACTTGATCTACTCCATAATATCTTTCAATTCAATGGTTGGATGAATTAATTTTACATTCTACAAAAAAATATTAATTAGGGTAAGTCTTAAAGTTTGACACTTATTATCTCTTGACTCTCTTTGTAAATATGTAATATAATAGTATATATTTATATTTTGAATAATATATATATATATATATATGCCATACGTTAAAATAAAATAATGAAATAAAGTATTTAGGTTTTAATAACATATGACTCATTCACTTTAAGTTGAGAGTTTTAATTGATCAAAGTAACTCGCCATTTATGGATTACATTGTTTGAGAAACAAAAGTGGTTGATTATTAGTAAATAAGAATTAGATTATTTTTGTTATAGAAATTGTTTTGTAATTATGCAAACAGTACAACTGTCCTTTCCTCTTTATTGGCCCATTTTTGGCCTCCTTTGCTGTAGGTTGTTAGTGTGTGTGTGTGTGTGCCCACTAATTTCCTTTGGTGCAGGGTCGTACTTCCTGCTGTGTGTATTTATAGGGCGCCTTGTCATTGTAATTATTGAGGAAAACATTGTATTCTTTGCTCATTTTGCTTTTATTTTTTCTGAGCCATTGTTCTTCCTCCGATTCTTGCTTCTTGCTTCCGCTGTCTTCTTTATTCCTTCTTTACCCTATTATCTTCACTAAACACATGGAGAACCAGAGCAATATGGATGTTTTAGCAAACCCCTATTATCTTCATCCTAGTGAGAATCCCTCTTTGGTGCTTGTATCTCCTCCTTTGGATGGAAAGAACTACCACCCATGCGCTCGGGCTATGAGATTGGCACTGCAATCAAAGAACAAACTGAGTTTTATTGATGGAAGCTTGTTGCAACCATTACCTTCAGATCCTCTCTATTCAGCATGGGAGAGATGCAACACTATGGTACTCTCTTGGCTCCAGCATTCTCTCTTAAAACCTATTGTAAAGTCGATTTTATGGATTGACAAAGCCTCAGAGGTTTGGAAGGACCTTCATGACAGATTTTCTCAAGGAGACGTCTTTCGTGTAGCTGAGCTGCAAGAAGAGTTTTACAAGCTGCAACAAGGTAGCCTCACTGTTTCTGAATTTTTTACCCAGTTAAAGACATTATGGGATGAGCTTGAGGAACTTCATGTAAGTGTGCTATCCCATGCTCTTGTGGTGCTATTGACGCAATGCGTAAATACAAGGACCAAGACTATGTTATCAAATTTCTAAAAGGGTTGAACGAGTAATATTCACATGTGAGGTCTCAGATAATGCTTATAGACCCCCTTCCTAATATTAACAAGGCCTTTTCAATGGTCATACAACAAGAAAGACAGATGCAGACCTTAGAAATGCTTGATTTGCCCACAGAACCAAAGGCTCTTGCTGTGAATTCTGATACCTTTCTCCAAGGAAATGGCAACAAGAGGGGTGGATACCAATATAAAGGTAGAGGTCGTGGCAATGGTGGAAGGGGACAAGCCAATGCTAAGGTATGCACTCATTGTGGTAAACAGAACCACACCATAGAAACTTGCTATTTCAAGCATGGTTTTCCCCTGGTTATCAGTCTAGAAATGTAAGAACTGCTAATGTTGTTAGTGGAAACGTTTTTCCTCTAGAAAATAATTCTATCTCAAGGTCAGGACAGGATATCACTAAACCAGGGACTGCCGTTACTCAAGAACAATATGAAGGTCTGCTTAGTCTTCTGCAACAGTCCAAACAACCTAATGTTTCCACATCTCACAGTGCTAACTCTGCTTGCACCATAAATACCATTACACCCTCATCCCAAGGTAAAATCCCAAACCAATGGCTTTTAGATACAGGTGCAACAGACCACATTACTTTCCATTTCAATAATTATATTGATCATCACAATATTCAACCTGTTTGCATCACTTTACCCAATGGTTCTCAGGTCATTTCCTCAATAGTAGGAACTGTTAAGCTCTCTAACTCCCTCCTGTTGTATGACGTTCTTTATGTTCCTAGATTTCATGTTAATTTGATTTCTGTCACTAGACTGTTGTTTTGTATACCCTGCAGTCTCACATTCACTAATAGTTCCCGCCTCATTAAACAGAATGGTACATAGAGGATGATTGGTTCAGCTGACTTGCAGGGAGGCTTGTTTATGCTTACAACCACTAGTACAAGTAGCTTGGTCTCGTCTAATTCTACTTGTAGTCTGACTTCCAACATCCTAGCGGATGTTGCCCTCTAGCACTTGAGACCCGGACACATTTCAAATTCCAATCTCAAACTTGTTTCAACACAATTTCCTTTTATTCCCCTTCATGTTCACTCTCCTTGTGATGTATGTCATTTGGCAAAACAACATAGATTACCATATTGTAATAGCAATACAAAATCTAGTAAAATCTTTGAGTTGCTTCATGCGGATGTTTGGGGTCCATATTCTACTCCATCAGTCTTTGGACATAAATATTTCTTAACTTTGGTTGATGATTTCAGTAGGTTCACCTGGGTTATTTTATTGAAAACTAAGGATGAAACCAAACAACATATAATTCAATTTGTTTCCTTTATTGAGACACAATTTGACACCAAACTGAAAAATATAAGAACTGACAATGGGACAGAATTTTATATGGCTGGCTTCTTTCTTTCTAAAGGAATTTCCCATAAAAAAACTTGTGTAGAGACACCACAACAGAATGGTGTTGTTGAAAGAAAACATCAACACATTTTGAATGTGGCTCGAGCACTGTTCTACCAAGGACACTTGCCTAAAAATTTCTGGAATTTTTCAATTCGACATGCTGTTCACATCATAAATAGATTGCCTACACCTTTGTTAAAAGGCAAGTGTCCCTATGAGCTTTTTTACAGTCATCCACCAAGCCTTGTTCATCTAAAGGTATTTGGCTGTCTTAGTTATGTCAGTACTTTGGAGGCTCATAGAACCAGGTTTCAACCAAGAGCTAAAAAGGGTGTCTTTTTGGGTTACAAAAAAGGAACAAAAGGCTATGTTGTTTATGATTTGGACTTGCATCAATTTATGGTTTCAAGGAATGTTATTTTCTATGAAAACATCTTTCCTTTTCAATCAAATAACTCAGATGCTGAAAGACCAACCACTCATTTACCACAAGTGACCTTGTCCAATAGTGGTGATATCACCACTCCTGTAACCGATACATTCATTCCATCCTCATCCCTTTCTCCTCATCTTGACACTGACATGTCTACTACCACATCTTCCTCTTCGGAACTTGATAATGTCCCAGCTGCAGTTGCTGAATCTGTTAGTCAACCGCCCATTAGGCAATCAAGTCGAATAAGACAGAGACCAAGTTATCTTCAGGGCCATCATTGTAGACTCACTGCAGTTGGCTCTTCCACATCATCCTTAGGTAGTGTTCCTTATCCTCTCTCATCTGTCATTTCTTATGACAATTGCTCACCAAACTACATACATTTTTGTCTGTCCATTTCTTCTCATGTTGAACCTACATCTTATCATCAAGCATCCAAATTAGACTGTTGGCAGAAAGCTATGCAAACTGAACTGCAAGCTCTTGAGCAAATCATACCTAATCCATAGTGGATCTCCCTCATGATAAAACTCCAATTGGATGTAAATGGGTTTATAAAATCAAAAGGCGTGCAGATGGAAGTGTTGAGAGATATAAATTCCGGGTTGTTGCAAAGGGCTACACACAAATGGAGGTTGTTGACTACTTCGACACTTTTTCACCAGTAGCAAAGTTAACAACAGTAAGGGTCTTGCTGGCTCTGGTTGCCATCAAAGGATGGTACTTGGAACAATTGGATGTTGATAATGCTTTTTTGCATGGGGATTTGCATGAAGAAGTTTACATGTCCCTTCCACCTGGCCTACCTTATAGTGGTTCCTCAAAGGTATGCAAGCTACATAAATCTCTCTATGGCTTGAAACAAGCTAGTCGCCAATGGTATTAGAAACTTTCCACTTTTTTGGTTTCCATGAGTTACAAACAATCAGATGCTGATCATTCCCTTTTTGTCAAGACTAATTCTCCTTCATTTACAGCTCTTTTAGTGTATGTAGACGACATAGTTTTGGCAGGAAATGATATTGGTGACATTCAACAAGTGAAGAAACTCCTTGATTCTCAATTCAGAATTAAGGATCTAGGACAGCTAAGGTATTTTTTGGGTCTTGAAATTGCCAGATCAAAGTCAGGGATCATGCTCAATCAAAGAAAATACACATTAGAGTTGCTACAAGAAAATGGTTTATTAGGAACCAAGCTTGTTGATACACCTTTCAACCCATAAGTCAAATTGTATTCAGACCAAGGCACACCATACCCCGCTGAAGCAACATACAGAAGGCTTGTTGGTAAATTGTTATACCTCACCACAACGCGACCTGATATAACATATTCAGTTCAGCAACTTAGCCAATTTGTGAGTAAGCCTATGATATCCTACTATCAAGCTGCCATCCGAGTAGTCAAGTACCTTAAGTCAGCACCAACTAAGGGCTTGTTTTTTCCCAGTTCATCCACTTTAAAATATCTGCCTTTGCAGATTCAGATTGGGCTTGTTGCTTGGATACAAGGAAATCAATTACTGGTTATTATGTTTTTATTGGATTCTCCCTTGTCTCTTGGAAATCCAAAACACAAAGCACCATCTCTAGGTCCTCTTCAGAAGCTGAGTACAGGGCATTGGCAAGTCTCAGCTGTGAAATTCAATGGTTGAATTACTTCTTGACAGATTTACATGTTCAACTCGACCACCCTGCTGCTATATTTTGTGACAACAAATCTGCCATATACTTGGCTCATAATGCCACCTTCCATGAAATAAGTAAACACATAGAAATTGACTGCCATGTGATAAGGGAGAAGATAAAATCAGGTCTCATTCATTTGCTGCCAATTCAATCCTCTGCTCAAGTAGCTGATGTGTTCACCAAGCCTTTACCATCTTTCTCTTTCCATCACATTCTCTCCAAGTTGGGCCTGTCTGACTTCCATGCTCCAACTTGTGGGGGGGCTATTAGTAAATAAGAATTAGATTATTTTTGTTATAGAAATTATTTTGTAATTATGCAAATAGTACAACTGTCCTTTCCTCTTTATTGGCCCCTTTTTGGCCTCCTTGGCTGTAGGTTGTTAGTGTGTGTGTGCCACCTCTACTGTAGGTTGTTAGTGTGTCTGCCATCTTTACTGTAGGTTGTTAGTGTGTGTGTGTGTGTGCCCACTAATTTCCTCTGGTGCAGGGTCGTACCTCCTATTGTGTGTATTTATAGGGCACCTTGTCATTGTAATTATTGAGCAAAACATTGTATTCTTTGCTCATTCTGCTTTTATTTTCTCTGAGCCATTGTTCTTCCTCCATTATCAAGATTGATCTTATATGGCGGTGAATCAACTCACTATTTAGACCTCTTAGTGGTATAAATGGATCATTTCTAAAAGGGCACAATAAGGGCAAGTTCTATCGGATGTTGGGGAGGATATAAAACAATTAGGAAAATAAGTCAGTCGCTAGTCGGGGCTGGTCTAGCTTATTTAAGACATAATTTGGCTTGTTCGTTTAATAAAAACGTTAGACTTAGGCTTTTAAAAAAGTCTTTTTAATTAAATATATAGGTCAGGTTTAAGATTTACAAAAAAATCTAATAGACTTGGCAAACTATCTTATTTATAAATAATATTATTTTTAATAAATATATAAATATATTACATATAATAAATAGTATAATAATATATAATTTTTTAATTTCTCCTTTGACCTATTTAAAGGTATACGTCAGTGACATGTTCTATTATTAAAAAGTAAGTCTATTAGTTTGTAAACACACTGACCTATTTATAGATAGACTTACTGGCTTATTTAAAGGTCATAATATGAAATAGGCTTTTAAACAAGCTAATAGGCCAAACCAAACTTTGAAACGGGTCAAGTCAGGCCTAAAAAATGGCCTATAATAGGTAACAGGCTAGACTTAGCCACGAAAATATAATATAGGCCTAACTTGGGCCCTGCAAAGCCTAACTTGGCTCGGCCTACTTTCACCTCTATCAACAATTAACCATTTTTTGTAATTGCATATTAATTAGTGTGGATTCTAAGACAAAAAATAATTAGACCTATAGTTTATGGAGTTCTTCCCCAGGCTATTATTAGAGAGTACAATAGCATGGATGGCAATTTGTATCAAACATATAGAAGGTAAGTTGTTTATATCTTTGGACTCTATTTAACTAATTTTGCAATAGTTCAAGGACCGATATGACATGCTTTATATATATTAATTTAGGGACTAATATGAAATACAAATATAATGGTTGTTGGGACTAAAATGACGTACTTATATATGGATACATGTAAGACTAATATGATGGTACTTGCGGGGCCTAATTCTTACCCAGCTGGAAGTAAAATTGGTAAATTGGGTTAGTTCGACCGCAAAAGCCCGTAAAAATGTAGGATGTAGGTACTAATTTTAGAAACTCGGATAACTCTGGAGTTTTTTACTCTAACCCAATAAAGCTAGTAAAACCCACAAAAGGCCGGGTAGCCCATAAAAATTTGCTAAAAAATTGGGCTATCGGCAAAAAAACCCGTTAAAATGTAGAGCTCAGACACTTTATTTTAGGAGTCTGAATAACTTTCAGGTTTTTTAACCCAACTCGATAAAGTCGGTTACCCGCATTGGATCGGACTGGGTAGTCCGAATTAAAAAATATTAATATTTCATAACTTATTTTTAAATTAATTCTTATAATTATATATTTTATTCTTAAAGAGACCTATTTACTTTAAAGAGTCAAATTAATAGAAATTCATTTTTTTACTACATTCATATCTATTTATCCGTACACTTTAAAAAAAATATTCCATTATTTTATTTATTCATTTAAAAATTCAAGGGAATGTTAATTATTTTTATCTCAATTATACTATTGTGTTAATTTTGAAGTAGTAATTTCACTGTTGCATCGAGAAAATGTAAAATAAATAAGTTTTCTAATAGAAAGTTTTAAAAAAATAATCATGGAAATAAGAATGCCAATTGCACTTTTTAATATGTGCATTTTTTTAACAAACAAATTAATAAATAGGAACAAGTAATATTCAATTTGATTCGTCATTCTCAATTCTCATAAAATCATGTCATTCTCTCTTCTTTTACAGAGACAGATGTTTTTTTTCCCTCTCTTTTTAACCATATGTATTTTCCCGTAAGCAATTCTGCTTGGAGTTTAGTTATATAACTAAACTCTTCACCCCTCATCAATTAAGAGTATATGTTTAGTGGTCATTCAACATGAGAGCTTCTTCCAATAATTTTAGCATGTTGTACGTTAACCATTTAATTGTCTTTCTCATATTATAGCATGCACCATAAGATTTAAAACTACATCAAATTAAATTAATATTAACATTTTCCTTAATTAGTTATTCGATTAAAAGAAATTTTTACTCTCCTTAATTTCTTCAACCAATATTTAAATTTCTTCAATTTATTATAATACAATATATATAAAATATTATTATACTTTTTTATTAAACCGTTTTTTTAATTTTAAAAATTAAAATATTTAATTATCTATATTTATGTTTTTATTGAAATGATTTTTTATCAATTAAATTAATTTTTAAAAATACTTTTACTTTATTTATATTTTATAAGAATACGCTTGGAATAACAAAAAAATGCATCGTCAACCTCCGGCACTACAAAAAAAAGTGTTATTTGGTGGAGGGTATTTTGCAGAAGTTGTGAAAACCCCCCACAAATTAAAATGATTTACGGTTCACACAGGAGCGTCTAAAATAGTGATAACAGCGGGAGTTTTAATTCTTTTCTGAGGAGGCTTATGACATGTGCAAATTATAATACGTTTTTCATCTTCTTTACCTTTTCCCTTATTTTTTTTTTTTTCACCCCTTCCATCCATCGCGCCCTAACTACTCATTTGCGCCCATGAGCGCTTCCTCCACTGTGTTGTCTACGCCATCTTCGCTTCTTCCTCTGCTGTGCATTCATCTGGTACTGCTCCTCTGTTCCTTCACCACTGTGCCATCGCATCACTCTCTTCATCCTCCACTGTACGCTTCGCGGTTCTTTCTCGTGTTCTTCCTCCACAGGTAATTAATCGATTGATAAACTCATATATATATATATATATATATCGGAATAGCTTTAAATCACTTGCCTCTGGGGGAGGGATTACGGCGTGAAATTTAGGGATTTCTTGATGATTTAGAAATAACCTAAGGAATTGGTAAACAACCCAACCCTTACTGTGTGAAATTTAAGAATTGGCAATATGTTTGACGCTGATTGTTATATGTTGAATGTGATAGGGTTTGACATGTTCTGGATAATGTGGCAAAGACAGAGGCTTAAGCTTGAAGTTGAATGTGATAGGTGTTTGTCTGATACTTATCCCATGGCATGGTATTTCCCTTTATTAGACCAGACCAAGTGCATGCTTCCTTATTTAGGATATTCATTTTCAACATTACATCCATTTTCATTTTCCCATTATTTCATTCTATTTCTATAAGCTCTACAATAATAATAATAGTAGTCATCACAGAACAGAAATACTAGTATAATCATGTTATAACAATTTAGCTTACATTCTATTTCTAACTAATTTTATGTTGAGTGCTAATTTAAATTAAATTAGTTATTTGCTCCCTCATTGTGTTATGAGTTTGTTAGTTATGTTTTGCTTCTTTAATAAAAAATTGAATCCTGGTGCTTAGGAAATACTGATTATCATGCTCTGGTCTCTATGACACTTTGAAATGGTCTTCTATGTTATAGGGAAAAGCATATCAAGCTCTTTTAGGGAATTTCTTTATAACACACTAGTAAATTTAGTATGGTCAGGAAAATTTGACAAAACAAAGAAAAGTGAAGATACTATTTGACATATATAGTAGCTCTTACCACATTTATATTTTATGTTTATGAAATGTGAACCCTTCAACATATTATGTATGCAAATTTTCTGGATTGATATGTACTATGTGCCTTAATCTGGTTTTATCAAAGTTTATCCTAGAATTGATTGTCAAAATACACATGAATCTCTACATTATTTTGTTTAGAACTTGTAGGGCATTAACATCAAACCAATGTCCAAGTCTCTGTCTTGCACTAACTGACAACAACATTGCTCAATCACATGGTATTGGTGGAGCTTGATTGCAATAAAGATCAATAACCAAAAATCATATTCATCATATATCTAATTTAGCTACTCTTCTCTCAAACATCTATCTCACCCCATATGCATTTATAAGCATCCATTGTTCATTTCTTCTAAACTTCCTCCATGGTCCAAGTACTATAGAGTGGCGGAATATCCTAACAAAAAGCACAAGACACTTATTTAAATAGATGGAAGGAAACATAGGAATGTGTTTTGCAAAAAAAGGATTGAGGAGACCACAAATCAACCCACATGGGCAACGTACAGTGCAACACTTTGCAGTAAAAAAAAAATGCATAATCAAACAAAAATAATGAAATTGAAGAAGATGATGTGCCGCTTCAACATTGAATTTAAGGCAAAAAATGCTCGACTGTAGAATGTTTTGATGGATTTCCTTCTTCAAGCACCAAAATGGCCAATCCTAAAACATTTTTAGGATCAAAAGTGGTGGTTTTTTTAGTTCAATTTTACACACCATTCATCTCATTTAATGCGGGATCCATTTGAGTATCAATTACTCATTTTTTCCACTTTTCTCTCCAATCTTCTCTCGTTTTCATCCAAATGAAGCCTTAGGAAGCTGTCAAATGCGAAAGAAATCTACTTTTCATATTCTTCAAGGATGTTGTTAAGATTGTGTACAAATAGGAAAATTAAGAAACTGTTTTCACTCTCTTGTAAACTATTTTTAAGGATTAGAGACTGCCTCTTTGGCCGGTAAAACAAATAGGTAATAAAGTTTAGAAAAATAAATCCTATCATTATTTTCTCTAAATAAATTAATATATATATACGGTAAAGAGAAGTAACGATGAAATTAAGACTTACCACGAGCAAAGGACGAGAGAAAGAAAACGAGACAAGACTGATGTTATTTCTTAAAGTTGCCATGTACGGTTAGATTTTCTTTACTCAGGGGGTGACGAATCTTTTTTATTTTGGTATTGTTATGTTAAATTGTTTTAATTCAATTTTATAATTTAATGTTTATTAATTCCTTTTTCATCTTAGTTAATACTATATATATGATTAAATTTTGAGTTCAATTATAATTTTCTCATGCTTTTAATTTATTTGTGTTATCTTTGTGTTTGGCAATGGTATAAGATATCAATTATGATTTCTATTTTTTGATTAGAGATAAATTTGATAATTAATTGTTCAATAAAAATATTATTTTATTAGCATAAACCCAACTTTGGACAAGAAAGGCCCAATTCACAAATTGGGTCGCCCACAAGAGCTAGGGCGTGGCAGGAACCTTCCCTTGCACCTTGATCACACCAAAAAATCTCCCTTTAGTTGGGGGATCATAACAATGATTGCACCTATAAATAGCCTGATATACATCATTTGTCAGGTATGCATTATTCCCAAAGATTTCCCTTTAATTTGCTAGGGTTTGGCCTAATTAACTTGATCGTCGGAGTGGTTTTTCCAAATATATTTGCCTCTATTGGAGATCACCGGAATCCATACAGCAACCCCCCGCTGAGCGATTCATCTTGATTGAAAAGAGGCTCTCATCCCGACTTACCTGAAGATCTCGACATGAACCATCACAACCCGATCATTAGCACCTATTCATAAATCTTCCATAATAAGTACAAGCTTTACTGTTTACATTAGATATTCATGAAAAAATTATCTCTAAGTATAATAATTTAACATAATTAATATTGAAATTTGTTCGTACCAAATTTCCTCGCGGCCTTCCCCGGTTGGTGGTGCTGAATGTCCTTGCAATCCACGGCTGATCATGGCGGATCCACGGCGGGGCAGGGTGTACCTGCAAGGACTCCGACGCTCAAGTCAGTGAGATATTCAATAAAGCGTATGGAACATAGAATGAAAGTGTACCTGAAATGGGCCACCCGTTGTGTATTTATAGGTGAAAATGGCGGGAGAATTAGTTAGGAGGTTATAACTGATTTTATCCAGTGTAACAACGCGCTTAAGTAAGATGGATGTGCACGCGCCGTGTAGATGCCGGTTTAAGTTGC
The DNA here is from genome assembly GCA_026901365.1 of Sesbania bispinosa. Taxonomy (NCBI): domain Eukaryota; kingdom Viridiplantae; phylum Streptophyta; class Magnoliopsida; order Fabales; family Fabaceae; genus Sesbania; species Sesbania bispinosa. The sequence continues at coordinate 146,451 of QLOH01000406.1, read as the reverse complement.
CGAGGTCAATTTCCTCCAGAACAGATGCCCCCCAAGTCGGGTGCTTTGATATAAAGTATCCGACTTGAAATAGCCGGGGCCATTCAACCGGCTCGATACATATAGTAGTTGATCTGAGTCCCTTAATCGGAGTTGTGAACTTCATCGAAGTCGGCAGCGTTGGTTATATGCTAATGAGCCAGTCTAGATAATTTAAGTCTTGTCAGATAGTTAGTGTCGGAGTGAGCGTGGTACCAAGCCCAGGTTGTTTGCACAATGGTTTTGCATACAGTCAGGTTCGAGAATAAAATCGACGCTAATAGGCCAAAAGGGATGCCCCCAGCTGACATTAAGTCGGTGCATGTTGTCAACTATTGAAGTTGGTTTTGTTTGGGGCGCACATATTGAGGTACCTTTCAAGGAGCTGAATCTGAGATGATGACAAGCAATCTGTGATCTCATGGAACTGGGTTCGAGATGACAATTCGGGGTGTCACGGAGCTAAGTCCGACATGGATATCCGGGGCCTCGCAGGGCTGAGTCGAAGATGTGGAGCATAATCCGAAGTGAATCGAGAAATAAATATAATGACAATCAAAGGATTGGGTCTGATATGCTCAAGGGACTACGCCCGAGATGGTCGAGGGACTACGCCCGAAATGGTCGAGGGACTACGCCGAGATCCTTCCGCGATTCGATGCTTGTGTCGCGACTTACGTTCGGGGTTGTACCCTGCTCATACCACGTTCGGGGTTGTACCCGGCTCATATCACGTTCGGGGTTGTACCCGACTCAAATCACGTTCGGGGTTGTACCCGACTCAAATCACGTTCGGGGTTGTACCCGACTCAAATCGCATTTGGGGTTATACCCGACTCCAATCGCGTTCGGGGTTGTACCCGACTCAAATCACGTTCGAGGTTGTACCCGACTCAAATCGCATTCGGGGTTGTACCCGACTCCAATCACGTTCGGGGTTGTACCCGACTCAAATCGCATTCGGGGTTGTACCCGACTCCAATCGCGTTCGAAATGTCGAGGGACTAGGCCCTAAATGCTCCAGGGACTAAGCCCGAGATGTGAAGGCAAGAAGTCCGAGATGTAAAAGAGACAGTCTGTCTTCCGAGGTGTAAAGACTTTAACATGTTCGAGGTGTTAACCATCATAGAGCTCGATCCGAATGAATTATAAATCTGAGCTGGATACAAAAGGCAATATATAAATCTGAGCAATATAAACAATCAGTAAACGTTTTTTGATGATTGAGTTGATCAGCAAGTTGTCCTGAGCAAAGAAAGCCAGAATCATGTTTCCCAAGAATGGACCAATGTCAAAACCCATGGGTCCATGGATGCAAACTCCGGATCAATAAACTGAACCAAATCCTGGGTATCCACCACAGAAGCTCAGAGAGGGATAAATATATCAATTAAATCTGAGAGAAATGCGTTTCGCAATGCCATCCGAAAAAAATTGATTAACCGGCGTTTCAGTGCGTTCCGTGATTAATCACTTATCTTTCTGTTCCGTCACTTCCCATCATCATCAAATGTTCTTTGAAGCCTAAGAGTTCCATCCTCTGAATCCAAATCCGTCCATGGGCTAATTCTCCTTGCTACACGAATTTTCAAGATCCCTCAGATACATAGGTTAGCGTACGACATAGATATCGAAATGTCTATATTTCATGCAGCCAATAGAAGAACACGATCGGTGTCAAAGTGACCTTCGAGAAATAAAGAATTGGAGCATATACAATGTGCTTTTATGCACGTGTGATTTAGTAGTGGTCAAGATTCAGGCAAATTCCCTTCTCGGTTGTTCCCATCTCGACTGAGAGATATACAAAATCAAGAGGGAACAATAATGTAGATAACTTTCCAACCAAATTGATAATTCGGATGCTTGGGTAGCTCTCCTGCCTTTGTAGAGAATGTGCATTACAGCTCATGGCATGATGAGGATGTGTATCACGGCGATGAGGATGTGCATCGCGGGGTGATTCGGTGATCCCGGGATATAACTCTATCTCGGTACACGACGTGTTAGCGTGAGGAAACATTCCGTGAACAAATTTGTAGAAGATAAATTTATTTGGGTTATGTCATCACCAGCTTTCTCTACACAACCGGATGAAACGACTTCACCATCTCCTGAAATATCATGCAATGTCGTCGTAACTGTATTCAAAGGATATTCTCCAGTAACCGCACCACCAGACTGCCCAAGAGTGTGGGGAGCTGCTTCACCAGAATGTTTTAACTTGCACTCATTCCTAGAGCTCGATTTATCAGCTGCAGGGGACTTCCTCTTAGGTGAAGCTCGAGGGGAGACATTTTCAAATATGGATATTTCCCTTGTAGCCACAGTAGCAAGTAGATTCATCCCATCATCTCCAGAGGGCACAGAGGCACTTGCTTCAGAAACTTTACGTAGCTTTCAACTAATGCATTCATGGGGGGCATCATAAGGGCGTTCTAACAAAGATCAGCGCAGCCCAATGCTTCATTTTCGTTCCCTCCATTGCAGCAATATTCTGTCTGTTATGGGGTCTCGACGTCGGCTCCGACATTCAGTAATTTCTAACGAGGCTGGCGTTTCCGGCATGGACAACGAGAAACAAAGGCGTGATATCAGTGGCGAATTCCTGGAATCTGACGCGCAATGGGCTGTTGGATTCAGGGGGAAGGAGGAGCTTAGTACTCCTTGTCTCCAACGTGTCGGCGCCGGTGGAATTGACGTCGACGGGAGGATCGCAGAATTGATCCCGGATGAGGCATTGTGCCCCCACGGAAATTGACGTCGGTGCCTCATTCAATCACGAACAGGCATCAAAATACCACGAAATCAAATTCTGACTTCAGGCACAACTTTTTCAATTTTGTTCTCTGACAGAGAAAATCGCGAACTGGATCCCGTTCTAAACGAAGCCATTCAAATTGATTCTCAACTTCTTGAACTTGTTCTGTTAGGTCCTTCTTTTCCCGAGAAAAATGATCTATCTCGGCCCTCATTTCAGACTTGAGATGATTGTTTGTAGTTTCAAATTCATCTATCTTGAGGATTACATCCCGAAATTCATCTTATAATTCTGATTAAACGCAGATAGCTAATATGAGGAATGCAACCAATCATTGAGAACGTATTAATAGAAGCCTCCGTATATTGAGAACGTATCAATAAATCTACGCCAATATCCTTCATCAGAATGAAATTTATGGCTAAATTGTCGGACCAATAAAATCTTTTCTCGGCTCCCCATCTCGGAACAAAGTGGGGGGAACCTCGGGTTTAACTGACATGTTCTCGGATTTATCGACAGTAGCCAGAAGAACGGGTATCCCCGTCGACAATGTTCATCTTGAGGAAGAAAAGGAATAGTGCGTGACCCTTCATCTTGAGTCAAAACCATCAAATATCATTATCTGCTTGACCATGAAGAACTATGTAGAAGTCCTAGAAGCCGTTGCAAGGAGAAATCCAAAGATTAAGTACAACGATGTTAGCAAATTGGGGCTGTTAGCAGACTGCGATCACCATCTCGGGATTTCGATGTTCTCGAAAAATCTGGGAATTTCGTTGGTGTATCTCCATTTCTAATAGAGCATCACGGTCATAATCACGGGCAACCCATACTAACAGGCTGGCCACAAGAAAATCAAGGCAAGGGCATATCCTACCATATCTCGGACAGCATCCCGAAACATTATACCATCTTGATCGCATCACCGGAATTCAATCTCGGAAGTTCAATCAACAATTTTAGATTATATACGATTAGGATACTCGTGATCACGGTCAGCGCCTACAGGCAACGACAAATTCCACATAGCATCAACAACAACCAGGGGTAGATTCCACTACTCCTAGTCAAACCTCAAGTCGGTTTTAAATGATTAAACTCCGCGGCTGCATGTAGTCCCACGAAGTTGGCAACATCATCCCTGGCATTTTCTCCCGTGAGATAACAACAGGAGTAATCGGCGTGACGCGTTAACCACGGGGCATTGGTATCGATTCATCTCGGATCTTACCAAACAATAAGGCGGGGTTTGACCAAGAAGTGGAGTAATCTGCCTGTAATCTTGGAATCGACTCGGAATTAATTCATCACGGCACGACCCAAGAAAAATCGTGCAGATTGAACAAAGAAGTTTATCTCGCAATTCAATAGCGATTCTAACTTTTCAGAGTTAAGCAAGAAAGCCAGTTCTTGATCTCGTTTTCAGGAAGAACCATAAGATGTTTCTGCCAGTAAGCTCAAGAATGGTTCCAAAAAAAGAAAGAAGCAAAAGGAAAATAACACATCTCCACATGAAACAGAGAAGTAATAATTGTACCCGGAGGGGATGATAGGGTGGTGGAAGCGTGGTTGCTCGCGAGAGAAGCCGCTAAGATCTTGGAGGAGAATCTCGGAGGAGAATTTTACGAACCGAATTGAAACAGGGAGGGAGAAGCGGAAAACGTTCTCGCAGATACCTCTCCAGGATTCTTGAACCAGATTCTTGAAGAAGAAGAAGGGGATCCAAGAAGTGTTTCTCGTTCCCACAGACGACACCAATGTTCGTACCAAATTTCCTCGCGGCCTTCCCCGGTTGGTGGTGCTGAATGTCCTTGCAATCCACGGCTGATCATGGCGGATCCACGGTGGGGCAGGGTGTACCTGCAGGGACTCCGACGCTCATGTCAGTGAGATATTCAATAAAGCGTATGGAACATAGAATGAAAGTATACCTGAAATGGGTCACCCGCTGTGTATTTATAGGTGAAAATGGCGGGAGAATTAGTTAGGAGGTTATAACTGATATTATCCAGTGTAACGACGCGCTTAAGTAAATTGGATGTGCACGCACCATGTAGATGCCGGTTTAAGTTGCCGAGGTCAATTTCCTCCTGAACAAAATTAATCATGATGAATTCTAAAATTTAGTGAATTTACATATGTTTGAATTGTTTGGATGGTTACAAGCAGGGATGTTCCGATCCAGGTAGATGTCGGTGCACAAGACCTCCAAATCACACTCCAACATTTAAATTAGCAAAGATTCTCAAATGCAAGGAATTTTTTGTAGAATGAGGCATACCTTGTGAGTTACGCAATTTCTGACTTGTATAGGTGTATCTAGGTGGGAGAAGGCGCTAGTCAGTTGGAATGGTGCATATGGGCAGCTAAAATGCCACACGCTCGACTCTAATGGCGATCCTTTCCTTTACACATTATACCCTCGGATGTCGGTTTGTTAGTGCTAGATGTTAATGTTGATGTGTTGGGATGTCGGTCGTTTGAATAGTCTCTCGATATGGATAAAAACTTTTTCAATGTAGGCCTAAAACAAACTTCTAGATGATACATTTTCTAATTAATTAAAATAATATAAGTGACTAATTTTAGGAGATGACCCAATGCATGTTTAGATTTAAAATAAGCTTTAAAATGTGGCCTTTTAAAATTAACTGAAATAAAATAAGAAACCTATTTTTTTAATAGATAAAAAATCTTTTTTAAGAGAGTGATACAACACTACAAGAATATAAGGAACGCCTGTTTTTAAAAGAATAAGTTTATTTTTATGCTTAGATGGCCCCTATAAATATAATATTTAAATAAAATTGAGGTCTTGTAAAAAAGGTGTTTAAAGTCATTGTTTTAGTGGTCTTACCATCGATAGGCTCCGAATCCCAGTCATGAACAAATTTTATTTATATTTATACATTTTGTTTAATACTCCCTTCACTTCATTTTATTAGTCATTATGGAAAAAAATATGTTTGTTTCTAGATGAGCATTAATGTCACTTTTTAATTTTTTGCCCTCCCATTTTCATGAGAAAAGAAGTTTAGAAAATTATGCACCACATGCATTAATACTAACTACTCGTTAATGTATTTATGTAAATGGGAAAGAGAATATGGCAAATTAATTAATAAGAGTAATTTAATAAGATTATTAGTACTCCCTCTTATCCTTTTTATAATACACTTCTTACAAGTTTTTATGGTCCTTTTTATAAGGGCACCAGCACATTGGGTGCTTAACCTGTTAGAAATTTTATTTCTAATAATTAATATGGACAATATATTATTTGTAGCATTTATATTTCCTATTTTTAATTAGTTAGGCTCAATAAAAGTGATATAATCTTAGTGAGTCTTTAGACTGCCAATAGGAAAAACTGATATGGGCACAAATAAGTGGAAATCAGATTTGGCCCGTTAGGGGTTAATGGGAACCCTAACAGGTTTAAAATCGTAAAGTTGGTCATCCTGGTCCCCAATACGCCAAATCAGAAACATGTCTCTCTGTCTCCCCATCAGAAAGAGGAATATCAAGTCCCGTTTGAGGAATCCGGTAATTTGGCTGAGGAAGATCAATGCACCAAAAGACTATTTCGCTGCAACCTCCGGTTAACGTCAATGGATACAGGTATGTGTCACTAACCTAACTCTGTAATCTGACACAACTGTCCTCGATTTGACTAATGGAAAAGTTCTATTTGGCTTAAGAAATTTATCCCAACATAACCATTTCTTCACACAGTAGCATAATGGCTTAAGCCATTGTTAGCAATAGAGCGTTCTTTTAATCGGTGCTTATCACCATAATTTACTGACACACGCATGAGAAAAGGGGCGTGCAGCAGCAGCCTTTCATTAAAAAAAATTAAATTAAATAATTTATAAAATATAAATAATGGATGATGTGTAATGGTGGGACCCATTTAAGATCTATGAATAATAAAAATGTTAGGTGGTAGGATAGTGGGATGGAGATGAGAGTTCTTTAATAATAACTTGATTACGTATACTGGTGAGACCCATTTAAGATCTGTGTGAAAAAATGGGGTTCTGGGATGTGGATGGCTTAAGGCATTTTACACTTTCAAGGCAGCATTTATTATCATTTTCCTTATTTACCCTTATTAACTTTAATGTCTTTTCAACTATATATATATATATATATATATATATATGGTAGTAGAGTTAGTTAGTGGTATTAAATAAGGGTAAAACTAGAAGTTAAACTATTTTTTAAAACTCCAATAAAATTAACTAATATTAACCACTTTTATTGGTACATGTAATTCGGTAAAAGGATCGGAGGGAGCATATCTTTTAAATCATTTAGTGTTGTTCTTAATCTGTGTGTAAAAACTTTAAACGACTAATAAAATGAAATTAAGGGAATATATTTATTCTTATATTAGAAGAAAATCATCAAAATGCGAACGACTTCATGTTTAATGCATTATTCTATCGCATAATTCGTACACTAGCTAGCATTTTTAAGGTATGAAAATGTCAAATAACTGAAATAAGCAGCAACCATATATGTTGCTTTTGTGTCTTGGTGAAGTAACAATATTCAAAGCTTATATCATTGCCAGTTAGACAACAGATCCCAAGCAACTGTTGCTAATTCTTCCTCGAGAACATGGCTTTGGAAATGGGGAAATAGTTCAAAGGAGCCAAAAACTATATATACTGACCAAAATGTGCAAAATAGTCAAACTATACCTAGCTATCTCTTTGAAGTTGAACGAAACCAGACCAACTATTGGTTCTGTGTGACACGTGATTCACCTCCCAAAAGTTACCAAATTAAATCATATGTAAAGCTACTGATCCAAAGGGTTGAAGGAATTGAATGTGATGTGCTTACACTGTCAGACTCTCATACATACAAAGTACAAATTACAAACCCTTGTGGAGTCTAAATGTTTTACTTTTTCAAGTCACGGGTTGAATTGAAACAAGCATGCCATCATGATTTCATGTTTTTGTAGGATTTTTCACATCGTCGTAAGAAGTGGAAGTACTAAGAAAAGATCATCAAATTAGGATTTTTCGCATCGTCGTAAGAAGTGGAAGTACTATGAAGATCGACATATATATCTGCGTTGCTGAACCAAAATTAGTAGATACTACGTAAAGGTGTCCTTCCTTAGGTAATAATTAAAGGGATAATTTATACTCCCTCCCAATTTATTTTTAATTTGGCTCATTTTATTTATCATTCTACACTTTTAAAAAGTATTTAATATATATTTGTTTATCAAATATATCATTTATAAATAATAAATAAGACATTTTAATAATAAATGATAGAGTATAATAAAAAATTAGTTAAGTATTTTTATGAAATTTAGAGAATGAATTATCTTTCTTAATTAACTAGCAAGTGTCTACATTAATTCTATAAGTGTTTTTATATTTTTTAAAAGTAAAAATATTTAATAGTTTCAATTTTGAAAATTTTCATAATTAATCTAATTGGTGTAAAAGTAATTTGACAATAATTTATAAATACTTATTATATTTAATATTAAAGTTAAAAAATAATTACTAAGTAAAAATTAAGTAAATTCATTATATTTCATGAATTATACGCTTTGAATGAACAACTAATTAAAAAGATACTTTCACCATGTCATTTTATATTTTTACTTCTTGTTTAATATTTTTACACTGGAATTAAAAAGTGTAACTAATTTTCTTATTTTCATAGAAATTACATATTTTGTTTATTATTAATAATTTAAAAAAATAAAAAAATAGCTAATAATTATTTTGTTTCTTAAAAAACCACATTTTATCATGATTCCCTCTCTTCTCATAAATAATCATTATTAGTAATTGATTCTATTTATTTTTAATATTGATTTGTCTCAACTCCCACTTTATTTCCTATTTTTTTTGCGTCTTTTCTTCTTCAGGTCCTGTTATTTTTTATATTACCTATTATCTCTTACTCTATCGGTCTCTCTTTTTTTTAGTATAGAGATTTGTCCTTTAATGAGTATATTTAAATAAATGTGTCAATTTACTTGATTAGACTCTATTGCGTTAGTGTGGATAGATTTATTTATTTAAACAGGTAATTAATTTTTTTACAAAATAGTTATTTAAAAAAAATTATTCTAGCAAACATACACTAATATATTAAAGATAAAAATGTCCCATCATAAATTTTGCTATAGGCCTAGAGAATCGTTGGGCCTAGTTGTCTCATTTCCCTGCTGATATTGTTTATTGTTTGTTCGTATAGAATTTCCTCGCGGCGTTTTCGGGTCGAAGACGTTGAAGCTTCTCGCAGTCCACGGCGGAGCACGGCGGATCCATGGCGGGGCAGGGATTGATCACCTTGGCCACACATATATATAGCTCCGGGACCACGTGGCACGGATTGATCAAGTATATGCTCGGAGTTTTGTTTGCAAAAATTAATTGCAAGTATATGGATTAATTCCGAGATGCCCCCCAGAACACATTAAACTTGGGGGCATCTGTTCTGGAGATATTTTAGATCTTGGCTCATGCAACCGGGATAATATTACGGAATCACACTGCAAGTCCGCATCTTCATAGCGTGTGTACATCGATCTCACTTAAGCGCGTCATTACACTGGCTGAAAGCGGTTACAACTAACTAACAGATTTTCCCGCCACATTTCCTCTATAAATACACTGCGGGAGACCATTTTGAGGTGCGCATTATTCTATATTACATACTCTGATCAGGGTCCTTACTAACTTAAGCATCGGAGTCCTTGCAGGTACACCCTGCCCCGCCGTGCTCCGCCGTGGACAGCGAGAAGCTTCAGCGTCTTCGATCGGAGAACGCCGCGAGGAAATTCTATACGAACATTGGCGCCGTCTCTGGGAACGACGAGATTAGGAAGAGCGAAAAACATTTCTCCCATTCTGATATCTTCAAGCTTCATCCCTCATTTTTCAATTGAGTTCGGGAAATTTCTCCGCGGTTTGCTAGCGTCTCCGCCGCTGCCACCAGTGAATTATACTTCTGCTGACCACTCCCGTTCTGGGTAAGTTCGAATTTAATCATATATTTCTCTGCTTTACCAAGCATTTGGAGATCTTGCGCTATTTTTTCTCTCTTTGCTTTCTTTCTTTTTCTTGGGACCATTCTTGAGGTTACTCTCAGAAGCATGTGATGATGGTTCCTCTCAAAGACTTGGCACGCCCTGAAGAGGTAAAACTTCTTTATTGATTCTGCGCAGTTCTTCCTGGGTGGTGCCGGGATGATTACCACAACATTCTGTGATGCTCTCACTTCCAAGATTTGATTCCGAGTTGACCATCTTTGTGCCATGTGTCGTGGGCGTCTCCCGAATATGACTCGAACTCTGATTTGTCGTGCTTCACTAAATCTGAGGCGGACGAAGAACTCCTGGTTCAATCCTGAGGCGGACGAAGTTCCGAGATGTTCGGGTCTTCCTTGTCGAGATGAGAGGAAGTTCTGTTCGGCTGGGGTGTCATCTTTTTCGACACAACGCGGCTCAATTTTGTTATGTTCTCGGCAACTTTGGCAGCTTCATTATGGATATAACCTTTTAAATATACATGCTTTCTTGAAGATTCTTGGACGAGTCGCTGTATTTGTTGTTTGCATCAGCTCGTTTACACGAGATGCTATGTGGTTATTGTTACGACGTGGTAAACGTGAGATAATTCTGAGAATTCCGAGATCTGTTTCGCTGTCGGAGCTATCATCACAATCTCAGGCTATATCTGCATTCTGTTCCAAGATTATATTCATTCTGTTCCGAGATCAAATCGCATGGAACATTTCGACAGATCGTTTTTCTTCATTCATTGGATAGAAGTTTGCTTGTAATGATATATATCAGATGCTGTCAAGATCAAGGATATCTATAGGACGTGGAGTTTTTCTTTGAAACATTCCTTTTTGCCCATTGGCAGAACGGATACTTTGAAATGAATTTATATTTTCATTTCACTATGATGAAGTAACACACTAAATCTTGCATCAATAGAATCTGAAGAGATTGTCAATCAAACTTCATGCATCTACTTCTCTCTCACAGACCCTGGTCTCTTCATACTTCGTTGAATAGTACTATCAAGTTGTTGCAAAATGGTCCACGTTGATTCACCGGTTCTATTCGCAGAACAGTTCCGTTATTCATTTTGAGCCTAAACCGTATCCGATATCTCGTTGGAGTTTGGTAGCAAGAATCCAGTCTTGAGTGATGCGTGATGCGGTGACTCGTAGAGCAGCTGCTGGTAGAGAAATCCGTCCTTGGCAAGCCGACCAAAGTTGCTCCGCACCTCGTTCCACGTATCAACGCCATTGGTTTACTGTTGATGAGTTTCAGACCGCGCAGTACTTTAGCTGCACGCGTTGTCTCCAGAAAGCTCGAGCATCCGGCGCCGTTTCAACTCCACCTCCGATCCCAGGACAGTGATTCTGAGATCCCCCCTATGGTGCAAGTCTGGTTAATATAATTCTGAGATATCATTCCTGGTTTTTGCCGAGTATATATGCGAAAATTCATCAGAGGAATAAGGATAGGAATGTCCAATCCGAAGCGTGATGTTAGATCCTCAGACATCAAATGTTATTACTTATGTTAATACACACACTCATTTCAATTCTTTTGGGCCCCCACTCAAAGCTAAAACCACTTTCTTAAATTACTAATTGCAACTGCCATCAGCTTCAGTCATACTACTTTCACGTTCTTTCATTGTGTGGTGTCGCTAATTCGAGATGACCCCGGTTATAGATGGCTAAATTATTGGATGTTGCTGAGTTGACATGGGTGTTTATAGTCATAATTATGGCCCATTGGCACAACACTTTCGTAATCGTGATTAACGTTGTAGTGCGACTGGCTGCGATCAATTGTTTGTAATATATCTGCTGAATTTCATTCTTAAGTGTGTTCAGAGTCATAGCCAAGGACCAACTTATGATCCGACGTAACTATGTCGGTGATATGAAGAAGCTCACGACATGTTTCCCTCTCACCTTCGGGTTCAACCCCTACATAATGTGCAGGCCTCATCACGCTACAATTAACAAATTTTATGATATTACTTTCTCGGAGCATGCTATTCCTTGGAAGAATTGCAGGATTACCCGTATAAGCACTTTTAGCCAACTCAAGATGCAGGCAATTCTTTCTATAAGGAATCGGTTGCTTGGTGAGGTTTTGTTTTCATCTCGGTCTCCTGTCAGCACAGCCTACCTACAAAATTGCGGAACCGTTGGAGCCCATCGAAAATACTGTGCATATAGTCAGATTATATATTTCTCTAAGATCATTTACTGATTATTTTATACTGCTCGGACCTGCTTGCTCAGCGCGCTCGATTACGAAATCTCGTCTTTTGTGTCCAACTCGGGTTGTTTACATCTCGGATATATCAGATCTTTACACCTCGGAAGTCAGGTTGTCTCTCTTGCATCTCAGACTTCTTGCCTCGACGATCTCGGATTTATTCCTTGAGTTATCTCGAGCTTAGTCCCTCGACACCTCGGGCGTAGTCCTCGACGATCTTGGACGTAGTTCCTTGAGTTATCTCGGGCTTAGTCCCTCGACACCTCGGGCCTAGTCCCTCGACGATCTCGGACGTAGTTCCTTGAGTTATCTCGGGCTTAGTCCCTTGAGCATATCGGGCTTAGTCCCTCAACACCTCGGGCCTAGTCCCTCGACGATCTTGGATATCCATGTCGGACTTAGTTCCTTGACATTATGGGAATTATCATCTCAGACCCAGTTCTTTAAGATGACAAATTGCTTATTATCATCTCGGACTCAATTCCTTGAAAGATACGTTAATATGAGTGCCCCAGATAAAACCAACTTCAGCAATTGACTTGTACCGACTTAATATCAACTTGGGGGCATTTCTTCTGGCCCATTGGTGCCGACGTTGTTCCTGAACTTAACAGATGTAAAGCCGTTATGCAACAATATGGGCTTGATCCCATGCTTATGTCGACATCAACTGTCTTTGCCAAGAGGGAAATTATCTGGACTGGATGTACATGGCACATGTCATTTACACTTAACCGACGTTGCCGACTTCGATGAAGTTCACAACTCCGATTAAGAGAATCCGATTGACTACTGTACGTATCAAGCCGGTTGAATGGCCCCAGACTATTTCAAGTCGGATACTTTATATCAAAGCACCCGACTTAGGGGCATCTGTTCCCGAGATATTTTATATCTCGACTCATGCAACCGGGATAATATTACGGAATCACACTGCAAGTCGGCATCTTCATAGCGCGTGTACATTGATCTCACTTAAGCGCATCATTACACTGGCTGAAAGCGGTTACAACTAACTAACAGATTTTCCTGCACATTTCCTCTATAAATACACTGCGGGAGACCATTTTGAGGTACGCATTATTCTATATTACATACTCTGATCAGGGTCCTTACTAACTTAAAGCATCGGAGTCCCTGCAAGTACACTCTGCCCCGCCGTGGATCCGTCGTGCTCCGCTGTGGATTGCGAGAAGCTTCAACGTCTTCGACTGGAGAACACCACGAGGAAATTCTATACGAACACTGTCTATACTGTGTTTTACAAGCCATGGCTGGGGTGATTCTCTGTTGTCTCTCCTCGTTTCTGGTATTTTATTTTGGGCTGCGGTTTTATTGCACATTTTGGTTAACCTGTGACTTGCTTTATTGGCTCATTGCGTGATGTATGCTCTGGTGCGAATTCACAATTCGGTTGGTAGCTTTGTATTACTGGTCATATTTTCTTCGACTATTACTGATGAGGGATATCACTGTTATTGATGTCTTTATTGGCTGTGTAGCTCGTTGTGGCTAATTAGAAGTTTGGATAACTGTTATAGACTTGCTGCAGTGTTGTTTATTGATTATACAGGGGTTTTTTCTTTTCCGTTTCCTATTAATGGGGCTGCTGGTTTTTTGGTCTAATATTTCCTTTTATTTGTAATTGTATTTGGGTTTGAGATCCTAGTGTTCTTTTCAATGAGATTTTACTTATAAAAAATGTATAAAAAGTATAGAATTGTTTTAAATTTTAAATATTTCACTTCATTTATAAATTACGATTATTTTATTAACAAGTCCTTCTGTTCAGTCATTATCAACACATTAATGAATTCATTACGTGACACAATTCTAATCTTTTATTTGCATGATATTTGCATCATATAATAAATTGTTCATCGAATAAATGAAATTTGAAATAATATTATATAGTAATTAGTATAAATAAATAAATAATTAAAAACAAATTAAATAAGATCAGACCAAAAAAATGTATTCATTAAAATTCAATTAATATAAATAATATTCAAATAAATCTTAATTTGATAGTTTAGTTATTTTAAACTATTACAGGTTATATTATTACATAATTATTATGTACCATAGATGCAATTATTTTAAATTTTGTTTATTTTTAAAGATTAAAACATGAATAAAATGAGCATTTTAATAATACTTCAAATAAACAATATGTAGATGTCATTGTCATATAATTGAAAATTAAAATTATGCCACGTCATAAGTTTGTTCCTAAATTAACATACATTTATTGGAAAGATAATTGATTGGTAAAATAATTGTAATTTAAAGATAAATAAAAAAATTAAAATTGATGAGAATAATTTATAAAAAAATCAAAAGTTATTCAGTGGCAAGCTGACAATGGTACTATACAATTAGCTTACTATAAGATTCATGTACTCAGCCAGCTATGACTATAAAAGGCTGTTTTTATACTCTTTAGACTGATTGATGAAATCAATCATTCGTTCATTTTTCCTCCCAATTCAAATTACTCTGAGGCTGAACCCATCCTAATTCAATTCATCCCGTCTGCGCAGCTGACATTTGCCTTATGTTTTTCGACTGAGTAACAAGGAAGTGAGGACTATATAAGGTTGAACCCTCCTTCTTTCTAGCCACCACCTCTCCCTCCTTCTTTCTAACCACCTCTCCCTCGTTCCTTCTAGCCACCATCTCCATAACCTTTTACCCCTCTTTCATTACGAGATTCTGTTATAGTCATCGTTTGCAGTACTGTTTTTACTCAGACCCGTTGCCCTCTATGCATTTCCACTTTAGAGCTCAATTTTGCAGCACTATTTTACTCAGATTGACTGCTGTTGATGCCGTGAGTTTTTGTTTGGAGCCGATGTTGGGCATGTGCTGATCCGGAAGGAATAAAAAAGAAAAGTCCAAGCTATTTCAGAATTTTTGTAATAGGTTTTGATTTTATTTTTCTGTTATTAGGACTGCTAAATTGTTTATATTGACTGAGTATGCGTGCTCGTTTTGTTGTTTCAATGTGTAGTGCACTGTTGTAATCCTCTATATTAGAGTTCTTAAACTTTGTAAGTGTCGTTGGACATTCTTGAATGAATATATTCTATTGACAAAAAAAAAAAAAAGGCTGAACCCATCCTATCAGCTAGGACTATATAAGACTCACGCGAGAAAATTCTAGTACCGAGAGGAGTTTTTCCTTTATTCCACCAAAAAATAAAGTAACAGAGGTAGGAGTTTTTTCAGAATGGACCAACTATAAAATCCAAAAAATATGCAGTAAAAAATCATGATTGGCCGTAAACAACCAAAATACTTGCGAATATACTGGTCTACAAGCTTATCATAACCTAAAATTTTATTCACATACATTACGGGGGAGTGCACATAATTGCATATAATTTTGAACACGCTACAAGTTAATTTTAGAGTGGAATGCTAAAGCTTAAGCTATTTAACAAACGAGCCAAAATTTTCAGCTCATTATGCTGTTAACATCCAAGCTGTGAGTAGCTAACAAGAATGGAATCCATCACAGCAGAGATCTTTCAATTATGAAAAGAACTTTAAATACTTAAAACAACCATGCACACCAAGGTTCTCAAACTCAAGAACTCATGGAGCTTCTGTAGACTCATAAAAGTCTACGAATATAAAGATAATATTAACAAACTTGTAAATAGTGAACAAACAAAATATAATAGCATTAACTCAAGTGGATTTTGCACACCAAATGAAAATTCAAGTAACAAACAGCAAGTGGGTTTGGATTAACCCAAATTGTGCAGTCAACTTGCGATTCCAACAGAGAGGATGATTAGGGAACAGTGTAAGCAGAACTGCAGAAACAAAGAGGATGAGCAGGGAACAGTATGAGCAGGGAAAAATACCAGTACGAGCAGATTCAAACTAACAGAGAAGATAATAGGTTCTGCTTTCAGATTCAAACCAACAAACAGAGAAGATTTGAACCCAAGAGTTTAGAAGGGAATAAATCAGATTTGAAGTTCCAACTAGTATCAGCAGCACAGGGGAAGGAGGGTTGGCCAGATCTCTTCAAAGGTAGGGAGAGGGGGTGAGAGGGACTTCATTTGGGCAGTTTTCAGAAAGTGAAAAGGGTCACGAGGTCAAGAACAAAAGGGAAGGCATAAATCCTAAGTGAAACGCAACCAAATTTTGGGCTTAATGTGTAGTTTCATCCAACTCATGAGTAAACTCGTGGTTTTGAGCTAGTCCAGCTTAGAGTCGAGTTTGTATACAAGTTAACTAGAACGAGTTTACGAGTTATCTCACGAGTTTGACAACCATGAGTTGCACACAGTGGAATATATGACAGCACATATCCACACCTCACTATTTTCATACAAGTCAAAACCACTTACAAACTACTCAAAACCAATCTTTACTAGGCACTAGCCTAATCTAAGTGGCTTGTATTCTACAAGAGTTTATTTATCATACTATGGCAAAGATAGGGAAAGAGACAATTACAGCACTTATGGCTAATGTCTACTTAATCTTGTATAATATAGCTATAATTAAATTGTTAATATAATTCATTGACTCAATTCCAATATCTACTAATTAACAGCCTACTATTAGCTGTGACAACATTGCTCTGTAACAATTAACTGACAACAATAGCAACATTGATAGTATTTAATTAATTCATAAAATGCTATTTCTAACAAAAGAACGTACCCATTATTGTATACTAATATATCTCAATGACATAGCATGTAACATACAGTACATATGATTCCTAGCATTCATAGGCAGCAGGACCTTCACCATCTGTTAATTGGATATAATATTAAATAAGAAGTACTTTATATCTAGCTGGGAAAGGATTTCTTGGTTATCAAATTTGTCTACAATTTAGTCAATCTTAGTTTTTCAAGTATAGCACACTTAGCTATAGCATGCTAGGTAATGTGAATAGACATCACCTAAACAACAAATGGCACACGCAAAAAAAGGAGGCAGCTAATGAAAAACTGCACAAGTGGTGATGGCATGAATCTAGAGTCATAGAAGTTCTGGATGAATTTCACTGGGCACAAGGGCAAGCATAATGGCAAAGGGATATAATATGCAATAATATAAATGAAGCAAAATTCTCTTCAAACACAGCAGGGCTCATAACGCTAAAGCAAAGTTTTCCACTGCATGCTTGTCAACATCAAAATTTCAATATTTCCCCCTAACTTTCTAAGAGATTGTTTGCTTATGATATCCCATAAAACAATTTTGTAAGAAAACAAGCATAATTTCAAATCAATAGTTTATAATACCTGTAGACGTTATATATGTAATTTGTAAACTATTGAGTAATGACTAAATTACAATTGAAACTGCAAAAAGATCATCCTAGTCAGAATATGTTTGTTTTAGCATTGAGACGTGGTAAACTCACATTTCCAACTCTAGAAGTAGTTGTGTTGGGGAATCCAAACTTGAGTTTGGTCAGTTTCAACGCTAAACCAAACACACACTCAGTAACTTCTTTG
This sequence comes from Sesbania bispinosa, assembly GCA_026901365.1. Taxonomy (NCBI): domain Eukaryota; kingdom Viridiplantae; phylum Streptophyta; class Magnoliopsida; order Fabales; family Fabaceae; genus Sesbania; species Sesbania bispinosa. Next base: position 128,870 of record QLOH01000406.1, on the reverse strand, counting down.
ATTATTAATTATACAATGAAATTATGCTCTAATAACCATTTAATCCATACACAGGTTTTAAACATTGGTATTATTTGTCCTTTGCAATTTAAATTCAAAGAAAAGAATCTATTTTAGATCAGATCTACACTTCCAAATAAGGGGAGAAAGGGGTACAAACAATATCATATCTGTGCTTGAACCTATTAAGTTAAAGAGATAAGAATATCCTGATTGATTTTTCTATGGAATTACAATTCAATAAGAATAAAATTCAGTTGGTAGGTTTCAGCAAACTGGCAAATGAACTTAAATTCTATACCTAAAGGTCAGTTTGCATGTTGGAAGACTTTTATACTGAAATTACTTAAGACTATACAAATCTCACACAGCATAGCCAAACTTGAACCTCATTAAACTTAAAGACATCACTTTGTACTTTATAGCTTTCCAAGATGTTACTTATACACGTAATATTCTATCATAAGCAACTATGGTAGTTGGTGGATGTTGTGACTTGGGACATATTGTCATAAAGTATATGTATTTCATCAAACCAATCAATCAAAATAAATACCCTGTCACCCTTAAGAAAAATAATTACATGCCAGAGGTAAATAGTTGCAACTCTAGTAAGCAAAATCAAGTTTGGTATGTTACTTCAATGTTGAAATCCCCTTACTCAAGCTGCATTGCTGAAAGTTAGGATCACTGAGCATTCATTCTGTTGTTGATAACCCAGACTGTTCAACTACGAATGATTTAAGCTAAGCACATAAATTAAGTATCATGTTACTAACTTGAACTTCTTATACTATCTAGTTTGACATGTAGTTTTCTGTCTCCATACATACAAACACCATAGAAGGATTAGACCCTGGGGAATGTGTGCTAGCCTGCTAGAAGATCTACTTAAAACCTAAAGCAACATAGCTTTTCAAAGCCAGAACAAACATGTAAGTAAAACTGTAAATATATATACTTCCACAACACACAAACACACGCGTGACTTAGGGATAACTTCCGAAAACAAAAACTACCAATCAACGGCAATAACTCCATTTTCTATGTGATAGTATATCTGCAACATAAAATCACAATGTTCAAATTGCAAGGGGGAAAAGTGTTCACTAAATCCAAAACATAAGCACTGCGATCCAAAGAACCTCAGCGCCAAACCCATCCCTAGAATATAACAAGCAACGAAAACAGAGTGTAAATCAAGAAACACGCGTACGCTATCAACCCGCGATGTTCATCCCCGCCATCGGCGAGAGAAACCACGAGACCCGTGGAAGCCCTCGTGGCCCACAACACAAAAACCGCCGCGATCGCGAGCCCGAAGACCCCACCCTGCGGCAGGAACAGTGACAGAGCCGAGAAAATCACCACAGGCAACATGCAGTAACCGACAACACTAGTGCAGGTATGCAGGTTCAGATTTCCGGCTCGACCCGCCAGCATGTTGAAAACCACGTATAAGAAGATGGAAGAAACCACGATCCAACCTAAGATCACGCCGAATTGGATTTTCCCGGCGAGTAACTGGAAGAGGCAAAAGGACATGTACAGAAGAATTGGGCCCGATAGATCCGAGTCCTTGTGAACCGTGTGGTTTACCCTAAACGGATTCAGAACCGATCTGATTTTGCTCCAGATTTGGTCCGGGTGGATCCCGAGCTCGTCGAGGAGAGGCTCATCGTCGTCGAAGTTGGCGGAGCCACCGCCCACGCCGGGGCCGGAATATATTGGGCCGGAGGAGGTGGACGCGGCGGCGGAACCTATGTCGAAGGACATGAATGGGATGCCAGAGTTCGGTTGGAACGGTGGCGTAGGTACGCGGCGCTGTTGGAGGTTTGGGCCGGCGGCGGTGGGGTTTCCGGCGGTTGGAAAGCCACCGGCGGGATTTTGAACTGTTTCTCCATGAAATTGAGATCTAGTTGAAGGAGTACAGGAAATTAGGGTTTTGAGAAGGTTCAATCTCCAATTTGTGGGGTTTCTTTCTTGTTCGCTGAGAGTGGAGATTGGAGAGGCCACAGCACAGCGATGAAGGAATGGTAGCTCTTGCGTGAGTTCGGTGACGTTTTACTTTGATATTTTGCAATATAATGAAAAACAAAAAAAAAAAAGACTTAACTTATCAAAGGAAAAAAATAATAATAACATTAACATTTTTTTATGAAATTTCAGTCTTTTTTTATTGAGAAATATTATTTAATTTTATTTATTGATGAAAGTTATGAAACTTCAGTTCTTTTTTAACGGCAAATTTCAGTCATTCATTTCTTGGATGTCTTCTAAAATTACTATTACTAAATTAATATTGAGATGAGTTTAATATATATATACACTGTCAGTGTAAAGAAACTTTACACAAACATCCAATAATATACTGCCACTTCATATATTGAATTTAATAACACATGGATGTCATATTCTGTTACGGTCTAAACCTAAGACCCAATAGTCAAAACGACTCATGCGCAATATAATTATCATATCCATAAATATATAATATATAATTATAATATCCATACGCAATATAATTATCATATTCATAATATATGATATATGATATATTATTATCATACCCATAATTATATCACATATAATTATGGTATCATTGAATATATGATATCCTTAAATATATGATATATAATTATAATATCCATAATTATATGACGATATCCGCTAAACTTACTCCTTTTACATCCGCGCCCACTTACCATATTTATACAGGGAAAACCCCTATAAATAGAGAACATTTACAGATCATAAGATACGCAATCTCACTCAGTCAATCCCTTTGACTGTTTTACATATCTGACTTGGGCGTTGGAGTCTCTTTGCAGGTACACCCCCTCGGGTTCAACTCGGATTCAAGCCTCTGCAACCCGGATTCGGATCCGATTTCTCTCCTACTGACTCAGACCCAAATTCGAGTTCTACCCCAAAATATTTGGCGCTAGAAGGAGGGTCTCCCCCTTCTCCAGCATAATTGTCAGCACCCGCCTCCAGAGGGTGAGGACTTGCCCTCAACCAACACCTGAAGGATGGGTAGATGACCTGGATTACCACGATGACAGGTTTGAGAACGTAGGCACCTCTCAACCCCCACCTCAAGCCCAACCGGCTACCACTCACCAGCCCGACCCTCGAGATGGAGTCATAGACCGACTTGAAGCTTGGTTTAAAGAGCTAGAAGAACAAAATCATAGACCTCCCGAGCCTCAATCAACACCCACAGCTGATCCAACCATCAACCAACTAAAGGAGTGCATTCGACATCTTGAGCGCACATTTCTTATAGATTTGTCTATTTCACTTGATTCATCTTTCTCACTTTATTCGTTCTTATTACTTTAACTTCAATACTCATTTTATTTTACACTAAAACCAGATGTGAAAAGCATCTCGGTTCAATCAATAAAAAAGAAAAGTTGTTATGCAGTTCATATTTATAAGGATGTGAAGAACATCTCGGATCAGCAATAATCAGAGGTGAAGAGCAACCTCCACCATCTCCAAACCAGATTTGGATGATGTCCACCTTAGCAACATGAGGAGATATATGAGAAATGCGTATGTTACATTCACTGTTTCCATATTCATACTACGATTTTCTATTTCCATTATTTGGTTGTTACGCCTTTAAATCTGTACCAAATGTTCCAAGGTAAACTCGGATCCGATTCAGACATTCATTTCTGAATAGGCCAACTCGGATAGAAGAAGCTGACTAGAGCTGTTAATTGGAGAAAAACCAAAGATGATACTCGAATATATTTGAAGTGGTCGGATATAAATCTCCCTTGTTGAAAGTAAATGACTAATAAAAATTGGCTGTCTTAGCCAGTTTATTTCCTCATTTGTATATGTTCTTTTGGGAGGTGATCAATAAAGTTCGTCACTCGGATTCCTCTCGTTAAGCCGAGATGCCGACATGGTTGGCCGAGATGCCGACATTTTCAATTAAGCGGTGGTTAACCATTTCGATTATCATGCCTGGGAGCATTCCGAGATCGCGCCGAAATCAACCGAGCCACGTTAACATTTTGGAATTACCTAGCAAAACTAGCTACCGGACACCACAGATTGATCCCCATCCGGACATAGTTCCTTGATGGGCAAACCTCGACTTGGTCGACTATATGTGGAGCCATCTTGGCTGCCTTGGTTCTGGATTTTGTTCTTAGTCGGATCAACAACAACCGGATGTGAAGAGCATCTCGGTTCTTCAATAAGGATGTGAAGAACATCTCGACTTAACCAAAACCGGATGTGAAAAGCATCTCGGATGTGAAGAGCATCTCGGATCAACAACAACCGGATGTAAATAGCATCTCGGTTCTTCAATAAGGATGTGAAGGACATCTCAGATCAACAACAACCGGATGTGAAGAGCATCTCGGTTCTTCAATAAGGATGTGAAGAACTTCTCGACTTAACCAAAACCGTATGTGAAGAGCATCTCGGATCAACAACAACCGGATGTGAAGAGCATCTCGGTTCTTCAATAGGATGTGAAGAACATCTCAGATCAACAACAACCGGATGTAAAGAGCATCTCGGTTCTTCAATAAGGATGTGAAGAACATCTCGGATCAACAACAACCGGATGTGAAGAGCATCTCGGTTCTTCAATAAGGATGTGAAGAACATCTCGACTTAACCAAAACCGAATGTGAAGAGCATCTCAGATGTGAAGAGCATCTCAGATCAACAACAACCGGATGTGAAGAGCATCTCGGTTCTTCAATAAGGATGTGAAGAACATCTCGGATCAACAACAACTAGATGTGAAGAGCATCTCAGTTCTTCAATAAAGATGTGAAGAACATCTCGGATCACCAAAACCGGATGTGAAAGCATCTCGGATGCAAAGAACATCTTGACTCAACCAAAACTGGATGTGAAGAGCATCTCGGATCAACAATAATCAGAGGTGAAGAGCATCCCGGTTCTATCAAAATCCGAATGTGAAGAGCATCTCGGTCTCATTCAAAATAGAATGTGAAGAACATCTTGGTCCAACTCAATGTCGAGTGTGAAGAGCATCTCGACCCTTAACCAAAAAATCAAATAGGAAAAGCACCCCAAACTTTTAACCATAAGTCAAACGCGAAAGAGTGTTTTAAACCCATAAGTAGAAATCGGATGTAAAGAGCATCTCGGATCTGTCAACAACCGGATGTCAAGAGCATCTCGGCCTCATTCAACCCGGATGTGAAGAGCATCTCGGATCTGTCAACAACCAGATTCGTTACAGACAAATACTACTCGGTCCTATTCAAGTCGGCTCAAGTGCACAACCCAGCCTAAGTGCACACCAAGTGCACAAGTCGGCCCAAGTGTACTCAAGTGCACAAGCCAGCCTAAGTGCACACCAAGTGCACAAGTCGGCCCAAGTGTACTCAAATGCACAAGTCAGCCCAAGTGCACATCAAATGCACAAGTCGGCCCGAGTGCACACCAAGTGCACAAGTTAACACAAGTACATACGTCAACCCAACTCAGAAACCCTATTGGGGTGATTGCATTTGAGAAAGATTCAGCATTGACTTCCTCAACACCGGCCACCAAAACGGCTTTGTCATCCTTCCACTTGGCCCGAGCCTTTCGCAAATTTTGCTCGACAATGTCGGTCAAGGCTGCCTTACCTACCCTGGCTGCAGAAGACTGGTTCTCCAGAGCCTCATGCTCCTCCTTCAACTCTATCAAAGCAATATCAGCGGCCTTAAACTTGGGACTTATAATTATTATACAGCCCCTGTGCTGTTGAACGATGGGAACACATCCCGGCGAAGGTATCTGAGGAAGGCAACTTGCTGCAAGTTCTACGTTTGCAAGTCAAGCAGATTCTCGAACAAATTCTACCTCTCCAAATCAAGCAGATTCTTGGAAAAACCCACAAATTCTACCTCTCCAAATTAAGAAGATTCTTGGAAAAACCCACCTTCTTGTGAACCTACCAAAAAATCCAATAGAGAAGATGAACACTGAAAAAGCTACTTAAAATCGACGTGTCAGAAGACGCGTTATCTGGAAGTCGAATTCTTACAGCTAAGAAAACCGGCTCATGCGACATAGCTCAAAGTCGAACTCCTTTACGTCGACTTCAACTGGGGGGCATCTGTTATGGACTGGCCCAATAAGGCCCAAACCTTGAGGGTCCAATCCATTAGGGCAAGTCGGACCACGTCCACAGGCAAGTCACGCCATATCCATGGGCAAGTCGGCTTCGCTTCCCCACGATGGACTTCATCTAACAGATACCACGTCAGACTCATCGGAACCTCCCTGCACTCACCTGCAGGTGATTATATCTTAATGGATCTTAATGGATCAAGGCCCACAAGCTCAGAGCCTACTATTCTTAATTTGGAGAGGTACCTTAGGAAACTTAGGAATTTTCCTTTGTTAAAATCCGATGCGAAGAGCATCCTGGTCAAATATTCAATTTTATGAAATAAGACCCTTGATGAGAAGAGCATCTCGGTTTTTCTAATACTATCTTGAAGGTATCTCAATTTTTAATACCCCTAGTACGAAGCACATGTCGGGCGTGCATACCCTGATGCGAAGAGTATCTCGGTTCTACACTCTAGACGTCTAATAACTATCTAAAGCGTTGAAAGTGTGCAAAAACACTAAAAGCGCGAAACGAGGTCCAACCGACATACACAAGCCGGCTGAAGCACAAAGAAAACGACACAACACACAAAAACGAAACAAAATATTTATAGACGCAAAGTCATCCCGAATGGGAGTTACCATGTACAGAAATAAAAACGAAATACAAGTTTTCAATTACAAATCACCCCTCATAGGGGCCGACTCCCTCCCCAGAAGCAATGGAGACATACACCTTCTTCTCCATATCCACCTTACAAATCCGCCCCTAGAAAATGTCATAGGAAGCCGAGGGTCCTCTCTACCACCAGGCCGGGATTAAGCACCCTGATAGTTGTTGAACCTGCACAAAATTATACTTATAATTCTCCGATCTGCAAACTACTTGTAGTAGAATGGTATAAACCGGGTCGAACCCTGAAGATAAACTCAAATTAATCCTTCTTTAGGGGGTGTTTGATTGATTGGAATAAACTAAAGAAAATAAAAGATCAAGTTAAAAGCAAAGGTTGAATCAATTCAAGACAATATCAATCCAAGGAATTCAGAGGCTATTTTCATGGTAAATCATTGGTTATTAATAACATGCATTCAAGAGATTAAATCTATCAACTTAGAATCATGTGGAACCCCTACAATGATCCCGGATTCACTACTGAAATAATTCCCAGAATTCAATTGATTAAGATTAACAAGATCAAATAACCATAAAATCTTATGTTAGATCCAAATCAATTTTATAAACGGAACCCAATTGAAGTAAATAATTAAATGAACACCTTCAATTTAATTGCTTACTATATGCTTTTCAATCATTGTATGATGATTAACCAATCAAGAGTACAACATACATCAATAACAAATTTCATAACCAAAACATGTTAACCAATCAAGCTTTGATAAAAGAAATATGGAATTGAAGCAAGTGGAGTAGAAAGCATGGTAGATGTAATTCAATCAGCATGTAAATGAAGATCAAACCTCAAAACCAAGATTAAAATAAGCTTGACTCCTTGAATTGAATAAAAACTTAGCCTTCCATGAAGACTTTACAAAAAGATGAACAAAAGTAAATGAAATTCTTAGTAATTTCTACTACAACTTGGATGCTCTTCTCCCTAGCAAGCCCTCCTATTTATAGGAGGGGAAAAGATGTCATTCCAAACATGATCACTCAGCAATGACTAAGCATGTTTTGTCCACAAATGGACTTATTGATCAATTACCTAATGCATTTGTCTATTACTTTGAATTATTCACCTACTCTAGCTATCATTCACCTACTTGTCTCCCACTTGCACCGAGCATATCATCCTCAATCTGGCAGAATCCAAGAGAGTTGTCTTCATATGAAATCAAGCTCTGGATCTTAGCTTTCAAATGCCGCTGGGTTGAGCCCAAAAGGAGTTTTCTAGCCCAAGTTATGGCCCAATCATTGAGTGCTGGTCAGGTTTTCATATGATGCTGAATATTCGGTCTTCCAAGCCCATTTCGACTTACTAGCCATCCGATTTAGCTTTTAGGTTCTGCATCAAAGTTTTAGGGCTCTCTTTTATCTTTCCTACAATGTAAAGAACCTAATTTTTAGATGTCTAGAACTCAAGTTATGCTTGAAATACGAAAACAGTTTAATGCTGAAAAAATGTAATTGAGCCCAATATGAACCTGAATTGGCATAATATGCTTATGACTTGTTAATTAAGCATAAAAAATGCATTAAAAAGTTAAATTTGAGGGATGATTAATGTGTATAATTTGTATTTATCAAATTCCCCCACACTTATCTTTTGCACGTCCCGGGCAAAATTGGAAACAAGCATGAATTATTGACTCAAAGTGGTGCTTTCCAATGAAATTAGTGAAATGTAAAGAAAACATGAGCTAGAGGTGATTACAAGACATCATAACATTCATGAATTCTTATCTTTATGCATCTCAAAAATAGAAAGGCAACTTCAATTGAAAATAGTGGATTCAAATTGATAGAACCTCGCAGGAAGTACTCTCAATCTCTCAAGTGTTTAAAAGGTCTGTGTTTCTCTCAAATTCGACCCATGAAAATTGCACTATCATAAGCTTGCTTATCTTCTACTTATCCACTGCAAATTACACATACATCCACAAATTAAGAGGTCTTTATTAGGGTACTAATGGAGTGACAATTATGGAGAGGTACAAACAAATATGACAAGTTAAACCAAAGAGAGTAAAAGAGGTTTGGAGAACGAATCCAAGTAACAAGTGTGATAGATACATATGAAATCAAACATTGAAGTTTAAGTACATCATTCAATCATTTGGATTCTTCATTCTTTTGCATATATTCTTTTTTTTTCTTTTTTTTTTTCTTTTTTTTTGTTTTTTTTTTACATAACAATGAAGCACTAAGTATGTAGCAACCCACATAATTAACATTCCCCCACACTTGTTCAAGAATCCATTCTTATGATAAATCCAATACTCTTCTATTCCATAAGGTTAGGTAAAAGTTTGGTTTTATACTTAAGTATGGAACGAGAGACAACAAATAAGGCTTAAAAAGGGTGATTCAAAGGAAAATAATGTAAGGTTGGCTATTTAACTGGGTAATTTATTCAAGTGAAAGAAAAATTTGCCTCAATCATTTTTGTTCATGCATGTGCAAGAGTAGTTTCAAAAAGAATCAAAGCAAGTTCTGAAGTAACAAATTCCATGGGTGAAAATCACACAAGAAAGAAAGTTTAATTTGTCAACAAGGCTCAAATCCTCACGGCTAATAACTATCAAAATTGATCCATTCAATTCAAATCTCTGTTGCCAAACCAATTAATTTCAAGATGTTAGGAATAAATTCAATCATGTTATAAAAATCTTAAAATCACCTTTTTTTCTATGTTTTGTTTTACAATTTTTAACTTTACTGGAAAGCTTAAAACAAAAACACAAATTCTTTTTTTTTTAAACTAACGGGATGCGTATCAAGAGTTAAACATAACTCCTTACTCTGTCATCCTATTAATTTTTTTTTAAAAAAAAAAAATGGACCATCTTTTCCCTCCCCCCAACCTAATCAAGACATTGTCCCTAATGTCTTTATAGATTGGTGATTTTTTTTTTTAAAAAAATTGATATTTAAATGAAAAACTATACAAGCACAACTTTAAGAGGAAGGAAAGTTACAACCGAAGAGTGGTATCAGGATCTTCCTTCCTTCCATCATCTTTGTTATTCTTGTCCACCTGCTTTCCTGATGCATAAGGTCCAAGTGAAAGGTTCTGCATTTGTTCAAGAAGTTCGTTAGCATTTGAAGAGCATGCCATGATTCTTTGCAGTCCTTGAGGTATGAATCCTTGATGCATAGCCTGTTCCAGAAAACTTAACAATCCATTATAAAAACCATTAACATTTAAGAACCCTAATGGCTTTTGGTGGAAGTTAGAATTGGCCCAAGACACAACGGTGAAGATATCTTCTAAGGTTCCAAGACCACCAGGTAATGCAATAAATGCATCAGATTTGTATAGCATTTGTGCCATACGTTCCTGTATTGTTGAAACCCTCAGTACGGTGCCTAGGGTAAGGTTTGCGGTCTTCTTGTTATTACCATCCATTAGAGCAACACCCAAAACTTGGCTCCTCTTGTGATTGCAGTTCCTGCTATACAACCCTTCAGGCCTTGTACTCCCCCTCCATACACAACATTGATCTTTCTAGCAGCTAATGCTTTACCAAGGTCATAAGCTGCATGTCAAAATGCTTCATCCTTTCCGAGATTGGTTCCACCAAAGACACAGATACTGTGGAATCTGCGTGTAGATGGTCCTGCAGTTTCTTTAAAGGAAGACATTTTGTTGTACCAATCATTTGTGATAGTGGAAATTTATAAAGATGAAATAACCGGTACAAAGATCAAATTGTCAGATTTTTTTTTCTTTTTCTATTTTTTTTATTAAGTGTTAATTGATGAAAAGACAAGTAAGGATAAACAAAGATACGCATGAATTATAAAGTCAAAAAGAATCAGCTGAAAAGAAAACTCAAAACAAATTAAAGACAGGCGTGAAGTATAAAGTCAAAAAGATACAACTGAAAAGAATTCAAAGATGCACATGCATATGAACAGTAGTTGTGATTTTGGCTCACATCTTCCTCTGGTTTTACGTCCAGTAACGGCTTGAACGCCTTCTATGAGTCGGGGAGTTGCTTCCCATCCAATTTTCTTATAAACTGGCAAACAGGGTCTTTTAGAGTCAGATTCCCAAGACTATATTGTTCCTTCTCCCTTCGGAATAATTCAGCTAAATCAAGAAGAACCATTTGAACCTGTCCACTAGGATGCGTCTCAAGAGCCTGACTAATGTTATCCAAAGACTCCTTACTCAGTCCATCCTTAATGAATTTAATTTTATCTTCTCGATTTATAGAAGTCATTCCGACATTCTTACATCTCGAGTTACAATTCCATCTTGCACACTTATAACAAACTTGCATTCTTTTTGCTCTTCTTTTTTTAGAAAAAGAACTCCTACCCATTCCTGACAAATGTCTAGCAAATGAATCTTGAAATTCACCCGCTAAGCGTACCTTGGCCTCGATGATCCAATGTACATCCTCAGGAAGGCCTAAGCGCATCAGTACTCTTAGCCTTTCAAGTCTACATCTGTAAATTTTCCTGAGATCGTCTTGAGGGAGAGTAGGGAACCGAACTCTAAGCTTGGCGAGGGTTTCCTCCATTCTTTCTCTCTAGCAAAGTTGTTCAGTGCAAGGGTGGATTGTTCTGTATATATAATAGTTAAGGAGAACAAATCGAAGCATTGCACAACAAACACAATAATAATAAGATAAAAATAATGAAAACTCTAGAAAACTCTCCACACATAATTAACAAAATGAAAAACACATATCATTAACAATGATAACTGAAGAAAAAATAGAAAAAAAAATTGGGAAGAGAAATTTCTACTTTAAGTCAAGCCAAGTAGGTGGCATTGTGCAGGTGCACCTCTTCCACCGTATGCTCTTGAAAACCCTCATAGAAGGGCTTAAGCCGATGTCCATTTACCTTGAAGATCTTTTTGGTTGTCTCATCTGTGATCTCTACTGCACCATAAGGAAAAACATTAGTAACCACAAATGGGCCTAACCATCTAGAACGTAACTTACCAAGCATCAGCTTAAGACGAGAATTATATAAGAGCACTTTTTGTCCAACAATGAACTCTTTTCTTGTTATCATCTTGTCATGGAATGCTTTAGTCTTTTCCTTGTAAATTCTGGAATTCTCATATGCTTCTAACCGAATTTCTTCAAGTTCTTGCAATTGAAGTTTTCTATGCATTCCAGCTTTATCCAAGTTCAAATTGCATTGCTTAATAGCCCAATATGCTTTATGCTCAATCTCTACCGGTAGATGGCATGTTTTGCCAAAGACTATCCGGTAAGGGGACATCCCTATAGGAGTTTTATAAGCTGTTCTGTAGGCCCATAAAGCATCATCAATCCTTTTGCTCCGGTCTTTCCTATTCGGTTGGACTGTTTTCTCCAGAATTTGTTTGAGTTCCCTGTTGGATACTTCAGCTTGACCATTTGTTTGAGGATGATAAGGTGTAGACATCTTGTGCATCACCCCATATTTCTTCAACAAGGATGCCATGTTCCTATTGCAGAAATGAGATCCTTGATCACTGATGATTGCCCTTGGAATTCCAAACCTGCTAAAATTGTTAGATCTGACAAAGTCAATCACAACATGAGAGTCATCAGTGCGAGTGGCTTTTGCTTCTACCCATTTAGAAACATAATCCACAACCAGTAAAATAAAATTGAAACCAAAAGAGTTAGGGAAAGGTCCCATAAAGTCAATGCCCCAAACATCAAACACCTCACAGAACAACAATGGTTGTTGAGGCATCTCATTTCTACGTGATATGTTGCCCATTATTTGGCATTGTTCACAATTCTTACAATACCTGTAAGCATCACGAAACAAGGTAGGCCAATACAAACCAGAGTCCAAAACCTTTCTAGCAGTACGTTGAGGTCCAAAGTGCCCACCACATGCAAATGTATGGCAAAAATCTAGAATGGAATTAAACTCATGATCTGGCACACAACGCCTAATGACTTGATCGCTGCAAAATTTCCACAAGTAGGGATCTTCCCATACATAATATTTAGAATTGCTTTTAAGTTTATCTATTTGTGCCCTAGATGCATGTGCAGGCAAAACAGATGCAACCAAGTAATTAACTAAATCAGCAAACCAGGGGGTGGTGTCACGCAGCTCCAAAAGTTGTTCATCAGGAAAAGAATCATGAATAGGGAGGGAGTCAGGTGCTCTCTCAATTCTGCTTAAATGATCAGCTACCATGTTTTCTGCACCGCTCCTGTCCCTAATCTCCAAATCAAACTCTTGAAGTAGCAACATCCATCTAATTAACCTTGGTTTTGCATCTGGCTTCTTCAATAGGAACTTTAATGCTGCATGGTCAGTAAAAACAACCACTTTAAAATTAAGCAAATATGATCTGAATTTATCAAGTGCAAAAACAATTGCTAATAATTCTTTCTCAGTGGTAGTATAGTTAGCTTGTGCAGCATCTAAAGTTCTAGAAGCATAAAATATGACATGAGGAAATTTTCCAACTCTTTGTGCAAGGACAGCTCCCATAGCATAATTGGATGCATCACACATGATCTCAAAAGGAAGTGTCCAATTTGGTGGCTTGATAATTGGAGTTGTGGTCAATGATTTCTTGAGTTGATCAAAAGCCTCCTTGCACCTGTCATCAAAGTTAAAATCAACATCTTTTTGTAGCAAATTAGAAAGTGGAAGGGCTATCTTGCTGAAGTCTTTGATGAAGCGTCTGTAGAAACCTGCATGACCAAGAAATGATCTAATCTCGCGAATGCAAGATGGGTAAGGTAAACTAGAAATTACATCAATCTTGGCAGGATCCACTTCTATACCCTTCTTTGAAATTACATGTCCTAACACTATACCCTGGTCAACCATAAAGTGACATTTCTCAAAATTAAGAACAAGGTTAGTTTCAATGCATCTATGTAAAACCTTATCTAAACTATCTAAACAGGTTTCAAACGAAGAACCATACACAGTGAAATCGTCCATGAACACCTTCATGCACTTTTCAAGGAAGTCAGCAAAGATACTGACCATGCACCGCTGGAAGGTACCAGGGGCATTGCATAGGCCGAATGGCATCCTCCTATAGGCAAAAGTTCCAAAGGGGCAGGTGAATATGGTCTTTTCCTGGTCCTCAGGTGCAATGTGAATCTGGAAATAACCTGAAAAGCCATCAAGAAAACAGTAATGAGATTTCTCAGCTAAACGCTCAAGCATTTGATCAATAAAAGGCAAAGGGAAATGATCCTTTCTAGTTGCTTGGTTAAGTTTCCTATAATCAATACAAACTCTCCAACTATTTTGCACTCTGGTAGGAATAAGCTCATTCTTATCATTCTTCACTACTGTGAGGCCAGACTTCTTCGGGACCACTTGGACTGGACTTACCCAATGACTGTCAGATATAGGATAAATTATGCCGGCTTGTAAAAGCTTGGTCACCTCCTTCTTCACGACATCCAAAATTAGAGGATTTAGACGTCTTTGTGGCTGCCTTATTGGTTTAGCTCCATCTTCAAGTAAGATCCTATGCATGCACATAGAAGGGCTAATACCAGGAATGTCAGCTAAGGTCCATCCAATTGCCCTTTTATGCTTCCTTAAGACTTGCAACAACCTTTCTTCTTGCTCAGCCTGAAGACTTGTTGAAATAATCACAGGTAACTTTTCATTTTCCTCTAAATAAGCATATTTCAAATGCTTTGGGAGTTGTTTGAGCTCCAATGTAGGTGGTTGCTCAATTGAGGGAAGTGTCCTGGTGGATGGAATTGCATCTGCAACCTGTAACTCAACAACATCCAATTTAATCAAATCATTACCTTCTAGCTCTGTTGAATCATCAGGTACACCATCATCATGATGTATACTACCTGCATCATGAAAATCCTCCTGCAAGTAAGTATCAATCTCAGCACAAACAGGACATAATATAGAATCTACACAATTGTTACAGGTGTAAACATCATGTAAATCAGCAAAAGAAGGGAAATCTTCATTAAACAGCTCAGAATAGGTATCATCAACCAGATCATCTAGTAACTCAATATGAAAAATAGAGTGCTCCTCCATGGGATGCTTCATAGCATCAAATATATTAAATCTGACAATATCATCTCCAAACTCCATGGAAAGAGTTCCTGCATGGACATCAATCTTTGTTCTAGCTGTCTTAAGGAATGGTCTCCCTAGAATAATCGGAGCCTTATTAGATTTAGACTCTCCCTCCATATCTAAAATGTAGAAATCTGCAGGGAAAATCAAATCATTAACTTTAACAAGGACATCCTCAATAAGTCCAGCAGGGTATGCATTACTCCTATTAGCTAGTTGGATGACAACACCTGTACTCTGCAAAGGTCCAATGGCAAGAGAGTTAAAGATAGACATAGGCATAACATTAATTGAAGCACCTAAATCTAACAAAGCATTTTCAAATTTACAATTGCCAATTATGCAAGGGATAGTAAACGTCCCTGGATCTTTGCACTTTGTGGGCATTTGTTGAATGATGGCTGAAACGTTTTGCCCCATACTAATCTTTTCATCTCCCTTCAGCCTTCTTTTGTGTGTGCACAAGTCTTTGAGAAACTTAGCATATCTTGGAATTTGCTTGATTGCCTCCAGAAGTGGAATATTGACTTCCACTTTCCTAAAGGTTTCCAAGATCTCCTTCTCCATCTCGTCTACCTTCCTGGATTTTGCAGCTCTTTAAGGAAATGGTAGTGGTACATTCTGCTGCATACTTTTCTCAGAATTTCGAAAAGATGCATCATCACTTGATGGCTTTGCTCCTTCTGCGTGATCCAATGGTTGTACTTTTGTATCATCTGGTGCATTGTTTGAATGAAGTCTTGGTTTTTTAGCAGCTTTCTGTATGTTTGACTCATCCATCACCCTTCCAGATCGAAGGGAAATTGCATTGACATTGGGGTTCACCATTGGTTGAGCAGGCAACTTATCGGAACCTTTAGATTGCATCTCATTTAGTGAAGAGGCAAGTTGTCCAATTTGAATTTCTAAATTCTGAATGGTAGCCTCCGTTCTTTGCTGGAATTGCAGATTTGTTGCAGCCATTTGCTTCACAAGATCTTCTAGTGAAGGTTCAGAGTTAGGTTGTGAAGGTTGTTGAGCTGCAACATTTTGTTGATGCATTTGATGTCTCACAGGTTGCTGGTAAGATGGTCTACTAGTACCTGCATTATGCTGAAACTGTTGTTGAGGTTGTGGTCTTGTATTGTTACCCCACCTCAAATTGGGATGATCTCTCCATCCAGGATTATATGTATTTGAGTAAGGATCATAACGTTGTTGTTGTTGTGATCTCCCATGGAAAGCTCCAGTTACAGCAACAGATTCACCTGCTTGAATGGTAGGGCAAACATCAGTAGGATGAGATGAGCAATTACAGATACCACATACCTTTTCCGGTGCTTGCAAAAGTAGTTGTTGTGTTTGAGAAGGTTGTTGCTGAGCTACTGCCACTTGTCTCACTAAGGATGTTAGCTCATCAAGTCAATTCTGCAGCCTTTGTTGTTCTTCCTGTGACACTTGAATTTCGTTCACTGCCCGCGTTGGCGTGATTCTGGTCCCAAATTGTTGGGTGTTGGAAGCCATGGTAGAGATAAGGCTTCTTGCTTCATGGATGCTTTTGTTCATTAATGCACCACCACTTGCTGCATCGATCATGGTTCTTTCCATAGGCAATAATCCTTCATAAAAGTATTGGATTAAAAGTTGATCGCTTATTTGGTGGTGTGGGCAGCTGGCACACAACTTTAAAAATCTCTCCCAATACTCGTACAGAGTCTCTCCAGTCATTTGCCTAATTCCGCAAATTTCCTTTCTGATAGCACCAGTTCTTGAAGCAGGGAAGTATTTCTCCAAGAATACCTTCTTCATGTCATTCCAACATGTTACAGAACCTACAGGAAGATAAAACAACCAATCTTTAGCAACATCAGTAAGTGAGAAAGGAAAAGCTCTCAATTTGATGTGTTCCTCAGCAACTCCTTGAGGTTTCATGGAGGAACAAACCACTTCAAACTCTTTTAGATGTTTGTGTGGATCTTCTCCTGCAAGACCATGAAATTTAGGAAGCAAGTGAATTAAACCAGATTTAAGTTCAAAATCAACATCCAAGTTTGGATATTCAATGCACAAAGGTTGGTATGTAACATCAGGAGCAGCCAACTCCCTCAAAGTTCTATCCTGCACATTGTTAGCCATTTGTTCAAATTGATTTATATCAACAGGTTGTTTAACTTGAGCAAACAATTTTCTCTTGTGTAAAGTTCTTTCAATTTCTGGATCAAATTCAATTAATTTTGAAGTAGAAGATCTAGTCATAAACTAGGAAAAAAAAAGAAGGAAACAAAAGAACTAAAAAAATCACAATAAAAAAATAAATAAAAGGATACTATCAAGTGGATCCCCGGCAACGGCGCCAAAATTTTGACAGTTGTCGAACCTGCACAAAATTATACTTATAATTCTCCGATCTGCAAACTACTTGTAGTAGAATGGTATAAACCGGGTCGAACCCTGAAGATCAACTCAAATTAATCCTTCTTTAGGGGGGTGTTTGATTGATTGGAATAAACTAAAGAAAATAAAAGATCAAGTTAAAAGCAAAGGTTGAATCAATTCAAGACAATATCAATCCAAGGAATTCAGAGGCTATTTTCATGGTAAATCATTGGTTATTAATAACATGCATTCAAGAGATTAAATCTATCAACTTAGAATCATGTGGAACCCCTACAATGATCCCGGATTCACTACTGAAATAATTCCCAGAATTCAATTGATTAAGATTAACAAGATCAAATAACCATAAAATCTTATGTTAGATCCAAATCAATTTTATAAACGGAACCCAATTGAAGTAAATAATTAAATGAACACCTTCAATTTAATTGCTTACTATATGCTTTTCAATCATTGTATGATGATTAACCAATCAAGAGTACAACATACATCAATAACAAATTTCATAACCAAAACATGTTAACCAATCAAGCTTTGATAAAAGAAATATGGAATTGAAGCAAGTGGAGTAGAAAAGCATGGTAGATGTAATTCAATCAGCATGTAAATGAAGATCAAACCTCAAAACCAAGATTAAAATAAGCTTGACTCCTTGAATTGAATAAAAACTTAGCCTTCCATGAAGACTTTACAAAAAGATGAACAAAAGTAAATGAAATTCTTAGTAATTTCTACTACAACTTGGATGCTCTTCTCCCTAGCAAGCCCTCCTATTTATAGGAGGGGAAAAGATGTCATTCCAAACATGATCACTCAGCAATGATTAAGCACATTTTGTCCACAAATGGACTTATTGATCAATTACCTAATGCATTTGTCTATTACTTTGAATTATTCACCTACTCTAGCTATCATTCACCTACTTGTCTCCCACT
Organism: Sesbania bispinosa; assembly: GCA_026901365.1. Lineage (NCBI taxonomy): Eukaryota > Viridiplantae > Streptophyta > Magnoliopsida > Fabales > Fabaceae > Sesbania > Sesbania bispinosa. Next base: position 110,711 of record QLOH01000406.1, on the reverse strand, counting down.
TGCACCGAGCATATCATCCTCAATCTGGCAGAATCCAAGAGAGTTGTCTTCATATGAAATCAAGCTCTGGATCTTAGCTTTCAAATGCCGCTGGGTTGAGCCCAAAAGGAGTTTTCTAGCCCAAGTTATGGCCCAATCATTGAGTGCTGGTCAGGTTTCCATATGATGCTGAATATTCGGTCTTCCAAGCCCATTTCGACTCACTAGCCATCCGATTTAGCTTTTGGGTTCTTCATCAAAGTTTTAGGGCTCTCTTTTATCTTTCCTACAATGTAAAGAATATAATTTTTAGATGTCTAGAACTCAAGTTATGCTTGAAATACGAAAACAGTTTAATGCTGAAAAAATGTAATTGAGCCCAATATGAACCTGAATTGGCATAATATGCTTATGACTTGTTAATTAAGCATAAAAAATGCATTAAAAAGTTAAATTTGAGGGATGATTAATGTGTATAATTTGTATTTATCACACCCCCAACTGAGCCACGGCATTCGCAAAAGACTCAGTACCAATCTGCTCAGACAAACGCACAAGGCTCGCCTTCTCCTCATTAAACTTAGCCCGAGCCTTCTGAAGATTCTTCTTCCCTATCTCGGTCACGGCTGCGTTGTCCATCTCGGGTACAAGAGGAGCCATTTGTAACTTTTCCAAGTCCTCCCTCAACTTGGTTATCTCGACCTCCAAGCTTCTTTAGCGACTTGAAAATCACTCAAAGTTTGATCCCGTTCAGTAGTCCGGACCTCCAAAGCCGAGCTGACTTGTTCATAAGTCGACATTACATCCAGTCGCATGTACCTCAAAAACGAAGCGTGTTGGAGGCATTGACGCTCCAAGTTGTTCAGATGCTCCGCCACAGTAACCTTATCATGAACCGCCTTCATAAAAGGGTTGTATAAACGTGATCCACCTCGGGCGTATCCAGATCACACTCCGAGTCGTACAAATTGATTCCAGATTCCCTAAAAGATTCATCAACCCTCGGCCTCATCTTGGCCTTCACAACTTTTTTCTTCTTCTTGGGATGATCCTCTTCATCCCCACTACCACGAGCCATGTCGTCCCTCTCAGGACCGGAACCGCCTTGCACTACAGGTTGCACCTTCGGCATGCCATCACTGGCACCTTGGGTCAACTACAGGTCAACATGTACATCAGTCTCCTGGTTGGCATTGGCATTATGTAAAGCCCTTAGTTGCCTCAGTGCAGCGATAAGGAAAAATATATTAGACAAGAAAAATCAACAACAAAAGAAAAAACACAGCCTCACCAATTCTCGAACCGACATTACGAGTCGGCCCATCTAATATTTTCTCACTGGAAAATACCCCACACTCCCTGACTGACTCCATCAACAAACCCTTCACGGTCAAGTCTTGCAGGGACAAACTCGACTCAGCTACTTCATAGTCGGACGCCTTCCTGTCGTGATGCCTCACTCCAATAAATATGAAATCTGGGAGTATTAGACGACTGTTTACCCTTTGGATGCTTCCTCAACACTTGAAAGAAATGAAAGAAAAGCTTTACCGAAGGAGTGAAGCCAAACTCGACCATTATCAACTGAAAACATCTTATTAACGCCCACGAGTTGGGGTGCAACTGTGAGGGCGCACAATTCAAATACATGAACACCCACTCTTCAAAGGTGGTGAAAGGCAGCCTTAGTTTTATTTTAGAATGGAAAAAATTGTATACAAAAAAGGGGTGTTGGATGACAAACCCGGCTCCCCCGGGGTGGAATCACGACGTGATAGTTCTCCTTCATCTCGGCTGTCCCAAACTCCTCCAAGTCAAACAGTTCAAAGTCGTCCCGAACGAGTAAAGTCGTCTCGGATATAACATTGAAAAATACTTGAGCTCAAAGTCAACTTCGTCAAAGTCGACCAGAGCTGGGGGACTTCTGTTACGGTCTAAACCTAAGACCCAATAGCCAAAACTGCCCATGCGTAATATAATTATCATATCCATAAATATATGATAATAATTATAATATCCATGCGCAATATAATTATCATATCCATAAATATATGATATATGATTATCATACCCATAATTATACATATAATTATGGTATCCTTAAATATATGATATATAATTATAATATCCATAATTATATGACGATATTTGCTAAACTTACTCCTTTTACATCTGCGCCCACTTACCATATTTATACAGGGAAAACCCCTATAAATAGAGAACATTTACAGATCATAAGGTACGCAATCTCACTCAGTCAATCCTTTTGACTGTTTTACATATCTGACTTGGGCGTCGGAGTCCCTTTGCAGGTACACCCTCCCCGGGTTCAACTCGGATTCAAGCCTCTGCAAACCCGGATTCGGATCCGATTTCTCTCCTGCTGACTCAGACTCAGATTCGAGTTCTACCCCAGAACACATTCATTAAATGATGTGGCGTCACACCATTGGATGTCGGTGTAAAATTTCTTTACAATGACAGTGTATACTAATTAAATCCTATTGGGATTTAGATAAACTATTTTTTTTTCTATTTTTCAGAGATAAAAGTGATAAAGTTTCATGGATTAAAGTGATTGGTCTGAATCTTTATAGTAATTATCCTAGATGGAGATTTATCATGGGAGGCCACTCTCAAGTGTGTGTATATGCTACTACATGAAGATTCACCAACATAACATTGCATTCTTTTTCTTTTCAAAAGATTTGGAGTTGGATAAATCTGCAACTAGGCATGTCATTTTCTTGAAAGAAGTAATGTTTTAAGAGTCAAACTAGTCAGATCAATTGAGTTGGTTCAACTACGAACTGGACTTATGATCGATCCGATCAAGTGTATAAATTAAAGTATTGATAACATCATCAAACCTGTCTCAACCCATAGAACAATTCTAGGTGGTTCGATCGTGAATCAGCTGTTAAAAAATCCCAAACTTATACAAGTGGGAAAGGCAGGAGGCATTACTCACTAAGCCAACTTAATATTTTATGGAAATTGAACCTATATGTAGGTAGAACGCGCAGTAGGTGAGAACCACCAAACCAAACTATTTTTTTTTTTAAATCTATCTACATACACATATATAGGTGTTTTAATTTATGCAAAACTTTATTTTTCCTATAGGTTTTTATGCATACTAGTTTATTTCTTTCAACCAGATGACTTAGTTCTTGACTGAGTTGAGAAACATCGGTTCGATTTTATAACATTGGGAAGGTGTCTTGTGGTACGTTTGTAATCAATTTTGGAGTACCTATTTTAGTTCATTTCCTCTTAAATTGACCATCATCATAGTGCCTGTTTGTTTTAAACTGTGAGATGACAAAATCATGATTTTGTAGAATTGATTTTAAATCACTTCCGTCCAACGTACTTCGTAAAGCGTGTATCATTTCCGTCCAACGTACTTCGTAAAGCGTGTATCATCCATCTCAACCATTCATTTTAGAATCAATTCTACCCAACTGTAAACCAAACAGACTAATATCTCCCAACGTACATTTCTTAAACTCCATGTAAACCTTAAGTCACTAATGTTACTTGTTGCATTTTGCAATAGGTGTCATGCACGCAATCAATGATGATTTTAGGAAATACTCCACTCATAACATTTCTCATCAGGAAATTGTCATATGTGATAACTAACATCGGTTTATAGCCTTTCATTGTTAATGTGAATTGCTTAAGAAGTTCGGCATGTGTTTCTTCATTGTTGTGACTTGTGAGCTATAATTGTCGTTTTGGTGATTAGCCTCCAATAAAACTATAACAGGGAAAATGTACTTATTCTTCTGGTAATTGAATTGCACTGAACATTTTAGCCAAAAGTAAGTGTTGTTATTGGCTTTCAACATTAGATGTATGTATCTAAAACATCCCTGAATCATTCAAAACAAGTCTTCTAAGGTATACCAACGTAACTCTTGCATTTGCCTTTACATGCTTATTTGTTTGTATATGGCTCATTTACGAATACTAATCTTATCAAATCTTCTTGACTGGTTGGCAAATGGCTAATAAATATAGGGTGTACTTATACCCAAATTTTCCATATTACCCCTTCATTTCATTTTATATGTCGGTTTAAGTTTTTTTCACAAACATTAAGAACAATAATAAATAACTCAAGAACATATTAATCTTACTAAATTACTCTTATTAATTTTCTATACTTTATTTCTCATTTATGTAAATACAACAATGAGTAGTCATTTATTAGCATTGGCACTAGTTGTAAAAGAAATAAATACTCCTTACTAGAGTGGATAGTTGCTTTATATTTTGTGGTTTGGCGTCTTTGCTGGTTTTTTTATTGGAGTGTATCTCTTCTATCCAACAAAGTTTTGGTGTATTATAATTTGTATTATGGATTGGAGTATCCCTTACACTCCCTTTTAATTTAATTCTCTTTACTTAGAAAAAAAATAATAGTGAATAATTGCTAGGAGAATGATGCATGCCTATTTTAAAAACTTATTGTAATTTTTTATTGGTTAGTTTTAGTATAGTGGTGCACGTCCATTTTAATGCAGTGTGACACCTAATTATTCAATTTTATTTTCCCATAAAACATAATGGGAGGGCTAACACAGAAAAATGTTTCAATGCAGTACGGATCTTCTGCAACGCTGCAGGAGGGTGCAGCAGATTAGCTAGGAAATAGCTACCAATTTTAACTACAGAATGTTTTCGTAGCTGTTCCCTAGCTATTCGGTAGCTAATGTTACTGCAGAGACATCCCACGCTGCAGAGGATCCGGATTCGTTTCAATGCCTATGTAAAGATAAGAGAACGTCCCATGTTATAAAAGTTTATTTTTTCTTAAAATGATTAACATATTAAAAAGAAGGAATATTATTCATTTCAACAATATCAACATATGTCATCCTTTTATCAATTGATAACCTTACTTAATGTCTTTTCTTTAATAACTCCTGATCGTGGACATCATAGAAAAATTTCATATGCCATCACCCACTTTCTACATCAACATGCACACTTTGGATTGCATATGACATCAGAGAAAAAATTCATATGCCATCACCCATCTTTGCATTACACTCACACCTTGCCTAAAGTTTAGGTTCACACTTTGGATTTTACCCTTTTTCATTTTTTTCTTATTTATATCATTGTTTATGACATATAAAAGCTTGTGGCATAAGTTCCCCTTTCCCATATTTTAGAAAAATGAACCTCATAATATTTATTCCTCTCATTCTATGAACAAATTACCAATTATTAAAGACGACAATAAACCTCATAGTTAATATTTATTCCTCTCATTCTATAAACAAATTACCAATTGTTAAAGACACGATACCATGCCCCATGGGTCATGGCCCATGTAATGCTCAGCGACCCTTTGTCATTGAATTTTTAAAAAATATTATGACCTTAAGCCATTATTTAAGTGTGGGTCGCATTTCTCTCATTTTCTCTTCACATTAGCAAAGAAATAAAAAAGTTGTGGGGTCATAATATTGTCGATTTTCAGTATGCGAAAGTTGATTTCTAGCCATATAATTGGTGTAAATAATCGATTTTTTATATTAGTAATCGTTTTTTATACAATTTCTCTTCCATTTCTTCACTCAAACCAAACAACCCATCTTCATCTCACTTTTATTTCTCATTTATTTCACTCACACTAAAAAACCACAAAATCATCTCTATCTCTTCTCTATTTCTCTTTTTTCCCACTTCTCTTCTTCCTATTTCTCTTCTCTCTATTCCTCTAATCACACCAAACATAGCATTAAGTGTCCTTTTTGAATAAATTTAAAAAACATATTTAATTAATAGGATTTAATTAATACTATTCTATCTTCTTTTTTTATTTTTCAAAACACAACTATTTTTAAAAAAATTCAAATGATTGAAAAAAATACGAAAGTCAATAATTGCGATTACAGATATTTTCAATTCTCATGTTAAAAAAAACAGTCAATCTTTGTCATGTAAATAAAAAATGACAACATGAAAACATCGCTTTTAAAACTTGTATACTATTTTTAAATTCATTTATTTTCTTCTAAAAAATTTATTATTTTAGAAATATGTTCTCGCTTCCAATAAAATCGATTTTTGCATCAAACACATGCTAAGTAAATTTCAAATCAAAATAAACCCTCACAGCCCATTTGAATATCATTTTGATTATAATTAATTTAATCTTAGTTTTTACGCACCTTGCATTGTTTCATGAGTAAAATGCTCTTTATACTTTTTTTTTTTTTTGGTAAAAACTCTTTATACTTTTACTCACGAGTCTTTTGACACTGTTACGTGTAATTAGGGCATTTTTTATGGTACATTGTTACATGAGTAAAATGCTCTTCGAAGATACATTACGAAATTCATTACCCCAACATTAGTTCTGTTTTGGTTCATCGTATTCCATATAAATTAAGCATGTTTAAACGTATATTTAGTTTAAACATGTTACTAAACACGTTTAATTTAGCGTTAGAACATAATTTCAATCATAATTAAAAATAATTTCATTTAAAATTATTTAAAATTTCAAATTTGAGATTAACCAGATTTAAAAAACCAATCATACACAATGAGTTTCTCAAAGACAAAAGAAGTTGCATTTTTCTATCGTAGGAAGAATCAACGTGAGATAGAACTTAGAGATAAGCATAGAGAGACAGAGTCAATGTGAGATAAGCATATAAATTGATATTCTTTTGTAGGTGATAGCCTAATACATCATACATCCATATTGTTCAGAAATTCATATCTAAACACCCCCAAATCCTAATAGAAGATATGATGATATAACAAGAAAATGGAAGTGATAGTACCCAGATAGGGCATGCTAGTAATGTCCTATGCAACAGAGTCTAAAACCACTACTATGCTCAGTCACTTTGGTTTTACACAAAAAACAAAAAAGGTCTCCTAGTGGGGTCATGATGCTGTTTTTTTATCTCTAATTGCTGGAACTGGAAGGATTTTGACTAGAACTTGAGCTAAGGTTGAGGTCAAGAATGTTGTTTGGAGCATTGGTATTGGGGTTACCCTTGGAGAGCTTCTGTTTGAGTTGGGACAGTAGAGCCTGATTCTCCTGATTAAGAAGTTGAGCTTTCTTCCTTAGTCTTTCATTCTCTTGCATTATGTGACAGTTCTGGAAGTACAGATCCGAATTCAGCCTTTCCATCACTACAAAAAACAATTCCCTGAAACCTGAAAAAGAAATAACAATTCTATTGGATTGGAACAAATAAGAATAAGATCTTGAGATAATATTATTAACTGGCCCTAGAACCATAATTCAGCAATCCAATCCAAACCAACTGGCATAGAAATAAGTATTTATAAATCTCCACTTCTTCATCGTGAAAAACACAAACATATGAGTATGATTGAAGAAAGCAAAAGAAGATAGCTCGTGAATAAAAAAGAAGGAAATGCCATCATTAAAAAATTTTAAATGGAACAAGCACCTTAATAATTGATTGAAATCTAAAAGGGAAAAACAATTATATGCAATGCAAGCTTCCTTGCGAATGTGTTGCTTTATGATTTGCTTTGGTAGATATAATTATGACACCTAAATGAAGAAGCCAACAACAACAGGGAAAAGCATAACAGGTGAATGCAGAACAGTTGAGCCTTTTGGACCACCTTGTCAAATAAATAGAGCATATGGGTTTGTCTCAACAACTAAAGAAGGAAACACAGGTGTGGAATAACAGTTGTCCAAATCTGCACTGAAAGCAGAAAAAATAAAAATGGTTTCTTTCGGCTGTCCCAAGAGGGAAGAAAAGGATAAAGGTCACATATAAAAGAGACAAGCTTCATAGGAAGATCTTCTATCTTCTATGTGTTTGTCTATGTAACAAACAAAATTCTTGTTCTCATCATTAAAACCACACTAGAGGCATTCAAATTTTTAATATCAACATAGCCAAAGGTTACTAGAATTTACAAGCAATAATAAATGTAGCAGGGGGACCTTAAAGGCTTAAACCCCTATACTATATGTATTAAAAAAAGGAATATTATTTAGACCTAGAGAAAGACAAAAAAAAATCATTCAGAGGGTCTTTATGTGTATTAATACTACAAAGAATGGTTACATGTAAGAGAAAACAAAGGCTATAGAATCAACATGAAAAGGGTTGAAAGGCTAATATTATGTAAACATTTGCATTAGAATAAGGCAACCAGAGACAGATTGAAGATGAATTGGCATCAGACATTTGAAAACAAGTTAAAACCAAATAGGCAAATTCTACAAGCAATAACCTCAAATGGGTCTCAAAATACAATACCCTGTCTATCTTTCTTTGTGAAAACAGGGGAAGAAAACAGAACAAAACAGAGAGAGACAGAGGTGGGGTCCTCTCCTCTGTCTTTCTCTCTTGAACTTTTCAAAAAAGATCACCTTTTGAAGGAAGTTGAGTGAAACTGAAAACCTTGGTAGACGAAATGAACTGAGAGTCTGGAAGGCAAAGTAGCAGTAGGAGAAAAGAAAAGGGTGAGATTGTGAAGGGAAGTGTGGGATAAAGTGAATAATGTGAACGTTAATTTATAGAGCAAAATGCAGAGAAGAAGAACAGAGAGGAAGAAAAGGGTGAGGGGCATATGGGTGAAGATCGTGTCTCTCTTCTCTCTGACACAACAATCATGCATGTGTAAGCATGTAAGACGGCTGGTTAAGAGCCTAAAAGATTTCATGTTTCGGTTCTATGATGATGCTTATGGCGTCATGTGAATGATTATTTGAATGGGTTTTGGTTTTGGTTTGGTTTCTGTTTTCCTTATGGAACAGAGCAAAAGGGCATAATGGGAATAAAATTTTGGCATAATGGACATGAGAGGGACAATAATGGGTCTTCCTTCTAGGGTTTCTAAAATGATGGTGGGCTAGGCCATCCCAAGATTTGCAATGATGGTTTGGATTGGGTCTGTAAAACCACCATTGGTATTCAGCAACCCTTCATTAGCCCCTTTGTCATCAATTACTCTTTTGTTTTTATTTATGTTGCGGTTCTTCTATTTTTAGGCCTTCATGATTCTCACTTTTATTTTGCAATTTTCATGTGTTGGGCACTGTTGGCAATAATCATTCTCCTTGCCGTAATATTATTATTATTATTCCTTTTGTTGAAATATGGCGGTTTTTTGTGCTTTGATACTTGAGAGGAGAAGGCACTGCCAATTTTTTTTTATCACTCCACGGCACTAGCTCTTTTGTTTCCAATAGTTATAGTTATATCTGTCTTTTACATTTGAGTGTTAGGAAATTTTGTTCTTGTTAAGGATAGTGGAATGCCAGAATCTCTTACTTGTGTGGCAGGACTTGTTGCTAATTGGCCATTTATATAATATTTTTTATAAGCTTAGGATTAGGAGAGTGCTTTATTTAACAATCATTAAAAGGGTTCCACAAAAAGGGCAAAAAAGAAAGGATGTGGAGGGTGTTACGCATTGTCATTATACTAAAGCAAGCTTCTTTTAGTTCAAGTTCCTTAGGAGAATCTAGTCTCTAGTGGATTTTCCATTCACCGGATATCCAAATGACCCATCTTTAAAAAAAAAAAAAAAAAAAAAAAAAAAAAAAAAAAAAAAACTATTCATCCTGTGAATGCGAGCTAATGAGCGTTTTGAACCATTGATGATATTTTGTTTTACGTTATTATAATGATAGTAATTATAGGTGAAGGCAGAACCATAATTAAAGCTCTCATTTTTCTTGCTAAATTGAGGATATGAGCTTGAAATAATTAGAAAGGGGGAGGAACAGGAGTTAGATGTGAAATGGGGCCAGGCAGACCCAAATCCCCTCATGGGTTATGAGTAGCATAACGTGGAACATCATGGTTGACAGATAATAATTTTTGATGTGTCTAATTTCCTTAATGGAGTGAAATTATCAACCAGGTCGTGGGGTTACCTTACCCCATCGTGTAGCTCGTTCATTTCTACTGTTTCAGGACTTTGCTTGCATGGGGATTCTATGCATAATTTATAGTGGGATGAAATTAATTTTAATAAATTTATAGAATTAATATTAATAATATAAATGAATGATACACGATTTTTAAAATATATTAAAAAAATGATTTAAAATCAATAAATTGATTATTATTTCTAAATCGGGACTAAACACCAAACACACTTTTAGGGCTGTTTTGTGAAATCGCCCTTTTGTCCTTATTATTGTAAAAAAGACATGATCTTTTTTATATATATGTTGCTCACCTTGCAAAGATTGAAAGTTCGTTTTTTCTTTTGCTTAAATAATAGAAGGAAAGTAAATAGTATATTTTTTTTCTAAAATAATAGAAGAAAAATAGGATGGAAGGATATTTCTATATTTTTCTGTTCCTACACATTGGTTTTAAAAGGCAATCAAATTTCATAATTGTATGTTTTCAAAAAATTTGTATGAAAACTTCTTAAATTTCAGTTTCAATTTTCATGTATATTTTCTCTGTTTCTCCTAGGAAAACCTAATGCATTCCCTAACTTATTTTTCTCCCAAATTTATGGACCATTTTCTTTGTGCTTTTTAAAAGAAAAACTATTTTAAAAATTAAGTTTTTTAATTATAATAATTACATAGTTTTGTAATTTAAATCCGTTTTAATATTTTTTAAAAATAAACATAAGTATCTTTCAAAAAACTATAAAAAAAAATTGTATCGTTAAATTACTTTTATTTACGTTTCAACAAATCATAAATCCTTTGACTTCATTGTCAATTGCCAAAAATTTAAAAAAAAACACACAAAATTATTACACTAGTATTTTATCCCATAAAATGTGTGGAAAAATATTCCTTTTCATTTAAGAGTTTAATTGGTATACACTCAATTTTACACGGTCATCCAATTATGTATTGCCACATCATTTAATGAGTATATGGTAAATTTATATTTTTTATTGATAAATAAATATATATAAGTATATGTTAAATTTAAAATAGATTTAAATTTAATATATAAATATTGTAGTATAATTATTTTAAATTAGATAATATTTACTTTGAATTTGAATTATTAATTCAAAAAAATCAATTATTCTAACCATATTATTTAACCGATAAATAATATTTCATATAATTTTAGAATTATTGCTATAAGTATCAATTGAGGATTATATATTATTAAATGATAATGATAAGAATTTAAATTAAAAATTAAAATTAGAATATAAAAATGAATGGGTTAAGGATTAAAATCATATATATTTTAATTTCAAAATATCAATTTTCAAGAAAATAAGAGATATTTATGAGAAGATTTGGGAAATTTTGTAACAAGGGAGATATCTCAAAAGAAAAATGTTGAGAGAATACAAAAAAGTGAAATATATGATATATGACTATATAGTTGAGAGAGTAAGTATGTCACTATGAAGGGAGGACTCAAATTTATAATATGACTAATTGACTATTAATTCTTAATTAACCATAATATTATTTATACATTATTTATATAATTAACTCAATACACATTACTTAGGTGCTCTGGGTTAATATAATCCCTCTATTTATACCAAAAGTAAAAACAATGATTTAACTATCCACTTCCTCGTGCTCTGTACAGTATAGTTCGTTAATTGGATGGAACTAAAACTTTGAGGGGAAAAGAAAAAAACTGTTTTGCGTGGCTCTATAGAAAAATGATTAACCGCCCCCAGCTATGTATCCCATATGATCACACACACATTATTTAACCCACCATATAGCCGCGGCTAAGGCGAGCTCTGCTCAATCAAAGTTGTAGCCTCATGAGTTCCTATCCCATAAAAAATGTTCCAACATGAGCTTTAGTTTAGTCAACAACCCATATGTGCTATTCAATTCAGATAACAATGGTGTGCCCGTTTGGTCTAAATTGTGAAGCATCCAAAATCATTGTGAAGCATCCAGAATCAATTCTACAGAATTGATTTTAAATCACTTCCGTTCAACATATTTCATAAAGTGTGTATCATCCATCTCAACCATTCATTTCTAGAATTCCAATTCTACTCAACTGTAGATCAAACGGACCAAAAGTGTGTAGGGAACCAAAAGGGTACCCCCAAAGCAAACCCATAAGCACACGGCATAGGCAGTAGTGAGTGAGTAAAATTGGCGTGAATGAGTGTGTGAGTGAGTAAATCAAATTAAAAGGGGATATAAATCTCGTCAGAAACGAATAATGATGGCAAAGCCCCAATAGTAATAATGGTTTTCTTCCTTGGTAATCTTTTCAAGTCCCTCTTAAATGGCGTCGTTTTGCCTTTTCCTCTGCATTATATTGAGCCACTCCACATTGAATAATTTATTGAAAACTTGTGCACTCATGATTTAATTTAGGATTGTTTTTACATTTTCCTTCATAAATGTGTATGACACTAAGGAGTAATTCACGGCCAGATATACAACTTCCACTCATGAATATATACCCACCATCATCATATACCTTGTCTATAATTACAATTATGCAGAGTGGTAATCATCAATTTTTTTTTTTTTCTTTTTTCCTTTTAACCAATGACAAAAGAGAGGGAGTAAGGGATGATTGCATTGCCTCACTCGGTGAGACTGAACGTGGAGCATCACCAATTAACACACGTGAAGGCTTTGAAATTTCATCCCCCTGGTTATATCATATCAGTTCATCATGGGTAAGCGTGTGATTCTATCAGCAACAGAAAGGTCTAACTTCTAAGTTGCAAGAGAAATTAAGGCCATGTTTGGATACTTTCTAGTAAAAGAATTTTTAGAAGATAAGAAGAGAAAGAATAAAAGAGGTCAAATGAATTTAATTTCACTATAAGTTAAAATTAGTTATTTATGGAGAAGTTAAATAGGAGAGTTTTTGGAGTAGTTAAGCTCTAAAAGCCTAATTTTAACTTTTGGAAAAGTTAAATGCATTTGACTTTTTGATTCATTCTATTTTTTTTTATCTACGAGTACTTTCGCAGAAGTTTTATCAAAACAAGCTCTAAGGTTACTTGTCTTGCACTTACATTCCTCAGTTTGAATCATTTTTTTTTATCTCAACCAAAATTATTTTTGAGACATATGAAAAGCTAAAAGGCCTAAGTATGAGGCAAATCACCAAATGTACGAGTAAGACATGATTTTTTTAGTTTTTATATACATATTGCATGCATATCTACATCTGTTTTTATTACTAGCAACATCCTGTATAGGGATTTCAAATAACCTCCTCATAGCCTTTATATTATATTGTAAAGTTTGGATATTCCATTTATTAATGTCAGATGTAGGATTAAACAACATGATGGTTAATTATCATTTCTTTCCTTTTATTTCATGTCATATTTGTTAAAGGATTATTATTTTCCCTTTATTATTGATTTTTTTATCAAATTGTTTACCTCAACAATCTATCCAGTACAATATTGGCAATTTGGCCGCATGACCTGCCCAACCACAAGGCTTTTAAAATCACTTCAGCGCCAAAAATAATTATTTATTAATAATATTTTAAAAATAGTTAATAATTATTAATAAATAATATTAATTTATTAAGAGTAATTAAGTTTTTTCCTTAAAAATGGGCTCCATTTTATCATGATTTTTTCTCTCTTCTCATAATTAATAATTAATTCTAAACATTATCCCTCAAATAATATCTTAATAAAGATTAAATGGATTGACTTTATTATCGAGGGGAAAAAATATTAAATGAAATTGATTATAATAATTTAAAAAACAATTTTCATCTCAAAATGAACAAAAAATTTTAATAAATGAAATTATAATATTTAATAAAATACTTTATTCATTTAAAAAGGCTATATTAAAAAATTTGCTTTTAAGTTCAGAAAAATATTGGGTCAGCCCTAAATATTAGTCAAAAGATGTATTTTTAGCTCTTTTAAAATAAAAAAAATATCAAAAACTCACTCTTTCCAAAGGAAAATCCATACTCTAAAATTTGGAACACACATACATGGGTATACGTACTTCTGTCTTGTCTTCAAGAAAGAACAACATGATACAACAAGAAAAAAGATGAAAAGAAAAGAAAAGTAACATGGAATTTATGAAATAAAAAGAAATAAATTGCGTTAACTTGTAAATAAACTATAGGAATGTAAAGGGATGCTAAACCTATTGATTCATGTTTAGTGCAAGGGTTCATGTTTTCAACAAGATGCATGTTAGCCTATGTTGGGAAGCCTCAAACAAATATTTTTAAATAATAAAAACTCATCAATAAAAAAAAAAGGGCCCTTAAAATTTCAATCAACAAGAACCAAACCTCATCTTTGCATTTTGACAAAATAAAACCCCATCCTTACATCAGAGAGCAATTTGTAAACCAATGTACTATGTTTAATGATGATGATGATATTTATTTATCATTATGTTAATTTTACTAGCATAGTTATCAAATCGCGATTCAAATTGTGAATCACTAGAGTGATTTTTGAATCGTAAATCATAAGTTGTAATAAGAAATTCAATAAAAAAATTTAAAATATATATATAAATGATGTCTTAAGTGTATAGTTCTCAATATAGACATTAAAAATAAAAAAAATTAAGTCATTGAAGTTATAACTATATATATCTCATAATTGAATATAATTAAGTCAATAAATAATAAAAACTAATAACCTAATGCTTTCAAAAGGCAGTGGTGAGTGCAAGTGTGAGTGTGCTACAATGACTGGAGTTAAAGAATTGACTGATCGTAGATGATATTTGAATCACAAATTTTGGCATGAATTGCAAACGATTTCATCGATTGAATTCACGATTCAGAACATTATTCGATTCGACAATCTATACACATATCGTTTTATTAGTGGCTCATATCGGATCGTACGATTCAAATCGTGATCGTAAAATTTCTATGACTATGGTTACTAGTAATGGGGCCTAAAACAAAGACTTGAACTGTCATAGCCTTGTGTCATCCAGACTACATTATCTAATCGAATATATATTAATAGGAAATTTGTCCTTCCCACAAAACCCCCCTCATGTGGGCTATGTGGTCGCCATGCTCGCACGACGCGCAATATCATCAATTGATGCCTTTTCACTATGTACCCCAAAAAAATATTACTCCCTTCGTTTTTTTTATCAGTCGTTTAAGGTTTTTGCACATAGATTAAGAAATGTGATAAGTGTGTCTTTTTAGCTCCATTGTTTACAAATATACCATTTCTCTCTCTCATTAAAGCATTTAAAGTTCTCCACCATTTCTAGTCATATGTAAAAAAATAACATCATTTGATAATTTTGGAAGAGGGTAAAGATGGAAAATTAGTATTTATTGTTGCCTTGGTATATGAAAACACGACACTTATTTAGAAACAAATTTTATACTTTAAAACGACTATTAAAAAGAAACGGAGGGAGTAATAGGAAAATAAACAAACTGCCCTTGCCCTAATCTAATGCCGATATGTTTCTCTAATAATTGACATAACTGACTCCAATCTTGATAATTAATTGCCTTTGCATTTGGTGAAGTTTTTACTTTTGAATTTAACTTGGATTTTAGGACTTTTTTTTCATAAATATTAAAATAATTTAACAAATTTAAATAAATACTACTTTTATTCCTATTTAATTGTCTATTTGGACAAAAAAACACAATGTAATTATTATTTTATTTTCATGAAAATAAATTTAAATTTTCAATTTTACCCTTTATCTCTCTTAATACCATTAGGTCTCGTTAATTTTCAATAGTGGGACATTTATTAACATAAGGATCAAATAGAAAGAGGTCATTATTATTGCATTAGATTTGTAAATGGACAGTTAAATAGGAACAAATTTTTCATCTCAAAATGGACAGTTAAATAAGAACAGAGGTATGTAGTATATAATATATTTGTAAGTGAAGGGTATTTTTGTATAAAAAAAGTTTAATTTTTATCATATTTAATGTTATAAAGCACTTCAACAAATATATGATAGTATTATCTTATATGATACAATATCTTATTCAATATCACATCAAATACTATATAGTATTATAATTTTATTATATCTTACATTATCAAGCCTTATATACTATTAGGTTTAATGTAATACAACATAGAATAATGTTATATCCTCTTATTCATCCTCTTACAGATCCTCCTACATACTAATTAAAAAAAGTATTAAATAGAGAGTGAATACACTTAGGGCCAGTTTGGATGAAACTTCTGCAGAAGTACTTCTAGATGGAAAAAAAAGAATGAATCAAAGAGGTTAAATGCATTAAACTTCTCCATAAGTTGAAATGAGTCTTTGTAGTCCACCTACTCCAAAAACTCTCTCATTTAACTTCTCCATAAGTAACTAATTTCAACTTATGGAAAGTTAAATTCATCTGACCTCTTTAATTCATTCTATTTTTATCTTCTAAAAGTTCTTTTGTAGAAGTGTATCTAAATTGACCTTAATATCTTAAAAATATTAAATGTTTACTTTATTTAGTAATTAGGAGGATTAGTAGGAGGATGATATTCTACAAGTGGGATTAGAAGAGAGACTTGTAAACCAGACAGAGTCACTAAAACCCAATTCATCGTTATCATTCTTATGCCAAGTCCAAAGTGCATGTGATGCATTAACCACCTCTAATATCCCATGTCCAAAACTAGCCTCCCTGAATATTGATATCTCTGGCTTGGGGTATATACCTGTCAGTACATACCACAAAGAATTTTGGTGAAACTTGAGTGTTAAAAATTAAAATTGTTTAGAAAAATAGTTAAAATGTTAATTACTTGGTAGCGAGGCCTTCATGGTTACCCCCATCTCCAATGGTGATGTGCACAGGACCGCAATTGTCACTTTTGCCTTTATAAACACGTGTCTGGTAAAACAACCAATTGAAGTTAAAACGTTGAAGCAACAAAGTATTGAAGGTAGTGGCTATTACAAAAATCAAAGCATAATATAGAGGAGAACATGAAAAATCATGATGTAAAAACTTAAATTGAATGATCATAATTATACAAATAAATACTACTAGTGATATAATAATACTCACAAAGCGTTCATAGGCATGAACATGCCCTGCAAAAAAACATCAACATGGGCTTGATAGAGCAAATCTTCCATGGCTGCCTTTATGGAAATGGATTCATACTCACCCTGATGAGCTTTGTTGGAATTGTACCATGGGGCATGAATCAACACCACAACCCAAGGAGTTTTTCCCCTGTCTATCTTTTGCAAGTCCCTTTGAAGCCATTTGTATTGTGAAGAAACAGGGGTAAAGTCAGCGTAGGAACCCAACATGATAACATGAACACCAGCCACATGAAAAGAATAGTAGAGGTTAGAGTCTGATCCACTCTCTTCAAATGGCATTCGCCACCTAGCATTGTAAGCTGTGAATGGATGAGTGTGGGTGATAGGAATCTCCTCGATGTCATGGTTGCCTTGGGTGACCATCCATGGACGTTGGCTTGCTAATGGCTCAACCAAACGACCAAAAGAGTCCCATAGAGGTTGAATGCTATTTGCATAGGATAGGTCCCCTGGTAATAGCATCATATCGTAGTTTGATTTACTTATATGCTCCAAAGTTGATCTAGTCCAATTTGTCTGTCCAAGATCACCTACATACATTAATCAAATCAAGGATTTAATTCAAGGACCTTATAAAAGAATAAATCTTTGCAAAAAATGATACAATAATTTAAGGATTTAATTAGATATATATAGAGCACTTACCAACTACTGCAAACTTGATCGGAAATTGAGAGGGTGGAGTCTTGAAATTGAATTGTTGGACTGAATAACCCAAACGGTAGTAGTATGTCGTGTTGGGCTTGAGGGGACCAATTACGACGTCGTGAATCTCGCCTGACTCGTAGGCAATGTAATGGTACGAAGAGGTTGTCCCAGTGGCAGAGAAATTGTTTGCCGAAGGGGATGGACCGTACTCAACTGTTGCTGGGCTTGGGCTTTCTGTGATCCACGATATCCTCATCTTGTCTTGGCCCACTTGAGATATATGTACCTGAAAGCCCACCCAATGTCCTCATTAGGCTTCTCAAACTTTCTCCACAGCAATTGCCTATAATTTGGTAATTTTAATACTAGGTGCATAATGAGCATATTTGACCAAAAAAATATATGAGGTGCATAGTCGAATTAGTATATTTCGATATTAAATAAATTAATCAAAATTTATATAAAAAAAATCAATAAGACCGTAATTATGGAGACAATTTTAATCAAAATCAGGGTCATGCATGTTTAGTTCAATGGGAAGAGTTTCAGTAATGTCGCTCAACAATATGGATTTATTTTTCAAATAAGGGGAAGTATAGATCAGTGAAACTTGAAGGCCTTGACACTCGATTCTTTCATATTACTATTGAATTGAAAGTTTGAAAAATGAGAACAACCCAAATAGCATTGGTTAATTCACTGATGAGCAATGCAAACGATTTAAGTATTACTATTTACTAATTACAGTAACATTCATTATACAGAAATGCAAAACTTTAATTTTTGTAGAGTTGTACCTGTTGCGGCAAATCGGAGTGATCAATGGGAGTGACGATGGTTTCAAGAGGTGGTGGCCGATTGTAGCAACAAATGGCGTCTAATTCGAGGAATATGAAAATGGGTAAGAGCAATAGCAAGAGAACGAGGCCTATCACGCGCATCCCCATTCCCATCCTTTGTCAAATTTTGGTGCTAAAGTGTGTTCCAACACCATAAAATTATAGTGAACAAGCTTCCCTACTCATTCGACGGAGGTTGAAGTTGAAGGAAGTTAGAAAGCAGCAAAAAGAGGTGTTGGATCAGAATCAGAGTAACAATATTATATTCATATTATACATTTTATTGTTCTATTAGATATTTTTGGCATTGCCTTCAAACTTCGCAGTTCACAATGAACCAACTTATTTCATGAATAAATACAAAGCCTTATATTACAATTAAAGGTGCAGTTTTTAGTTGGAAATATCTGTAAAATGGTTGAATTAGTTCTCCCAATAAGTTTTTCCTTACACAAACCAGATCCAGGATATGAGACCTTACGGAAAGGAAATTAAGTATGTAACACTTAAATTAACTATTCATTAATCTAATATTGCAAAATTGAGTATTTTTTTAATTATTTTATTATAAAAAGAAACTCAATGGTTGAGATTCACTATAGTATATAAAGTATTGCGCTCTAGTTAGTATTAGTATAATCCTTAAAAGAAAAGAAAAAAAATAATAAATGTATAACTTGTCCTAATGGTTTAATTGCACATTTAAATTGGACACACTAACTCGCTAGCATTCATGATTTGCATCTTTGAAGCAACTATACCAAAAAAGAATAGAACTTATTAGGAGAAAGCATTAAAGGAGAAAGAATTTCAGTCACGATAATGGCATGGATTAATAACCTGATTTGCTTCCTAATTTGTATAGCTCTACATCAATGCATGATTTGCTTATTGATTTTCATATATAGAGATTAGTGTATTTATAGAGTGTGTCTGGTAAAATATTATTTTTAGTGGAAATGTTTGGTAAAATATTTTAATTAGATGAAAGTTGAAATTGTTTCATTCGCGATTGATAAGATAATTTTATTAACTAGCTATTAGCTTTTGTTGAGAAACTCTTTGAGATAGCTTTTTTTTAAAAAAAAAAGCTCCTTTTTTACAATTTTATCTCTTAATAACACACACTCATTTTTATTAAATAATTAATGATGTTGTTATATATCATTCTACTATTTTCAGCTAGTTTAACCGCTAGTCTTGTCAAAACCTTGTCAACCGGTTGACGGGGAAAACCCGTTTTGATTGAGTTTAAGAAAAACTCGATGTTGAACTCGCCCCGCCTTTAACAGGGACGGGGGCGGGTTTGGAGGTGTAAGAACCCACTCATTTGCCCCAATATTTTAATTAAATAATTTAGTTTTTACTAATAGTTAAATAATAAAGGTAAACGTATATATTTCTTTAGAATATAATATAGTTCTTAAGTTTCTTATTTTTTAGCATTATTAATGTCTATATTTACATATTATTTTAATTAGAATATATTAGATTTATAACTTGTTTTAAAACATGTATTTAAATTATAAAAATAGAGGGAAAAATGAAAAAAGAAAAGGTGAAATCCCCGCTGGTTTTCCCGAAACCGACAGGGACCCGTGTGGATGGGGTTAGGTTTTATAATTCCATACCCGATCCCTTAAACCCGAACCCGCCCTGACTTTGCAGAGGCGGGGACCGGGAGAGCAAAACCTGCCCCGACCCGCCCTGTTGCCATGCCTATCGACTGGCAAAAAATCAATAAAACGATGGCATATGCCTTTATTTTAGAAGTTTGAATAACTTCTGTACCTTTAACACGGACCAATAAACTCATCACCCGAAAAAAAAACCCTAAAAGTAGGGTTTAGAGCTTCATTTTAAAAGCTCGAATATAATTTCTGATTTTTTTAGTTTGGCTCGTAAAAGCTCGCATCTACATTGTGTCACGCTAGGTAGCTTAATTTAACAGCTATATACTTAAGAATGGGTATAAGAACCTCCAAAATGAACATTTTTTATTTAAAACTAAAGTATTTATTACATCTAAATTAAAATTGCAATATAAATACTTTCCTTTAAAAAAATTCATTTTGGATTTTTTAGTCTCAGCTCTAAGGATATACTATCAAATTCATTTTTAAAAATGATTTTATAGAAAAGAAAATCTTCTCATGTACAAGTCTAAATAGATATGGAAAAGTTACTATACAATTTTAATACAACAACAACTTTTATTTTTCAAAGAACTAGCAAATTTTCTAATTAGCTAAATTGAGAGGACCGAATAGATTAAAAGTTGTAGGAATTTTTTAAAAAGTAATGCATTAAAATATGTCTTTAACTTTTTTTTATTTAGGACCGAATAGAGTATTAGAAATTATAATAAAAATTTTAGATAATTTTAAATAAAAAATAAAAATTGAAATCAAGATAAATTCTTTTGTTTATTATTATACTCTTTATCGATCAATAAATATCTTCATTAAAATTAGTTGATTTCACCAATGAGTTTTATTAATTAGTAAATTTTTTATCAACAAAAATTTATTATTAATCATCATATTTAAGCCAAATTACTCAAATGTCTTGAATCATGATTTGGAGAGGTGATTCGATCTTCCTTTTTCTTAATTTAAATTTCACGTGCTTGCATTTAGGATTATAAATTTATAATGCATTATGATATATATTACCCTTTGGTGATTAAATTAACGAATATATTTTTTCATCAAATTTTGTGTGTTTTATTGAGCACATTACTAGAATGGCTGCAAATATCTTTGATGATTGATGAATAACTGAATAAATAGTTTATTTTTTAATTAACTAATTAAAAACTAGCTAGCTAGAATGTGTACAAAAAGATTTTTTTCGCATTTTACCTAAGAAAATCTTGATACATTTTTTTTTGTCAATAAAATCTTGACACATTTATGTACTAGTCATGCCTAGCTATGGCTATGAAATTGGTTATTGCACCCCAAATATATCTATACTATTATTTCTTTAAAATGATCAACAATAATAAACGAAATCAATACCTTTTTTATCAGGTAACTAAGAGATTATTTCCTAAGTATTACGCTTTACAAGCAGGATTAGAGGAGAACTTGTAACCAGACAGAGTCACTAACAACTGGTTCATAATTATCATTCCTATGCCAGTCCAAAGTGCATGTGATGCATTAACCACTTCTAATATCCCATGTCCAAAGCTAGCCTCCCTGAATATTGATATATCTGGCTTGGGGTCCATGTACCTATTAGTGAAAACCACAATAGAATTGTTTAAATTCATAAATTATTATGCAAAACTAATATAAAGCTTCATTTTGGGAAATTCTGAGTATTAAAAATTATGATTGCATTACAAATATATACTTCAAAATATTACTTACTCTTGAAGCGAGGCCTTCACGGTTACCCCCATCTCCATAGTGATATGAACCGGACCACAATTGTCACTTTTGTCTTTGTAAACTCGTGTCTGATTAAACAAGCAAATAGATTATCAATTGAAGTTAAAATTTAAAAACATAACAATAAAAAACTTAAGCACAGGTTAGGATAGTTGTAAGTTTTCAATTTTTACAACTTAGAACAACCAATTAAAAATTTATTTTCGTGAAAAATCACAAAAATAATTTTCAGTGTTTGATTTTAAATTATAAATCTTGATTCAATTTTTTAAAAACTAAATTCAAAACTCACAACAATCCGAACGGCCCCTTAAATTGAATCATCATAATTATACCAATCAATACTAATGATATAGAAATACTCACAAATCGTTCATAGGCATGAACATGTCCTGCAAAAACAACATCAACATGGGCATGATAGAGCAAATCTTCCATGGCTTCCTTCATAGAAACAGATTCATTCTCACCCTGATGAGCATTGTTGGAGTTATACCATGGGGCATGAATCAACACTACCATCCAAGGAGTCTTCCCCTGTCTATCTTTTGTAGGTCCCCTTGAAGCCATTTATATTGTGAAGAATCAGGGGTAAAGTCAGTGTAGGATCCTAGCATGATAACATGAACACCAGCCACATCAAAAGAATAGTAAAGGTTAGAGTCTGATCCACTTTCTTGAAAAGGCATTCGCCACCTAGCATTATAAGCTGTGAATGAGTGAGTGTGGATCACTGGAATCTTCTCAACTTCATGGTTTCCTTGAGTAACCATCCAAGGGCGTTGGCTTGCTAATGGCTCAACCAAACGACCAAAAGAGTCCCATAGATTTTGGATGTAATCTGCGTAGGATAAGTCCCCTGGTAGTAACACACATATCATAGTTTGACTTACCTATATGCTCCAATGTTGACCTGGTCCAATCTGTTTGTCCAAGATCTCCTGCATACATTAATTATTAAAGATCATAAAAAAGTTAATGTGAAAAAAATAAAAATAAAATAATAGAACTCTTTGCAAATTCTTACTACTAGCACTTACCAACTACTACTGCAAATTTGATCGGAAATTGGAGGGTGGAGTCTTGAATTTTGGGCTAAAGGTGAGTTACCCAAACGGTAATAGTAAACTGTGTTGGGCTTGAGGGGACCAATTACGACGTCGTGAATTTCACCAGACTCGTAGACAATATAATGGTACGAAGAGGTGGTTCCAGTGGCAGAGAAGGCGTTTGCTGAAGGGGATGGGCCGTACTCAACTGTTTGCTGGGCTTGGGCTGTCTGTAATCCACGATATCCTCATCTTGCCTTGATCCACTTGTGATATGTGTACCTGAAAGGCCCACCCGCCCATGGACCAAAAAAAGGCCCACCGAATCCCCATTAGGCTTCTGAAACTTTATCCGTAGAAATTGGCTTATAATTTGGTGATTTTTTTAATATTAGGTGCATAGACGAGTTAGTATACTTGGATATCAAAGAAGTGTTAATCAAAATTTATTTAAAAAATTAATGAAAAAGTCATTAATTTCAGATAATTATTTCCCAAATATGTCATAATAATGTTTCGTCATTCAGTATTTGATTGATATTTAGTTTTTAACTAAATGCACAATTCGCGATTGCTGCAGCAACAGATAAAAGAACACCTTGATTTGGGCTCAGGCGATAAGAATTGATAACTAGTTGTAGAATTCACTAATTACGCTATTTAGCCTGATCATATCTTGTTTATTAGAAATAGAAGAGAATTTTTCCTAACTACTTCAAACAAAACTATAAGGTGAATTGGTGAAAAGAAAACATCAATGACTAAATTCTGAAAAAATCTACTATTTAGTATTTGGAGACAAAAAAAGAAACTAGTAATATCTAGCATCATATGGATCCCCTCCCCAAATCCGGGAAGACGAAGCGGAGAGAAATATGTTCCGAGTCTTGTCATCTTATCCGTGATACTAGACGTCATAAGTCAACTCATCAATTCAATACAGCAAAATTGTCTCATATAATAATTATGCCCACGAATATAATATATAAATATCTTAACATAAAATAAAGATCGGTATATTAATTAACAACTTTTTTAGATTTTAGGAAAAATATTTAATTTCATTTTTAAAAAAATAAAAAAACTTTACTGTTAATTGTGTATTTCTACGAAATTTAATGAATAAGTATTAATAGGTAATAATATTTCAACAAAAGTTAATAACTATAATTACAGAATATACTAAAATCTATTTTTATTCTTTCTAACTATAATCAATTAATAAATATTTATAATACTTTTTGCAAAAAAAAAAATCTTTCAAAACAACTTTTCTATACATATGGAAATAATTAATCATGATTTTCTTTATTTTCTGTATTTATTATTATAATATTTAAAGTTTTAAATCTCTCCTTAATCTATTTTTTATCTAAAATAATAATAATCAATACTTCTATAAATTTAAATAGATATATAAAGAGGAACAAATTTTTAAATTTTCTTTTTAAAATGATGATTAAAATAGAGTGAGACATTGAGTAATATATTTTATTTAGTAATTGAGGGTTGACGTTATGTGATGGGTGGAGGGTGCCTAGTCATCTGGCATCACGTGAAACAATTTAAGGAATCTGCTGCGAGACATTTGTGCCGCGACTTGGAGCCATACCCACTCACCACCTCTCCCCATTCCCAATCTAAATTGAAAATTAACCCAATACATTTCAATTTATTTGGTAATCGAACTCGTTGCCTATCCTGCCTAACCATTAACCCAACACAGTCACAGACATATATACCATTTCCAATAAATTGAAGAAGACAGAGCATACACAAAATAAACTCATCTATGAAACTTAAGCGCCTTAATTAAAATGCAGACAATTTAATTTAAGCATTGATAGATTATTTATAAACAGAAATAGAGTTTGTACCTGTTGTGGCAAATCAGAGTCACCATCGGCGTTAGGAACAAAGATGGTTTCACGAGGCGGTGGCCGACTGTAGCAAGAAACGGCGTCGAATCCGATAATTGGAAAGAGCCACAGCAAGAGAACGAGGCCTCGCACACGCATTTGCATCGCCATCGTTTTCAAATGTTGGTGCTAAGTGTATTCCAACACTGTAAAATTAGTGAACAGGCTTACGGAGGTTGAATTGAAGTTGAAGGAAGTTAGAAATTAAAGAAGAAAAAAGAGGTGTGGGATCAGAATCAGAGTAACGTTGTACTTAAGGGTGATTGAATATTCCACCTCCCCGGAAATGAACTATTGGGTTTGGAGTTCTCCTATATATAGCTGTGAGCTGTCAATAAATAATATATATTATATTTTTCATACATTGCGTTCAAACTTCACAGTTCATACAGTAATCCATCGATTTTTTTCATTCATCAATAATGAAGAAGCCTTAAACGTGGCCGTGTCTTGGAACACCACTGTGCATGATGGGATAATTCTCGGCGAATAGTCTTGCGATATATATATATATATATATATATATATATATATATATATATAACTTCGTTCCTATTTAACTGTCCACCTTGACTAAAACACACATATTAATTAATGCAATTATTACTCTCATTTTCATGGAAATAAAATTTAAACTTTCCATTTTACCCTTTTATCTCTCTTGTTATTATTGGCTCTCATTATTTTTATTAGTGGACCATTATTTGGGTTTGTAATTCAAGTAAAAGCAGTGTATTTATTAGTGCACTGGGTTTGTAAGTGAACAGTTAAATAGGAACAAATTTTTTCTTTAAAAGTGGACAGTTAAATAGGAACAGATGTAGTAACATAATAAGGCACGGGTCCTGTTTCAACAAAAATAACTGTACCGGTGCAGTTTGTAAATCCAACGACTGCCATTTGCAATTAAGTGTCGCAATTTGGTACCCCGTTACAGAGGGTTTTGGTAACTTGTCATTTTTTTTGTTGAATAGACCAAAATTACGTAGGAACAAGTCGTGTACTCCATCCTAAATTATTTCAAAGACATAAAATAGATTTTAAATGAGACACATGTGTATTGCAAATGAGAATGTGAAAAAATAGGGAAATATAATAAAAAATACATGATAATAGTTATTGGGGGTCAAAAAGTCTTTTCAAAAATTAAAAATACAGATTCTAATAGTTAAATATTGTCCTATAAGTATAAAAATACTAAGATCATTTAACAAAGTTGAGAGAAATTGATTCAATGATCAAAGAAGGTACCAAAACCCTCTCTCACGAGAGGGTACCCTAGAATTTCTTTTTTTAATTATTTTATCATAAAAATCAAGGGTTGAGATCCACCGCAGTTTAAAATTAACCGCAAGGGATCCTCTTCATTTTTAATTATCTCACCTTTCAAAGGAAAAAAAAATTATAAATGCATGTGTAACTTTTTCTAGGGAGTAAGATTGATTTCGTTTGGTTTACACTTACTAGAATTAATTCTATAAATGAACTATTAAGATGGATGGTGCACACTTTACGAAATACATTGAATGGAAGTGATTTAAAATCAATTTTAAAAACCATGGTTTTATTCCACTAGAATTTAAAACAAACATGCTAACATTGGCCATAATTTCTTTTCACTATTTATAATCATATGTTATTAAAAAAATATTATCTTTAGTATCTATGTAAAATTAACCTGAAAATTGAAATGCTTATTTTTATTAACATATATAATATAATTATTAACTTTTAGATACAATTCATTCAAAGCACGTAATTAATGTTAGATTAAATGTTATTCTATTACATATAATGCATAAAATATTATAAAATGGTACTTCTATATTTCATAGAAATTATTATATTCTTTTTTTTTACATTAACCACATGTATTCCCTATCAATTAATTATTTTATATATATATATATATTATCTAGTAATGAATTCAATAAAAAATTTCTATTATTCAATATATCTGTTAGTTAGTTACATAAATGAATTCAATTGAATAAAAAAACTTAATTTTTACATTTTTAATTTTTAAATTTTTAGTTTGATTATTTTTTTTTATTTTAATTTGTATTAGATTAGATTAGTTATAAACACTCCATGTTGAACAACTCATATATACAGTAGATTCCACTTAATGTTATTAGATGTTTTTTAAACACTTGCTCAATTAATTAAACAAATCAATTAACCGGGTTGTTTAAATAATATTGCAAATAATTTCATTATTCACAATGAGACACCAATGATAAAAAGATTTTTTTTAATATACCTAGCGCTTTAAAATTTTGTTGGTTACAAATTTTAGAGACTCCGAATAAAAGTAATGAAAAACATTTGAAGGAATGATAGTTATTCTTGGAATGGGAGTAAAATTTTTAACGATCGAGCTCGATTTATGTAATTTTTAATATTTTTATTTTTTCCAATATTTCCATAAAAAAAAGATTGGAAATTATAGACTGCACTGAAAGTTAAAAGTCTCGTTTGTGATTAAACATTTATATATATATATATAATTTAATCTATTTTATTTTACTTCATATTTTGAAATAAATAATAATATATTTTTAACATATTATTTATATTTAATTGACTTAAATATGTTTTTGTTCCCTATAAAATTAATGAATTTTATATTTAGTTATTATTAAATTTTTCATTTAAATTTGATCTCTCATTAATTTTCTGTTATCAAATTTAGTTTTCTGATATTAAGTGATGACGAACTCGTCCTAGTCAGTTGTGCTGAACTGTTTGTGAATTGTAATAAAAAAAGTAATAACTAATAACTGATTTTATAGTTCCTTGATTAAATAATTACTAAACAATAAAATCCTTAAACAAATTGACTAATAAGCTTTCTTAGGGGAATGATTCATTATTGAGGATTTGCATCGTTCAAGGAACGATACAAAACTAGTTAAAAACTTACAAGAAAGCATTCTAGGAGATAGATTGTTAGTCACGATGACAGTGACGTGATTTGGCTATTTTGCGGCCGCGATTTGCTTTTCCTTGTCCAGAGTCCAGACGACGAGTAAAGAATTACCGTTCACTACAGCAAAGGTTGAGGTCTTCATTCTTGAATCACGGCTATCTATCAGGATATATAGCATTATTATATTTATATGGCTTCATATTGGGAGGGCTTAATAGCCTTATTTGCTTCCTAGTTTGCAGTTCCACATCAATGCATGTTTTATAACTATCATATATTCAGCTATTAGTTGTTCACGGAACTTTCGTAATATTTTTACTTTTTCCCCATTAATATATTGTTGCCATTTTTATTCAAATTGGCAAGACTTAATCTAAATCAATAGCTATTTTTGTAATGAAGCATATTCTAAAGATATTCTGATATTACAAGTCAACAACATTATGCTAACTTTGAAAATCCAGAAGTAATTGTTTATGTGGTGCCTAACATGCGTACTAAAATAGGCTTACCCAAAAAAGATAATAACATGTAATTTTATACATTAATTTCACAAATAAGCAACCGAACTTAACTAGATATCTACTATGGTAACTGAATAATAAATAAATAAATAAATTGAGGTAAAGTCGCTTTCCCAGTTTCAACACACAACTGAATAGCATTGGCATTTGGCAACATTTACCTACAAAATATTATATTAGTGTTTTACACTTTTACATGTAACTATTCTGACAATTAATCATTTTCTGAAGAACGTCTATCTATACTACATTTTTACAATTTATACTTGTTACTAAATATAGCTTAAATAAATATCATTTAAATTTACACATAGCACTTTAGAGTTGACAATTCAGGCTACCAAGCTCGGTTGGGCTCGATCCGGGTAGCAGGTTTTTTTTTGGGATAGGCTAATAATTGCCGGGTTATTCGGGTTCTAAAATAGATGTTTAAGCCTTACATTTTTGTTGGTAGCCCGAATTTCTTTTATGACTTTTGCGGGTAACGAGTTTTATTAGGCTGAGTTAAAAAGCCCGATCAGACTAATCCATTTTTTCCGGTTCTATAAGCACGCGACACATTTTATTTCATTATATAATTTAATTTTAGTCATTTAAATTAATCTAATGTTTAGGACTCTCTCATCTCAAATGATATATATATATATATCATTTTTCACTTAGCGCTGACTCGTAAACCTTCTTCTTGTACCTTCAATCCTCTTTTCATGCTTAAGTCCAAGTTTTGGAAGCCAAGAGTTTACACTCTTCAAGCCTCGTAAATTTATCATATATGAAGCAAAAACGATCAAGTGTGTGCTTGTATTATGGTCCCGAATGTGGATGTTTGACTTTTTATGGTGCATTTTTTAAAAAAACAACTCATTGTTGCTTTTAATTCAACGTAGATTTGAACTGCATGCAACGGTAAACCAAATAAACTAAGAATTTTGATGTGCATACTAATTTTATGTTTCAAACATCTGAAAAAGTGGTGGGAACTTCCATTGGTGTCCGTTAGAGGGTGGTTAGGGCGTTGGTTTTTTTTTTTGGACAATTAGTCATGACCATTGGAGATGTTGTTAGACTTGGGCCAACATGAAGATGGGCTAGCTCATTGGGTTGGCGTAGGGAGTTGCTTTTAACACTCTTTTTCCTATTTGCACCCCCATAGTGTTTGCAACTTTTAAAATTCCCACCCTACCCCTCCCTACCACCACCACCCACCACCACCACACCACCCCCTCCACCTCACCTCCCAATACCCCACCATCACTTCATTTAAGTTTTCCGAAAAATAAAACTTTCGGAAAAAAAAAAACACTTTCATAAATTAAGTTCTAGAAATTAAACGATAAAAATAGCTTCCAAATGTTCTAGAAATATATATTACAAATTTTCAACATTAGAGACGGAAAAAAATTCGTCACCAAATTCGGTCTTTAACGTTGAAAATTTGTTATAGAAAATATATATTTCTGGAAATTTTCAGAAATATACGTCCGGAAGCCATTTTTTCTAGAAATTTTTGGAAATATACATCCACAAGCTTTTTTTGAGAGATTATTTCAAAAACTTTTTTTATTATCTAATTTCTGAAAATTAATTTGAGTGGTGGTAGGAGGTGGTGGTGGCCATGGGAGTGGCGGAAGGGTGATGGAAGGAGAGTAATTCGGGGAATAGATTTTAAAAAGGGTGGATATGGGAGTGTGAATAGTAAAATTGTGGTGTTAAAATTAACTCCCGTGGGTGTAATTGGTTCTTGAACCGAGGCCTAAAACAAACCCATAACAATGTAGGTTGTCACCTGTTTAGATCTGAGGTTGACTAGAAATAACTAAAATAATTTTTTCTTGGGAAATTCTTAATTATTAAAGAGGTTTAATTAAGGTCTAATCCAAAATTTGAAATAGTCTCAAAATCATTTTTATATACGATCTATCAATGTAAAAACAATTTAAAAATTCAATTTGATAGTAATTTTGAAGCTGCTAATAGGATGAAAGTAAACTTGACATGTAGCCATTGAAGAATTTGTATCAATGTCTCTTTCATTTGTAGTTGTTCACCGATGCTCCATGGACGGTGGTGGTGCTGAATAGTATTTTGTATATATGATCAATATTAATTGATCCCATTCAATATACATAGAGCCTGTTTGGGTGGAATTTCTGCAGAAGTACTTCTAGATGAAAAAAATAACATGAATCAAAGAGGTCAAATGCATTTAATTTCTTCATAAGTTAAAATTAGTTTTTGTAGACCACCTACTCCAAAAGCTCTCTCATTTAATTTCTCCAAAAGCCTAAACCTACAAAATATTATATTGGTGTATTGGATATAACTATTCTGACTATGAATCATTCTCTGAAAGTCTAAGTACACATTTTTATAATTTAAACTTTTTATCTTAATATATATAATAACATAAATAAATTTCATTTCAATAATAAATTAAATATATTTTAACCTATCATTATAATTTTTTAAAAAATATTTATATATGATATGTTTAAAGAATGATGCTATGGAGATCACGAATTTTTTCATGCGAAACAGACTATGTATCAATCACATTGATTTTTAATAGAAATCATGATGAGTGAGTGATTAAAAAATATGGATTGACCAAAAACAACTACCTATTTTATATCTATTCATATAGACTTTCTTGATAAGTTTTAGCATTAGTCTTTTTTTAATATGTAAACATGACTGCGTAATGCATAACATCAACATTATACGTAGGCATACGTGCGTGTCCAAGAAAGATAAACACTCAAAATTGCCAAAGCCGAGAGAAACAGAGCTAAAGCAAGAAGGAGAAAAAAAAATTGAAATAATTTCAAAAAATGTTAATTATTTTAAATGTGTTCTATCTCTTCCTTCTGCAACCCGATTATAAATTTCATCCAGCTCGATCGGTATTAATCAGAAAGGCCGAAACAACATGATCGAGAAATGTAGTAAATCTCTGGTTGTCTTGATTATCCTAGTGCTCATCCTTTGGTTCCTTTTGTTCCCGAGGCCCCAACCACCACAGCGTAGTAGTGATTCTGTTTGTCAGCCCATAATCACTCACAACCAACGCTCCGATTCGGAACCCCAACAGGTTCACTATATATAAATAAGCTCACTAATTAATCTCATCTATACCTTTCCATATATATATGTTCCAGCAAATTAAATTACATTCATTTTATGTATAGGTGCACATTTCATTGGTGGGTAAAGACAGGATAAGAGTGTCGTGGATAACGGAAGATGAGGACGCAGAAACAGTGGTGGAGTATGGAACAGAGGCAGGGGAGTACAGCGCAAAAGCAACAGGGGAGCATACCTCTTACCAATATTGTTCCTACAGTTCCGGCAAGATCCACAACACTGTGATTGGGCCTCTCAAGCCCAACACCACTTACTTCTACAGGTGTGGTGGGTCGGGCCCTGAGTTTTCCCTCAAGACACCTCTATCCGAGTTGCCCATTGAATTTGTGATCGTTGGTAAGTTGTTGTGGTTTTCTTTTGCTTCACCTTTCATGTAAAGTAGTTTCGGTTTCATGACTGCTTGACAAAATAAAAAAAGTTTCATGACTGCAGTCATTATCCCATAATTTGAAAATTGATATCCTTGGCAATCATTATCCCATGATTCGAAACTTAATGGCAATTTTTCACGCGGCATTTTTTTTTGGGTGGATTTTTAAGCAGCACTTTTTTTTATTGAAATCTCAATACTTGAAAATCAATCCCAACTAATGCTAGTTAAATCAAATGGATTGGAGATAGCAATTTGAAACTTGATAATGGAGCTGGGGTAATTTAAATAATTGATATTCTCAGAGTGCAAAAATGTTTTATATTATTTTTTTTTAAACTTCAGCAATGCATAGAAAATTTTCTAATTGTAAAAATCTTAAGAGTAAAAAATATTTAGAAAATAAAGATTGGTATAATTTAAAATTAAGCTTGGATCCAATCTGACATGGGATTAAAAAAAAGAGTGGGGATTAAGTTGCTTCATAGATAGCTCTTAATAAAGTTAAAGTTAATGCACTTATAACTATTTGTAAAATAGAAATTTAAAATCTAACTGTTGAATCATGTGATGTTAACATGATGATCATGCAC
The DNA here is from genome assembly GCA_026901365.1 of Sesbania bispinosa. NCBI lineage: Eukaryota > Viridiplantae > Streptophyta > Magnoliopsida > Fabales > Fabaceae > Sesbania > Sesbania bispinosa. The sequence continues at coordinate 78,278 of QLOH01000406.1, read as the reverse complement.
ACGAAAATGAATATTTACATGTATGTAATTTTATAATCGATATTTACTTATATTCTAAAAAGTATATTATACATTAAATTAAAACTATTTGATGAAGTATCAAATAATTTTTTTTTTTTTTTTAAATTTTGTAGTCTTAATCTACTTATTTGGAACTTTCAACTTAGCTGTTAGATTGGTAAAACTCAATATTAAAAAAAGTCATTAAGTGAAGTGTAAATTTACCAAAAGTAGCATCACTCACTCCATAGATTCAATGTTTATAATCATATATATTATGGTGTGCAGGGGACTTGGGACAAACTGAATGGACTGCATCAACCCTGAAACATGTAGACAATAGGACTATGATGTGTTCTTGTGTTTCCGGGAGATCTATCCTATGCGGACTTCCATACAACTATTGTGGGACAATTTTGGTCGTTTGGTAGTAGCCATATGGCTAGCAAAAGGCCATGGATGGTTACTGAAGGCAATCACGAGAATGAGACGCAAGGCTTCATAGCGTACCAATGCTCGTGGGCCCATGCCCTTTCAGAGAGTGGTTCCACCTCAAATCTCTACTATTCATTCGAGGTTGCTAATAGCACATCATCATGCTAGTTCCTACACTGATTTACACAAATCACAACAATACAGGTGGCTTCAGTCTGACCTCTCCAAGATTGATAGGGTGAGGACACCTGGGTTATTGTGTTGTTGCATGCACCTTGTATAACACCAATAAGGCAACCAGCGTGACGGAGAATCCATGAGACAAGCCATGGAAAAGTTGCTTTATAAGGCTCGTGTCGACTTGGATTTTGCTGGGCATGTTCATGCATATGAGCGTTTGTATGTGAAGTCTTAAGATTTTTAATTTATTCATTTCCCTTAAACTTGATTATTAATTGGTGTGGATATTATTTGTTTAACTATTTGGACTCATTGTAGGACTCGAATTTAGACAATAAGGCCAGTCTGTGTGGTCCAATGTATATGACAATTGGGATGGTGGAAAGACTGCCACGGACTTCCTTAAAGTGAGATACTATTATGAAGTCTGAGCTTAATGTTAACTAATAAATTCAAATTGTATATTTTCAATTTATTTTTATGTTTTCATCATGATCTTGATATTAATTAATTAACTATTATTACATATTGCTTATTGACAATAGGTTTAAGAGCCCTCAAAGTCCACTCTCATTGTATCGAGAGACAAGCTTTGGTCATGGAAGGTTACAAATACTAAATGAAACACATGCACACTGTCGTGGCATCGCAATAATGATAGTGATGCAATTGTAGCTGGTGTGTTGGATAGAAAGCTTATTAAGTAGCTTAAAGCTTGCTCAAGATACCAAACAAACAAAACGTTGCTCGTGAAGAGTTATAAAACTTAACTTGGAGTGATGTTTATTCCTACCATCAATGAGGTTACTAAAATTTACTTAGTACTTTGGTTAGTATATTTAGCTCAGAAGAGGAGTGAAACATTTTATAACACGTGTATTTGTTAGGGTGAAATTCACAAATTTTACTAAGTTATCTTGTATCTGTATCTTCGAATTCGAAGTATGTAACAAGGATTCTAAAAGTCTACTAGGAATCAAGACGCATTATAACTTAGTGAAATGTGAAGAGTCTCATATTCTGGATTCGAGATTTAAGGCATTGTTTTTATACATATTTGAAATAAATACAAATATCTTATTGAATGCCTATTTCGAATTCGAAATGTCTTTGAAGGCATGAAAGAAAGGAAAAGGAGTTCTGAGTTTGTTCATAAAATCTGAAGATAAGAAAGACAAAAAAAATATATTTTATTCATGTACAAATAGAATTCGAATTACATAAGAAAGTTCAAATGAAAATATAGAAAATACAAACAGGTACATGAAAATAAAAACTATTCTAAATCTTCAGAGAACTTGACTCCTGCCTTACTGGATCTTCAAGGAACTTGACTTCTGCCTCCTTGTTCTTCATGTGACCCTCTTCTTCCTCCTTCTCTCCCACAAGATTTGATTGAACCAGTACGGCAAAGGCATTACGCAGACATGATTGAATAGCCCTGCGATTCAATTTAAAAGTGAGAAAGATTGGCGTGAAGACTAAAAGAATAAAATTTGGCTAGTACGTTCAACCCAAGAAAATCCTTAATAAGAATTGAATAAGCTTATAGCTTTGACTACTTCGTCAACCTCATAAAATATGAAATCATTAAAGATTAGGTTTAAACGTAATAGTCAACGGAAGAAACTTCTTCATATTGAATTAAGAAAGGAATGAAGAATAATGTAAAAGCCAATGGGTATTTACAGTGAAGGAGTTGGACGGTTCCATTAATATGCATGCAGAATTGTCCAATCAGGATGGAGGTCAAACTCACGTGTGGTCGGTGGTCAAGTCCACCAATATATTGACCAATCAGAAATACAACACGTTGAAATATAAGAGCCTAATCAGTCAGAATTTGGTTAAGTTTTCAAATATGGTTCGAAATTCAGATGAGAATCGTTCGAGATAAAAGAAGACTCAGAAAAATTCATGAAGCCCAAAGTCTGAAAAGGATTCGAAGACCCGTCACATATTGAAAAGCAATTCGAAGACCTACCAGATTTCAAATAAAGTAGTCATTGGAAGTTACCACTCAGAGACAAGTGTCAAGACCTCAAGACGTCAGTTATTTTACAAATAGGAGACCGTTGCTACCTTTTACTACGTGACACACTTAGAAATTTGACACCTCAATTAGGCTTGTAAACGTGTCAAAATCCTGTTAGTTAGCCGTTAGGATAGAAGTCTATAAATAAGCAGAATTCTAATGTAATAGGGGTTGAATTTCATTTTACTGAAAACTCTCTGAAACACCCAACGTCCAACTCTGAAGCGACTAAGAGGTTACATAAGAGATTGTCCAGTATGTGTATCCATCCAGATTTCAATTAATGTCAATTTACATTTCTGCAACTTTTCTTTGCTTTAATTACTTCTTGCAATCTATATTCCTGTATTTTTCTTTTCTTTAATTACTTCTTGCATTTAATTCCTGCAACTTTTTCTTTTCTTTGTTTATTTTTGCATTTAAGTTTCTGCGATTTATTTCCAGTTTTCTTTATTGCATTTGCTTTAACTTCTTCTCTAAATCTTTACTTTCAATGTTATTTTCTTTTGAGGATTCTGTTCCTTTTGCACTTTACTTTTTAGAAGTTACTCTTGTGAAGAATTAAGTCATTCAAATTTCTGTTACTTATTGAATGCAATTTCTGAGTAAATCCAGTTCTTAAAAATAACCTTTAGAGGATTCAGATTCTAGTCCCAAATTGTACTTTCAGAATCAAGAAAGTTTTCAAATTTGACTGAAAATTTTCACAACAAACAATGTGTATCTTATTTAGTTATTTAGATTTGTTTTTTGATATTAATTAATTATGAATTGTTGTAATTAGTTATATATTTTATTTTAATTGTTAAGCTTTTATTAGTCTCACATTCTCTCTAGCTTATATTTAGTTTTCTGCTTTGATTTTTTGAAAGTTTTATTTCATTTGGTTAATATATAGTAAATAGATGGCATGCTTCTTTGATTTCAATCTCTTTGCATTTTAGTTTGTTTGATATAATATGATAGCCCAATTATGTCATGGTGTTTATACTAAGTTTCAATTTAACATATTTATGTTCTCGATTGGAATCGACGGTAAATTAAACTTAGAATTTTACATATTTAACCCACATTATCTGCATACTAATTACAATTTAGCACACTTATTTTACCACTACTTTTTTTTAGCAGTAATGCTATTTTTTATGGGTGGGATGATGGGATCCATGTAAAATCATTTTGAAAGTAACTTAGCGCCCAACTTACATACACATGGTCAATTATATTAATTTGTATAACTTACAAAAAAAGCTTTTATCACAAAATAGCATTTTTCCTTTTATTTTGTCAAAGTAAAAAATCTTGACTGGTCAACATAAAAAATCACTTTCAATATATTTCACTTCAAACACTACTTATATCAACAATTGCGCGTCTGGTTGGTTCCCAGTTAGATACAGTCAAAAATAATTTTGGGAAGTTGATTTTAAATAATTCCATCCAATGTGTTTGGTAAATTGTGCGTCATTCATTTTCTGCCACTGATTTTATAAATCTATAAGAATCATTTTACGCAACTGTAAACCAAACTAACCCTGAATATTTTGGCGGACAAAGATAGCGACGTTGTTACAATGAGGTTATCAACTTTTTTTTTGTTGATAAGCAAAATATCATTGAGTATAATACTATAGGTGCTCAAACCCAATACAAACTAAAACTGCAAGACAAGTTACAAAAGCCTATTCCACGTGATTGCCCAAGAGGAACACCAAAGCTATCAAAGCAGAGCACCAGGGGAATATAATCTCAAAAGACCATTAGGAGCACTAACACAAAAAACCAATTAATAGTGAAATATGAAAGCCACAACCACTACTATTCATCAGAATTTGATGCTACACCATTCCAATTACAAAAAAAACATTGCAAGTATAATTTCAGCTGCTCCAATTAATGGAAAACACTCCTAGAGATAGGTTTGAGAATAAAGAATAAATTGGCAATTGATTCATCACCTTAAAAGCAATACAATTAATAATGTTTTAAAAATCGGACCGGTGATCAAATCGGTGAATCCACTGGTTCACGGTTCAATGGTTCAATCGTGGTCGAACCAGTATAAATTAAATATATATTTAAAATATTATATAAATTTTTTAATAATAAAATAATATAAAATTATAACAAATTAAGATATATAAAGTCGTAAATTAGTATAAATAACCTTATTATAAGTCTTATAAGACCAAAAAAATTAATAATAATTGGTAAAATAATAGATATCTATGTGTAATTCTTAAACTTATATCTTTATTTATTTTAAAATATTTAAGATTAAACAAAAGTTTTAAAAATTGGAAAAAAAATAAAAAAATTTGAAATTTTTAGAAAATGACCGGTTCGACCAGTTTTCTGGTACCGGTTCTCACCGGTTCTGAAGAACACCGGTTTTTAGGGTTCAATGGACCGGTTACCAGGCCGATTCCCGGTCGGACCGGTCAAACCGGCCGGTCCGATTTTCAAAACAATGGCAATTAAGGATGACAAAAAAAACTTGTGCTCGTGGATACCCGTAACATATTTATTAAATGGGTGAGAACAAATATTATATTACCTACCCCATGAGTACTCGCATACTCATCAAAATTATTTTCTATTAAATATAATATTAGGATTTTTTATTATTTTATGAGGAAATAAAAATTATTTCTTATTATATTATAATGATATTTTTAATATATTAAGTAACACGTAATAATATTATGTAATATTAATATGACATTTTCACTTTTTCTTTCTATAAATTTTGAATTTTTTAAATATTATATTGGATACCCATGAATATCCACTACCTACATAAATACTCATTAATTTTAGCATGTATGGATACGGATAATGCACTACCCACCCCGTCTGTTGACATCGCTGACCTAAATATAGGCATTCAATAGCACCCTAAGATATAAATATATGATTGAAATCATCAATCAATAAAAAAAAAGCTCACAATCGACTTGGCTTCCCTCCTGCTCAAAGTGATCCTGCGCGTCTCTTATGCAACAAATGACGTCGCTTCTTTTCTTTTAAAATGAAATATTTGTCGTTCCTTTTTATATTATCTCAGCCATTGATTGTATATTAATGAACAATAATTTTCCCGCTGAAATAACCAAACTTGTGCGAGAAGCAAAATAGTTCCAGTGACCTCCCGTAGAAGCAGCAGTGTCACATTCATATTCAATCTAAAAATCCGATCAAAGGAAAAATTTATGTACATCCAACACAAGGTAAAATTATTTATTTAGTTATTTTTCCTTTATTTAATCTTTGAAGCATCTTTACTCTTTGAATCACACTAAGCAATTTTTCCCAACTTGTTTCATATTTCCTTTGTTTAATTAAACATTTGTTTTATTGTTTATTGTTTGAACTGGTGATTTCATGCATATTGAGAATTTTTAATATATTTACATATATAATGTTTGTCACTTACTGGTATTAATTGATGGATAAAAACTTGAGTCTAAAAGTTGGTCTTGAATTCGATAATTTAGAAGATGCATGGAAATTTTGGGTGAATTACGGAGGCATAAAGACTTTGGAGTTAGAAAACAATATTCAAGCAAGAGTAAGAAAGATGGTTCCGTTACGTCTTATACAGCGACCAATCCAAAACCTGAGACAAGAACGGGGTGTATGGCAAGAATGAAAGTCAAACGATTCAACGAAAAATACAAAGTGATTAATTTTGTTGATGATCATAATCACCCACTGCAACCACTAGAAATAGTGCATATGTTAGCTTCTCGACGAAGAATAACTGAACATCAAGCATATGAACTTGAAGTGGCAGGAGACACAGGGATTCAACAGAAGGCCTCATTTGATTTGATGAGTAAATATGTAGCAGGTAGAGACAATCTAGGGTATACTAGACAAGATGCAAAGAATTGTTTGAATTCGAGGAGGCGGCGAGATATGGCTTATGGTGAAGCTGGGTATTTGCTACAATATTTCCAACAACAATTGATAGATAACCCTTCTTTCTTCCATGCATACCAAATGGATTTGGAAGAGCAAATAACAAATTTATTTTGGGCTGACGCAGGAATGTTGTTTGACTATCATTGCTTTGGTGATGTCATTTCTTTGGATACCACATATTGTACAAATGGAGATCATCGACCCTTTGCATTTTCTCGAGATTCAACCATTATAGAGGAGTGATGATCTTTGGGGCAACTTTACTATATGATGAGACTACTGACTCGTTCAAATGACTTTTGGAAACATTTTTGCAGGCACATAAATAGAAAAAAACCACAAACTGTTTTTACTGACCAAGACCAAGCCATGGCAAGAACACTAAGGGAGGTTATACCAGAGACAAAGAATGGTATATGCACATGGCACATAATGAAAAATGGAATCAAGCATCTTGGCAATTTAATGAAAGATGGATCACATTTCTTACGTGATTTCAAGAAATGTATGTATGATTGTGAGAAAGAAACAAATTTTGAAGCCTCGTGGAGAGCCTTGTTGTTGAAATATAATGTGGAAGAAAACACTTGGTTGAAATCAACATACCAAATCAAAGAGAAATGGACAACATGTTATAATGAGTCAAATATATATTGAAGCGGTGGACAAGACAAGCAAGATTTGATACGTTCAATGATAATAATGGAAAGCAAATTGTTCTTGATCCTAGGTTGGAAAGTTCAAATTGAAAGTAGCAATTATGTCCCATGCTTTTAAGATTGGCGGAAGACGCATCTGACTATCCAGAAGCATGTGTTTTAGTATATCAAGGGGTGTTAGAGCTTAGCAAGAAAGTGGTTGAAATTCGATTGAACTAACAACCTCATGATACTCATGATTCCACGTATGAGGTTACAAAGTATGTTGCAAAGCCTTCCACATCCAAAGGAATTGGATTTAAGAAGAAAGATGGTATAAAGATGAAGAAAAATAAGCGTTTAAAAAGTTGGGTTGATGATCTGAAGCAGAAAAGAAGAAAAGTGAAACATTTAACCGTCAATGCATAAGGTTTCTTTTTTAGTATACTTTGTTTTCATCTAATACATGTGCATATTTTTTTAATTAGTTTTTGTTCTTTTAGTTTTTTAGTTATGTAGTGTGCTAATTCAAGATATATTGCATATTAGTCAAATCAAGTTTTGGTGGAAGCATCAAGTTCAGCTACTTCGCTAGCATATGCTCATTTACCACATTTTGTATCTCATTCAAGTCAAGTATCATTGGAATTATCAACTTCAAATCCTCCCAGAGCATATTCTCATGTGATGCCTTTTCCATCTCTACCAAATCAAATGAGTTTTACCACAATGCTTATGGTATGTACATTAGTTATTACCACATTTTGCATCTCATTCAAGTTAAGTATCATTGGAATTATCAACTTCAAATCCTCCCAGAGCATATTCTCATGTGATGCCTTTTCCATCTCTACCAAATCAAATGAGTTTTACCACAATGCTTACGGTATGTACATCAGTTTTAAATTACAAGAATTGTATAATTATGCTTCAGTGTTTCAAAATGACCTTATTTTCACTTATTTCCATTTAGGCTCAGGATGACTACAATTTTCCATCACTTGAAGCATTGGATCTCAGTCAACCAATCTCAGATGGCACATCATTACACAACCCTGAAGGGGCATTATCATAGATTAACACAACACATGTTTGAGAGTGCATTGGACCTACACAACTTAATTTAGGCATAATGCACAAATTTTGTGTATAGGTTTTATTTTGGGGTATTAATTATACATGTTGTGTTTTTTTGTATAATGCAGGTGTGGGTTTATTAGGCACCATTTTTTGGGAATAGGTTTATACTATTTGATCAATTGCACAAAAGATTAGTTTCTAATTCAGTGATTTGATCAATTTAGAGCAGTAATGACAGATCAATTTAGAGCAGTAATGACAGATCTTTTATTGCAATCCAGTACTAGCAACTTTTGAATCTCATTACTATTTCATTGCAATTTAGTACAAGAGATAAATAAGATCTCTTATTACAATTTTAGTACAACATTGCACTTTCTAAAAGAGCTCTCACTATCAGTTTTAATACATGATAATGTAATATAAGACCAATCTCTATCAACAATTTCATGGTGCAAACAGTAGTAGATAGCATAACCGAATAGTCTCAGTAGCAGATTGTAGATTGAAAATAGTCCCAACAACAGACAACAGAACTGAAATGGTTGACTGGAAACCTTCCATCCGATGAGTTTTTCCAGCATACAGAAGAACATATGAGCATATGAGTTTTTCCAGCAATAGATGTAAAGCTTTTGGTTTTGAAGAACAGATGAGGAACATATGCTTCTGGTTTTGAAGATCGCCTTCTTTTGCACCATGGATGATCCAAAGGAGAGGCCTAACAGTAAGGATGTAAGGTGTATGTTGTCCCAAATCAAGCACTGAATCAGTTAGATAAATATATGAAATAAGGTCTCTGTATCTTCCTTGGAAAGAACCTGAGAGGAAAGCAATAAAAAAAATCTATCAAACCAGAACACAATGATGGACATGTGCTTCCTAAATAATCATGGTATCATATGCCCGAATTAAGGAAGAAAATATAAGTTTCAGTTAAGATACAAAATTCTTTCCTACGAAAAGGTCAAGTTGAAGTCTTCTAGGCAAATTGACATGCTTAGAATCACAATCATATTATTTATTGTAAGATCTAAAGACAAAGCTCATATATTTGAGTTTGACTCTTTCAAATGATAAAATATTGTGATAATCAAACTTGAATACAATCGTGAATACACTTCATTCTTAGATATAAGCTCCATCACCTAAGCAATTACCAGCCAAAATAGGGGAACATCTAATTGATGATGATGATGGTTATTGGAAGACTTTAGTGCATCCACACAAGAGGAACCTAAGTCCCTTATGCACAAAGATTTCCAAAGAGTATCAGAGGAAGCATTACTTGGTAAAATTGGTTTTGTTGTTTCTGTTGAGTAATATTTCATCAGTGAAGTCTTGAAGAAAAATGGTAAAAATGATGCTGTGGAAAGAGATTGATGATGGACAAGTAAGTGGGGTGCCCATGAGCCTTGCCTTTGTTTCAACATGCTTTGGCTTGTCTTTTGTAGCCTGTTCTACTACATGCCATGTTATTTCTTCTGGAAAACAAGAGGAAAACAATAAAAAAATATTCTATCAAAACACAATGATGGACATATGCTTCCTAATTAGCCTATTTGTTACAAGTGAATTTGTAGGGATAAAAAATTATCAAATGCAAGCACTGAGAGATAAAAGGATTCAAATGCAAGCACTGCACCAAATAGATTTCCTTAAGGCTAAGGCAAACCACACATTGACAGGTATCAGTTAAAGGCATATTATAACAGTAAAGGAACCTGCATTATGTTTCTTTGGGAATTTGTTATGGCTTCAATAAAAAATTAGAGAGCAAGCATTACATCAAAGCACACAAATGAAGAAACGACTAGCAAACCAAACCCGACCTTGTGTATGGATATATAAATCCCTCTGTTAATTATTATGGTAAGTGCAACAAGTTATCTCACCAACCATTTTGCTTTCACATCTATACGTTCATAGCTAATCTATCAATAAAAAAAATCAAAATCTTGCCTTTGACACAATAGGATCGATATCCATCCATGTTTAGATCGATGAGCACTCGGAAAAGGCCCTGCAAAGTATGAGAAATTAGACAAAGAATATGTTGCAGCAAGTGGAACTTCAAATGAGGAGCTGAATAGGAGCATAAGTTTGCCTTCACGGGCATCCAGTTCTTGTTAATTTCTCATCAGCCTATTGGGTACTTGTTAATCAGAGATACCACCTGTGCAAACTTAAATTGTGTTGGGGAGTTGATTGCATTCCATAGATACCCTTGCTCTTATTGATTTGGGAAGTGGTGCGGAGGATGCGGCGATCACGGATGATGCAACAACAGTTTGCAGGGCTGGAGTTCATGTTCCCTGTTCAATATGAACAGTTGGGGATGGGGATGGATTCGCCCATGTTAACAGCTTCACGAAGAATCAAGTGGAGATTTAAGTTTTCAAATAACTAAAACGACGTCGTTTGCAAACAGGAGTATGAGACGCGCAGGAAGAGATGTGCAGGAGAGAAGCCAAGTCGATGTACGGATCGAAAAAGAAAAAAAAGTTATATTAAAAAATGGTGAACAATGGATATGTGGCAACCAAGAGTACTTGCCACAAAATATAATCAATAAGACTCGTAATATTGTTAATAGATGAAAAGCTTCTATGCATTTTTTTTCTAAGTAAAAAAAATTAATTAAAAAGGAGTATAAGTGATACTCTAACCCAAAAAAAGCTTTTATCCATATATAACATAAATATTTGCTCTTTATATGTAAATATTTACTTCAGTAATTTAGATCTTATTTTTTAAATAAAATTTATGTTTGAAAAAGTGTGATGTAAATATTTACTCATATAAATATTTAATTAAGGAATTTAATTATAAACCATTTAAATTTCTAGATATAAAGTTTAGAAAATCCTTGATATAATTTTAAAAACTTTTAGGTTAGTTTTAATTTTATATTTGTATGTTTATTGAATGATAAGTTTCCATTTTTAATGTCTAATTATTAATTATTAATTTTTATTTAAAATAAAAATGATACTTAGAAAATTATTTTATTTGAAGAATATAATAATAAATTCTTACAATTTACCATCTTAAAATTTAAATATAGAAAATATTTAAACATTAAGAACATTTGTCTGTTGTACAAAATATTATTTGAAAATATAATATTTGCATATATTCTAAACATAAAAAATGCTATGTCGAGACAACTTAACCTAGCCACCGATGATCATAATGTGTATAAACATTTAATTCTTTTTAAAATTTAACTTAAATTAGAAATATTTATATGATATACGAAATACCAATTAATATAATTATACGTTTCTTGCTCCGAAACCAGAATAAGTCAAGAAATCGATACCAATTAATTTAAGGAATTGACACATATATTTTTTCTCCTTCTATATAAGATATAAGTACTGAAATATTTTTAACTGGCTTAAAAAAAGAAATAATTTTAACTTGTTTTGAAAAGGATAGTATATTAAACATATTATTATGGTATATCATAAAATTATTAAATTATAGATTAAATGTTATAAATTTTAGTTCTGCTATATTAAATTTTTACACAATTTTGGGTTTAATTTGATTATTTTTTATGTAAATTTCCGTATTGTAAAAGAATATATCTATTTTTTTTTGGGTAGAAAGGAGGGGTAAATTGCTCCACTAAACAACAACACGCCTGATAAAGCTAACAATATTTTTTATATATTATATTCGAATACTATTTTAATTTTAATTATTTTTGAAAGTTTTCATATCAGTATACATAAAATTTTTATGTTTTATGTTAAGTTATAACATTCATATTTTTATGTTAATATCATATTGTTTTTATTCTAGTTTAAATTAATTTTTAAATTTTTTAATCAATATTAGTAATTTATAACAATGTAATACTTAAGTCATGAGACTCTCCCACCTATTGGACTAGTCTTTTGTGTTGGACTCTTTTTCATGAGCTTAAGTCATAACAATGAGTGCTTTCATTGAAAGTTAGGTTACGAAAATGACTACCTATAGACTGGATTAAGGTGTAAAAAATCGAATACTAATAAGTGAATGAAAGCCGCCAGAAAAAAAAGAGGGCTAGAGTGAAAGTCGTCGTAGACGTCGGCTCATAAAGGGGCGACAATATTATGAGTCCCACATTGAGTGGAATAAGACTCATTATGATATTTAAGTCATGAGTCTCTCCCACATAATGAACTAGACTTTTTGGTTGGACTATACTCATGGGCTTAAACGATAACATTTGCATTTTTTGTGACTCTCACCACACTAGCTAGTAATTTTCAGAATTCTTCATGTAGTGTATATGTTTGGAATGGGTAAATGGGTTTTCTCTCTTCTATGGTAAGAGTTTTTTTTTTTCTTCCTCCTTCCATCTTAACCAGCCCATCTCCTTCCCTCCCAATCTTCTCCTTCTTCTACCTTCAAGCATCTTTCATCTCTTCCTTCTTCTCCTTCATTTATGCCTCTTCTTCTACCGCCCCTCTTCTTTTGAATTTTTTCCCCTCTCCATTAACTATGGCAGAGCCATTTGAGCTACACAGAGGAACAAAAAAAAAAAAACAAAAAAAAGAAGCGAAGAACAATGATTCGTCTAGCAAGCAACTCCCCTGACATGGATGACCGGTTTAGATTTTTTAGTTATTTTGGTATTTTGGTTGAACTTATCTGAGTAAGCATGCTTTGTATTGTAATGTTTATTTGTTTAGCATTGTAATATCACTCTGTTGATTTGCAGTTGTAGATGCTTATGTTGCCCTTGAGGCTTAATGGATTATTATCTTTGACAAAAAAAAGGAATGGATAAATGGGTCATTTTATATTGAAATTTCACATTTCACATTATGTTAAAAATTCTGTTCCTATTTTTTTATAAATATTAAATAAATGTGATGCTATCAAGATTTATGAAAATTTATAAAAAATATATATATACGATTTTTTAACATAATAAAATCATGTGATATTTTAATATTTTGTTAATGTAATGAGTTTTTTTAGAAAAACTAATTAAATTATTGAAACACTTTCGTTCTTTTTCTATTTTATAATTTGTTCATCAATGAGCAGAGATATTTTTGACATATTACACACACAAATATTCAACCAAACAAGATAAAGGGATATTTAAATATATATATATATATATATATATATATATATATTCTCTAGTTTTTTTTATATATCCTCTCTCTCTCTCTCTCTTTTTCCACGTCTACCTGAGTGTATGTGTTTCCCTGAATTTTCATATAAGTTTTCACCTTTTCCCCATAAATATCTTACGTTGTCTTTTTAATTGATCAATTGACTCGATTTATTACAAATCGATGGCCAGCCATTTTTCTATAGAAGCATATTCTAAAGATATTCTGATAATTACGTGCACGTGTCGGCAAGAATAAGCAAATATTGAAAAATCCAGAAGTCATTGTTTATGTAATGTCTAACACGCGTACTAAAATAGGTTTACCCAAAATTTATAATAACATGTAATTTAACAAATAAGCAACCCAACTTAATTAGATATCTACTATGGTAACTGGATAATAAATAGATAAAATAAGGTAAAAGTCGCTTTCTATGAAAAACCTAGGCAGTCAAATGGTGTTCCCCCTTGACCCCAAAAAAAAAAAAAATGGTGTTCCCTTGCATTATCTTCTATATAATGGCTTGGCTACCAACATTATAACACCCGCTAGTGTTATTTTCACTCCCTCATTTTCCTTCAATTTTGAGCATAAAAAAGTTATGGTAATCTGAATTGCTCAGCGTACATCCACGGTGCTAGCTCTTTTTTATACATCTGAGAAATTTGTATCAACAAAACCCATTCATATCTTGCTGTTATACTGAGTAGTGTTTTTTTCATATGTATATATTGAATTATAATTATTAATATCATTCAATAGAGATCATACCTACAAAATATTATATTAGTATTTTGCATATCACTATTCTAAATCATTCTTTAAAAGTCTAATTATACTTTTTTTATAATTTATACTTGTTATCTTAATAAATAAATTTCACTTTAACATTTATTAAATGGGACAGATCAATTGACATCAGGTTTTAAATTTATAGAATCACTTTATAAATTTTTATAAAATGTAAATTTGACTAATTCAATCATTGAATCATATCATATTACATTCTTAGTCATGTATATCAAATTTTAGATAATTTGAACATTTGTAATATATTAATTATTAAAAAGTGAACTTTTACTTATATTTTAAAAATCTATTATATATTGAAATAAATTAGTTTGATAGAGTATCAATTGATTTCTTATTTTTATGAAATTTTGTAAACTTAATCAATTTCATAAGAACTTTCAATTCAACGATTTGACTGGTCAAAATCCATATTTTACAAAAGTTAATAACTATGTAACTCTCCCAAGTTTTTTACCCTAATGTCAATTGATGATGTCCCATATTAAATATATATTTTAATTTATAATTCAATCTAATATGATAATAGTTAAAGAATAGTGTTATATATCAATTTTTTAATATGGAAACATGATTCCGCTGAGAATCTCAACGTTGTAGGCATGCGTGCGTGCGTGTCCAAGAAATGCCCAAAATTGCCAAAGCCAAGAGAAAGGGAGCTAAAGCAAGAAGAAGGACAGAGGCTTCCGTGTTGCAAGATATTAAATTTTCACAGATCTTATTCTTTGAAGCCATTTCAAAACACCCTCCCCCAAATCCAACTGAAAAAATTGCTATATTTTAAATGTACTCCATCTCATCCTCTCTTCCTTCCACAACCTCATTATATATTTCCTCCTCAATATTCAAAAAGGCACCCTTTACTCGCACCTACAAATTGCAACAATTAATAGGTCCAAGCCTAAACAACATAATGGAAAAATGTGGTAAATCTCTTGTTGCATTCCCAATCCTCATTCACACCCTATGCTTACTATTGTTCCCACAACCCCTACTCTCTCAAGAAAGTGATTTTGTTCGTCAGCCTGCTAGTCAGCTCATAATCACTCCCCACAAACGCTCCGATTCAGACCCCCAACAGGTTCACTATAATTAATTTCATCTATATCTTCCCATATATAATTAATATCAATTTATATGTTCCAATAAATTATGTATATATAGGTGCACATTTCATTGGTGGGTAAAGATAAGGTAAGGGTGTCATGGATAACGGAAAGCAAGCACGCGGAAACTGTGGTGGAGTATGGAACACAGGCAGGGGAGTATAGTGCAAAAGCAACAGGGGAACATACCTCTTACCAATATTTTTTCTACAGTTCCGGTAAGATCCATAACACTGTGATTGGGCCTTTGAAGCCCAGCACCACTTACTTCTACAGGTGTGGAGGTTCGGGCCCTGAGTTTTCCTTCAAGACACCTCCATCTGAGTTGCCCATTGAATTTGTTATCGTTGGTAAGTTGTTATGGTTTTCTTTTGCTTCACGATTTGGTTTTAGTTTCGTGTAAGGTAGTTTCAGTTTCAGTTTCATTTACGAGTTTGTTCGTTTTTGGTGTTATGCCTCGATCGAATTGAATTAGTTAGAGGTGAGGAGTGCTTCAAGCCAACGCAAAGGTGAACGTGACATAGGATAAGGTTATAAAGATTAAAGGGTGCGTAAAGTGTGCACCACTCGTTAGATAGTTCGCCAAACTTCACCTTTAAAAAAAAAAAAAATCATTTTTTAATGATGAACACTAGCCATGGTATCCTTGGCAATCATTGCCCCATGATCTGAAGCTTGATGACAATTTTTCAGGCAGCAATTTGAATTTTGTTAATTGGGATGAGGTAATTTAGGAATTGTTGATAATTTTATAAAAATGTGTGCTAAAAATTGAGCCACACCACGCAGTATACATAAATAGTGGTTCTTGTATTTATGTTTATGAATCAGCAAAAGGAGAAAAATGGAAGCGTATTTTGCTTAATTGTGTGGACCAACTATATTTTACTGTGAATTTTTAAAAAGGTTAATTAGGATGAGCAGCAATCTTTAATTATTTGCTCTTTAGAATCTTCAATTTCCTGAAATTCTTCTTCATTTATTCAACACGCACACACACAATATTAAACATAGGGATTGGATCCACGTATTGGTAGGGTACATAAATATTTATTCCCATTCCAGGCTAGGAAATTAATCCTATCCCCCACCAAGCAGATATTTTAATATCAATTCTTGTCCTCACTCGTTACTCTTTTTCAAAAAAATATCAAAGAAGAACTCATCAATGAGCGGGCCTTAGGAAAGTGTCCAAAAGGGGATCTGAGAAAGGAGAAGGTAAAAGGAGATAAGGTGAATGAATTATGAGGTTCAAACATACACACTGTAGTTGGCATATCCTAGAGTTCTACCACCTAAGCTGACTTAACGGGATGTTCTCCTTTTCTATTTCCCCTTTTATTTCGGCTAGAGTTTTTCTAAGTTCAGATTCTTTCTTTTATTTTTAAATTGGCCAGGCTCCTCTTTCATCAATTTAATTTAAATATTTTTTTGGGTCAAAATGTAAATATTTAAACTCAAGTAGATTCATAGTACGAGGAAGTAGAAGACACATGTAACATAAAACTAGTGCTAGCTGGGACAGCAGAGCTAGCCATACTTACAAAGTAGATTTGGGCCATCGTACATGAGTCCAAACATATGGTACAGTACAGCTGGCCTGTACAACTAACCATCCTACAAAAAGCCCATAGTTGAATCATCCTTCCCTTAATTTATAACTGAATTTGGTTTCTAATTGTCAGAGGCCCAGAATCCACCATTATCATGCCAATGTAGATCATAAAAGTCTTAATACCACATAACACTTAAAAAGACACACACACACACACACACACAATGACATAATTTTAAGCTAAGCTTGGTTTCATTCCAGTTAGGGATTTTACTAGAAAAAGGGAACATCTACTAGCATCTCTCAATAATTAAATGTTCATAATCATATATATTATGTTGTGCAGGGGACTTGGGACAAACCGAATGGACTGCATCAACCTTGAAACATGTTGATAGTAGCGATTATGATGTGTTCTTGTTACCGGGAGATCTATCTTATGCAGACACTCAACAACCCTTATGGGACTCTTTTGGTCGTCTGGTAGAGCCATACGCTAGTAAAAGGCCATGGATGGTTACTGAAGGCAACCATGAGATTGAGATTTTTCCCATTATTTACCCACAAGGCTTCGCCGCATATAATGCCCGCTGGCCTATGCCCTACCGAGAGAGTGGCTCCACCTCAAATCTCTACTACTCGTTTGAGGTTGCTGGTACCCACGTCATCATGCTAGGTTCCTACACTGATTTTGATGTTAAATCACAACAATACAAATGGCTTCAATCTGACCTTGCCAAGATTGATAGGGCAAAGACACCTTGGGTTATTGTTTTGTTGCATGCACCTTGGTATAATACTAATGAGGCACACCAAGGTGAAGGAGAATCCATGAGACAAGCCATGGAAGAATTGCTTTATAAGGCTCGCGTTGACTTGGTTTTTGCTGGGCATGTTCATGCATATGAGCGCTTCGTATGTCATGTTTTTAAGATTTTCAATTTATTTTTTTCACTTTAACTTAATTTATTCATTAATTGTTTGGACTTATTGCAGACTCGGATTTATGACAACGAGGCCAATTTGTGTGGTCCGATGTACGTGACAATTGGGGATGGAGGAAATCGGGAGGGACTTGCATTAAAGTAAGATACTACTTATTAACTTTGTGTCCAATGTTAACAACTGTTTTTTATTTTTAGTTTGTATTTTTCAATTGGTATTTTTTTTTGGGAACTTGATATATTACTCCTTATTTCTTGTTGAAAATAGATTTAAGAACTCTCCAAACCCACTCTCGTTGTTCCGAGAGCCAAGCTTTGGTCATGGAAGGTTGCGAATACTAAATGAAACACATGCATATTGGTCATGGCATCGCAACAATGACACTAATGCAATTGTAGCTGATGACATTTGGATAGAGAATTTAAGCAACACAAAAGCATGCTCGGTGACACCAAACAAACAAGTTTCTCGTGAAGAGTTGTAAAATTCAACTTGGAGTGATATTATTCCTATAAAAATTCGAAGATCAATTAGTTCATCATAATATGCTTGGCTACTTAGCTATTATATATGCCTAGGAACAAGAGTGAAACTTGCTATAACATGTCCTAGCACCTTAGTTGGTCAATTATATATGTTATTATTTATTAGTTGGTTATGAATTATTACTATTATGTGCACTTTTTTTTGGTTGAGCTTGTATACATCTCTCACTTTTTCTCATTGCAAAATCCTACTTTATTCTTTTTTTGTAAAATTCTAGATGATTAATAAAATTAGAATACACCGTTCTCTCAATTTTCATTTTATTTGTATTTATGATATTAGAGCTCTGTTAAGTTATACTATGTTTCAATTCAAAACATTTTTTTTTTCTAAATTCGAATCCATGGTAAATCAAGCTTAGGGTTTTTAATTAAGTACATAAAACCCTTCCAACCCCTATTATCTGCATACAAATGAGAATCCAACACCAGTGTTTGTTTCACCACCATGGGAATGAGAAAGATGTTAAGTGATGATCTGATTTTAGATACTTGTTTGAATTTGCAATTTAATGATGGAGATGTTAAGTGATGTTTTGTTGGGATAAAGATATGTTAACAAAGATCAACAAATATATAAAGATAAACCCTAAGAGAAGCATAAGCACCATTGTTTGGAGTTTAGTTTGCACATATGATATCAAATAGTTTCTCTGCTAGTTATGGAAGAGTTGATTGAACAAAGGAATAAAAAAAAGTAATAAGTGAATCGCTCGACAAATGGTTACAACTATATGGATGTCCACTACTCCAATTTAGTAGTTTTTGTTGTTGATTTTTAGTTGCTCTGGTGATTTATTGTAAGATTTATTTATTTAGTATGGTAATACTCATGTAGAATCATGTAGATGTCATGTTGCCTTCCGGATTAAACGAAATTATTATCTTGGAAAAAAATTACTTCCGGATTAAATGTAGAATTCAATGAGATATTTAATATACGGAGAGCGCCCACAATTCCACTATCATTTTTCAAAATTATATTCGAGGTTTTCTATTTTGACCTATTCGTTTTTTTATTCCTAACATAAATATAGACACTAGTGTCAACAAGAAAAATTGAGAGCGACAGGGCAGCATGCAGACCATAATTTCACTTCCACACAAAACAGAAGCTCCAGAAAAGCTCCACCCCACTAGAAATTGCATACTAAAATATTAAACTGCAGCGCTTTACATTTCGACCACCCACCAATTCAGAACGCGGGTGGGCATAAAAATTTCAACTCCATCATCCAACTTAAGAAATTCCTGTTTTTGTTTCTTTTTTTCGTAATAACAACGCAAAGCCACGTAAACTGACTTATTCAACCTTTTTTTTTTCTAATGTCGTCATAATAGATATAAGATTTTATACAACATCTCATCAAGCGTCACCGCAGGATTCGTACAAGAGGTTCACGGTGGACGGTTCTGATCAACTCATGAAAATGACTTCATTCATTTCATCCAACGGCGCAGATTAAATCCTTCTCAGCTTATCAGCTTTGATCACTGGATTCGCTCGCGCTATCTCCTCTCGCCCCACCGCCTTGAAATCGAAGCCGCAACCGTGTTTCTCTGGATACCTGTGGGCCCCGCAAAACGTGGTTCCGCACTTGCACTTGAACCCGGTCAGACCGACGCGTTTTCGGCAAGATCCGCACCGGTTCGGCTGAGCCGACTCGACGACCGCTACGGGCGCAGGGCTCGACGCGTCAGGCGCGATTGTCGGCGAGATAACCGCCGCCGGCTGAGGGAGGGATTCGACGGCCGGAGCGGCAGCCACAGCAGCGGCCGCGGCGGCGGCAGCGGAGGAAGAGGAGAGAGCGGTTTCGATGGTTGATTTGGTTTTGGCTTGTTCCTGCTCCTTCAAACGGATGTCTCTGTAACATTTGGAGCAGAGATTCATGGTGGCTGGACTACCGAAGAAGCCGCAGTTGTTGGCGCAGAGTCTGTGGCCTTCCGGTGCTTGGCATCGATGTTCTTCCGCCATATGTGTTCGCAGATGAAAGATTTCTTAACCTGCCGGAATTTATAACAACAAAGACGATGATGAATATTTCAGATTCCAAGAAAATTCAAGGAATAATTAAAAAGCTAAAAGAATCTCGTCATAGTTGTTTGCAAGTCAGAACAAAATATTAAACATAAATAGAGAATTAATTAAACTAAACCTTGCAAATTCAACAGAAAAGAACCAAAAATAAGGGAATTCTTCAACGGAAAATCTAAAAAGATGCACGAATATAACTTTCTTTTGCAGAAAAATAAAGGTTATTGAGATGAGAAGAGAAGAGATTAAGAAAATTGTACCTGATTGATAAAGAGGAGTGGTTGCGGGTTTGGGAAGGAGGAGATAAGAAAGGGGATGAGAATGAGAGGAAAAAGAATCTTAACGGGGAATGATAACAGAGTCGGGAGAGAGAGAGGGGAAGAAACGGCGAAACGAGACAAATCGGTATTAATCATTTTCAACTGGTCATCGTGAAGAAGATATTAATTAATAGAATATACAGTTGTGTCGACACTAGAGAAGAAAAAATAATTGATTATTACTAATTAATTAAATTAATTAAAATGTGAGATAGATAATAAAACAGACAGGCTGGCTGTGACGGCAGTGGTGTGGTGGTGAAGAAGGTAGCGGCTGGGAAAGTTCAGCAGAATAATTTTCAATTATCGATTTAATTAGCTATTCTTATTTCTCGTCCAATGAAACGAGACGGACATGGAAATTCATGAATAGAGAATTATATTATTATATATATTTTTTCTCTGAACGTTGTTGTTTGATAAATCAAAATAAGGAAGGATAATGAAGAGAGAGGGAGAGTGGAAGCGTGTTTGGCGAGAAGGCGTGGCACCAAGTTGGAGAGTGGGGGGTGGGTGGGGTCGGTCCTATCCAGTGGTGCGACAGGGAATAATAGTCATACAGGAATATAGAATAGGACTTAAGAAAAGAAAGAAATGTTTGGTGAGAGAATCAGGGACTAAAAGGGCTACTGTATTATTGTAATTGTATTCAACTATTCATTCAATGTATATCTTATCTTAACAATTTTAAATAATTATATAAGAATTAAAAGTTTACAATTATGTTTAATTAGAGTACTTACATTCTTAATTTTTGTTACTTAATAAAATACTAAAAGATAAAATAAATTATGTTTTTAAATTTTAAAAATGATAATTACAAAATAAATTAAATAAAGAAATTAATAATTTACTAATTACCCAAGTCTTTTCGTTATGCTTTAGTTGTAAATTTTATTTTTAAACAAGCATATGATAATTGATAGCTGAACGTTTCAGTTCAGAATATACAGGAAAATAAAAAGTTTTCAGCCAATAAGAGAGCTCCACGTAGCAGTAATACTGTGCGTGCAAGTGTTTGCACTCCGTTACGGTTAACGGTGAAATGAATTCAATAAAGGGAGTGATCACCAATGAAAGGTGATAAATGGTGACGGATTCTTTTTTGTAAATAATATCACATCAAAGATGCACGCACCTTGTGTTGCTTTGCTCTAAGATCTGTGTGCTGCTTAAAGTTTCTGCAACAATACGTCACACCATGCACATTGCAATATCCACTTGGATGTGTTTGGGAAGTGCAACAACATACTAGTAAGCAATTTTTTTATTTACACAAAAATTATGTTTTAATGGTGAATACGAGTCAACTCTAATTTCAGTAATATTAGCGCAAAGTTTTAAAATGTAATTTTTGTGTAAATCAAATAGTTATAACTTTTAAAATTATTTGATTATTTTTAAGTATGTTTGACTAACAAAAAAAATATTTGGTAAAAATTAAATATAAAATTTTAATTTATTTTATGAGCTTCTAGTTTGTAAGTTATAAACACTACTATTTTAACTAATTTCTAATTTCTAGTTTGTAACTTATTTATTTTTTTTCTATTTTTATCTCTCACATATTAATACACTTTTATTTTTGTCTTTAATTTCTTTTTATGATATTTTATATTTATCAACTAACTTATCAATTAATTTTACCAAACACTTTAATTTCAATAAGTCAACTTAGAACTTATTAGGAGGTTACTCACATATCAACTAAAAACTAAATTAACTTATCAACTAGTTTTATTAAATATGACTGTTATTTTTTTAAACGAATTTTTATAAGCATTTTTTAAAAAGAATGTAAATAACTAAATATCATTCTCCATTTAGTCCATTATTTTAAGGCACGCATACTAAATTTTTATTTTCATCCACCATCGTCTCAAGTATTATACTCAGGGCAAAGTCAGGATATTAAGTTAGGGGGCCAAATAAAGTTAAAGTGTGAGTCAAACTATAAATATTATTGCTAAATAAATAAAGTTGTTAAAAAGATAAAATGATTATATAAAATAAAACCAAAGAAAAAATAAATAAATTCAAAGTAACTAAAAGGTTAGAAGTTCTATGTTCCTTGATGTCACGAAATCCATCTATAATTGAATCCACACTAAAATTTTTAGCAATTTCTCTCTCAATAAAGATTATGAGACAATGCTCTAGAAAGTCATCGTCCATTTTGTTTCGAAGTTTAGTTTTGATGATGTTCATAGCAGAAAAGGAACGTTCAGTAGTTGCTGTAGAAACTGGCAAAGTCAACACAAGTTTTATCAACCTGTATAAAAGTGAATAAATGTCTACTTTCCTTGTTTCGACTAACCAATGACACAATTCTGAAGTGTTAGATAATTTGTGAAATTCTTTGTTATTGGCTGTCTCAATCTCAAAGTTTTATCAACCTGTAGAAAAGTGAATAAATGTCTACTTTCCTTCTTTAAATTTGGATGATATACTGAATTCTGTTTTTTTAATGATAACTTTTTTAACATCAATCATTATTTTTACAATTCAAATTCAAATCCTGATTGATTCTATTTTTTCCTATTCTAATTTTAATCCCTATTTCTTAATTTAAATTTAAAATATATTTCTTAATTTAAATTTAAAATATTATCTTTATCATTTAAGTCGTGAATTTTTAAAGTAATTTTAAAATAAATTAGGGTTATAATTGGAAATAAAATGTGAACACCAAAAAGAGGCATCACCTTTATATATTAGTATAAATACTATTTTTAGACAACCAATTTCAATACCCTAATTAACTATATTTTATTGGACTCAATTAACAAGGTTTAAACTGGGTTTTTTTTTATGCAACTCTTATATGATTATTCATATATATATATATATATATATATATATATATAATATGCGTGTGTAAAAAAAAATTAGGGGAGGGCCGTGGCCCCTTAGTCCCTGTAACCCTCCGCCCCTGGTCATACTAATCTTTACATTAAAGAAACTAACGTGATCAAAAGATGCAAAGTACCAGGGTTAACATGATTGGCACAAAAATTAGTTGAGAACTTTTATTCTTTGTTTATTTGGTGTAGAAACTAATATGAGAATGCATGACATGATTGACAATAAAAATCAGTGTGCTCCACACATGGATAGAGTTGTGAATTCGGGCTACTCAGCACGATCCAGTTCAGCTTGATATGGATAGCGGACTTTATTGGGTTAAGCTAAAAAGTTCTGAAGTTATTTCAACTTTTAAAATAGGTGGCCGAGTCCTACTTTTTTTCAGGCTTTTTTGCAGGTAACCCAGTTTTTTAAGGATTTTTACGGGCTACTTAGTCTTTTGCGGGTTTTAGCAGGTCACAGACTTTGTCGAACTGGGCTAAAAAAGCCCGAAACTTATTTCGACTTCTAAAATAGGTGTCTAAGCTCTACATTTTTGCGAACTTTTACGGGTCGAGTCGGTTGGACTATCCCATTTTGCCAGCTCTACACACACAAATACGGATTTGGTTCGTTTGAGCTCAGCGATGCAATTTAGAAAAATGAAAATGGATTACAACTGGTAATTGAGGAATTAAAAGTTGAAATCAATTTGGGACTCAATCAATTGACATTAGGTGTCAAACTTGTAGAGTTATATCACTTAATATCTTTTTAGAAAATGAGATTTGACCAATTCAACCGTTGAATTATATTATATTACCTTCATGATCATATATATCAAATTTTAAATAATTTGAATATTCGTTGATATCTTATTTAACAGTGGACTTTTACTTATATTTTAAAAATATATTATATGTTAAAATAAACCTATTGTACTCCCATTTAATTCAATTTTGTTTATTTAGCAAAAAAAAAACTAGTTTGATGAAGTATCAATTAGTTTTTTATTTTTATGAAATTTTATATAAACTTGATCTACTTTATAATAACTTTCAATTCAATGGTTAGATTACTCAATTTCTCATTTTACAAAAAAAAAATATGAAGTGATGTAACTTTACAAGTTTGACATCTGATGTCAATTGATCTTGTCCTGATCAATTTTAATAACTTTAAAATTTATTATATATATATGTGTGTGTGTGTCATATATATATATATATATATATATATATATTTATATATATATATCATAATATGGAGGGGTGAAGAGCCTTAACTGTGACTAAGTCCCGAATAAGATTACACATGATAATAGGGGATACATATGGTTTACACCAAAAATATATATCATAATATATATTAACAGTTGATTTTCAATTAATAATATCATCTTAAATGCAGCATTTGCTATACAGAGAGACAATTGCATGAACATTTATGAAGCAGAGTTGTTTTATTCTTAATGTGATTTTGTTATGTATGAACCAATGGCATTCTCATCCGATAATTAGATGTTAATCTCTGCCAATGCAGAGAGAACATCGAAGTGGGTATAACTTCTCTCAAAAACAACTATGTTAGAATAAAATAATTCATGTGACATCACCCAATAATTAAAGTTTTTGGGATAGTTAGTTGTATCAAAGCCTCTATGATCAAGAAATCAAGAGTGCGAACTTTGATGCTCCCATAATTCTAATAAAACAAAGTTTAATTTCAACATAAGATATGTAGAATAAAACCATTTGTGTTGCTTAATTTAGCCAAGAGCTTAAACTTTTGGAAAAATTGGAGAGAACCCTTGTTAACATGAGTTAACTAACTATATATCAAATGTGCCATGTTTTTGTTAATTCTTTATGTGTGATGTTAATTATACAAATAAACAAGTAACATTGCTATTATATTTTGTGTAAAATAATATGAGCTAGTTTGAAAAAACTTATAGATATAAGCACTTATAGCACAAGAAAACAAATTCAATCAGTAAGGTTAAATAAATTTAATATAACTTTTTTCATAAGTTGAAATTAGTCTCTCCACCTTAATTATTTTTTAGATCTTTCTTCATTTGACTTCCACATAAATTAAATTTACAAGGCATTTTCTACAAGTTCAAATTTCAAGCACTGATCGAAGCACTCCTATAAGTTAAAAGCTCACTCAAAGAATCCATGCTGCCACAAGCTCACTCGAAAATATGAGGGAGTTGTCGGATTCTAACAAGGTCTTATGAAATATTGATTGATCCAAAATGGAATTAAAAAAGAAGAGGATTCAATTGACGAAATTTTGAGTAGACAAGGGAAAGAAACTCATAAATTTATTTAGAATAACAATATTGTCAAATAAGATTGACCTTCAATTCCAAAAAGCAAGGAATAATGCTCGTTGGAAGCATATTTCTATATTTATGAAATATTTTCGCGACATTACCGATATCGTCCAAACATTCACATCCAATGCTCTAGTAATTCCAACGATTACATAAGCTTAAGACAATAATACATACTCAACATTACAACCTCAATGCCAATAAGTGGCTTAGAATGTATAACAAGTCAAATCATGTTAAATTCAACATCCACGTATATGCACATACACATCAAAAGTGTCCAAGTGACTCAAAAGACATAAAGACAAGTGGAATAGTCCACTTGTAAGCTCCCAAGCCATCTTAACAGGCATTTGATTAAGAACCCTGCATATCTAAAATAAAACCACTGACACGTGGTGAGACTAAAGTCCCAATAAGTGTGATCATGCAAGTAGTAGTGCAGGAATTAATGCAAATGGAAATGCACAACGGAAGAAATATACATCATTAACATTCATCAAGATACTTAAATTAACAATCAACCTCTTGGTGTTTTACCCAACACCTCTGGGGACTTATCACTTAATCTTATTACCAAACCTGAGCTTGGTATCCATATAAGGAACGTCTTCCTTGCGGCCATTTAACCTCCTGTCTTAATTAAACAATCAAGTATTCATTTTACTCTTACATGATTCCTCTTAGATCAAAGACCCCAATTTCCTCTTGTTTCAAAGACCTATAATTTTCCTTCTGGCTAAAGGCCCATGAAAAAGATTTTGTATATGATTAGGGTTTCAAAACGTGAGAGCATGATTCGTGGTATGTATACATGTTACATGTGCTAAATGATGGTTCAATGGCATTCAAAATCTCATAATCAACAATCTCATGAAAACCCTAACCTCTTCAACCTAGGGTTAAGCCAATACTCAAGCAATCAATCAAACACATACAAAAACCCCAAATTAACCTCAATCAATCACAAGCAAGTAAAGAAGGAAGGGGAAAGGAGAAAGGGGATCATTAAGGAACTTCACACACGATGGAAAGTGAGTGGGTGAATCACACTCACCTCAAGAACAAGAATAAGGAAGTTGGGATGGTGAGGAGTGGTGATCCTAAACCCTTCTCTTGATTGGAGTCCCCAAACAACCTCCCTCATCTTCTTTCTCTTCGTTCTCCTCCGCTAGGGCAAGGTGGAGATGAGGGAATGAAATTAGAATGGGTCAAATGACCCTACGAATCTGTTTTTAAAAACTGGTCTCACGTATCTTCGCTTAAGCGAAATATTTTTCGCTTGAGCGAAAACTCTTTGCTCAAGCGACAATGACAACATTCCAAACCCTTATTTTCGTTGATATTTTCGCTCAAGCGAGAAATCCTTCGCTTGAGCGAAAAATAAGACAGTGTTATTATATCTTGTAGCATATCAAACTGAAGCCCCAAATCTTAGCTTTCTAATGCAACTAGAATCATCTAAATCATCCACCCATAACTCTAGATATCATCAAATTAGTGTACAAATGTCATTAGGCTGAAAATCCAAAATTAAGCAACAATTTTAATTGAAGTCCAACGGGGTACATTCCAAATGAGCAATGCTATAGATCCTCAATTCAATCCAATAAAGCTAAGGTTAAAGGCCCTAAGTGTCTATTAAAATACACTCATCACAGTGTTTTTCCTCTATTTCCTCACTATAAAAAAAATACCCCTCGTGTCCTAGTTCAACTTTCTCTTTAAGTTCGATCATGATTGGAAATGAGGACTTAATGTTAGGCTTTACGTTTAGGATTCTTTCTAGAATTCACAACCTTTCTTAAATTCCTATTCTCTCCCTCTGAAGAGAGTCCTTAACATGTGATTCCTCTTACATATATATCTTAGAGTCCTAATTTTCGGGATGTCACACAAACTCTCTATTCTTTTCATGTACGCGTGAAATGGTGAAGAAATATAGAGGGAGAAGAGAGATGACAATGAAATAGATAAGTTATTTTGTTTGGTGAAACAAGGAAATAGAAAGATAAAAATCAAATTGGAGTCCAACCACCTTTTATTTCTCTTAAAATATGAAGTAGAAGAGAAATGAAGGTTTAACTTTGACAATCAATTTTTATATTTTGGAAATTCAATTTTTGTTATATTTTTTCACATTTTTCTGGGAGATAATGAAGTATGATGCATAAAAATCGATTTTATACGGTTGACAATCGATTTTCAATATAAAAAATGATTTTAATAAGGTTGTGAAAGTGAAAAAATTTTATTTTATCTCTTTTATATATCATTTTTCTATTTGATAAAATAATTACCCACTATTATTTTTTTTTATTTCACACTCAATTTTTGTTCATAACAAATAATTTTCAAATCATCTCTATTTCATTTTCATTTTTCTCTTACTTATTTATCTTTTCTCAGTTTTTTTTAACCAACATAGTAACCAACTAACCATGTTAAAGTTGTGGGATGAAAATGCTGTATAAATATATTCATAAACTTTTATCACTATTATTTCACGAGAGTACAGAACAGCTTTCTTCCACCACGCCGCTCCCACCATTCAAATAACTCAAGAACGGTAGCTGTAACTCGTAGGCATGTATCCAAACTTCAAACTTCAATATGATAATGCGCACGCAAGCCCTTTTAATTTGTTAATAAATAACGATAAAACCCGCCACTGTTAATTAGCTCATGCTCCATTCTCATTCTTTAATTTTAAAACAAAAAACGAACGAATAAAAAAGAAGTAAAAGAGTGAAGCTTTTTTTTTTTCAACAATGAATTGGCTTGCCATACCAAGTTGCTGGAGAAACAATGCAACTTTAAGAGTCCTTGGCCTACTCTTGCTGGGCCAACTAGTTTCTTTCTCCTTGTCTCTCGTTAGCCTTTCTTCTTCTCTCATAGCCAAACTAGGTACTCTTAATTTCGTTGTGTCTGTTTTTTATTTTAATTATTTTAATTTTTGGTTTTTATCAGCTATATGCTTTTTTAAAACTTTGACTTGGTATATCCATATCAATCACTGAATATTGAATATATTAGGTGTTGATGCACCTTTAACACAGAGCCTGTTTACCTATGCATCTTTAGCTCTGGTTTATGGAAGCATATTGCTTTATAGGCATCACAAACCTCTGGTATCTATAAACACTTATCTTCATTTCACCACAAACTTCTGCAAGAGAATTTAAATTTGGGGGTTTTTGAAATCCTGCATGTGTCTTTGTGTGCTGTGCAGGTTTCTTGGTATTGGTATTTACTATTAGGTTTTGCTGATGTTCAGGGGAATTTTTTGGGTAAGTAATGCTGATCCATCTCTCAATCATTTTATATACTCTTCCCTAGTCATCAAATTATGAGAGAGAACTAGAATTATTATTTATTATATTATTTTTACACATTCTTTTACATATATTCATATTCATGACAAAATTGAAATTGGAGCTGTCCACTACTAATTGTTTACTTCTGTTTCTTTGAAATTTATGGTACGCTTTGCACTACTAATATTTAGTTTACAGTTGAGTAGAATTAATTTTAGAATCAATAATTAAAAATGAGTAATGCATGCTTTATGAAATACGTTAGATGAAGGTGATTTAAAATGAATTATGTGGAATTAATTCTACAGTGTCTAACCAAAAACCAAACAGACACTAATAATAATAATACTAAGAAAACACTAGTCACTAGGACAATGAAATTATGACAGTGGATTTCGGTTGGATTCTGATTTGGTATTTTCTTCCCCTGCCCTTTATGGCTTCATGTGCAGTTAACAAAGCATATCAGTATACGTCCATTACTAGTGTAACATTATTGGATTGTTGGACAATACCATGGGCAATTATACTCACATGGATCTTCCTAGGCACACGATATTCCCTGTGGCAGTTAAGTGGTGGAACCCTTTGTGTGCTGGGTCTCTGTTTAGTCCTACTTTCTGACACTTGGATTGGTGGCGGTGGAGGTAACTTTTATTCTTGGAACTAAATTGTAAGTTTTTTTAATAATAATAATAAAAAAAATTGAGCTTTCCTGACAAGAATTATTGAGTCCAAATCAAAATTTTCAGGTGGCTCAAGCCCCATCTTCGGTGATGTACTTGTGATTGTAGGGACAATTTTCTATGCAATAAGCAATGTTGGTGAGGTATGTGAATTGTGGAATTTTATCAACATAATCATAGAAACCATAAGTTTTAAATTGTCTGCACTCTGCAGAAATATTGATTTGGATTCTAATGTCTCAGAAGTTGAATATGACTGATGACTCCAATATTGGAGTCTAATCACATTTTCAAAGTTATGCAAACTTACTTAGTTTCCATTCTACAAAATGCAGGAATTTTGTGTTAAGAATAAAGATCGTGTTGAAGTAGTTTCCATGATTGGTGTTTATGGTTTCTTGGTGACCATTGTTGAAATGTATCCTTTTTGTTTTTGTTCTATTCAATTTCAAACATGCTTTGTACATGACTTTCTGTAATTTCATATGATGTTTGTATATACATCTTCCAAATATTATTCTAATTTGGACTTCCATGTAAGTATAATAACTAGTGTTTCTGTCTGCAAAATTTCGAGAAGTTTCTTTATTCCATGATCTTACAGATCTGTTATAGAATTGAAGACTCTAGAATCTGTCAAATGGTCTGCAGATATTGTAAGTAATCATTTCCTTATCATTTTAGGTACAATGCACAATCCTGCCATGGTTTATCTTCTAATCTTCTCTTCATATATGCAATATTCCCCTTTACCAAAGAAAGCTAAGCCGCTGTCAAATGTTTTTGTAAAGAAACAACAAAAAAGTACAAGTTTCCAATTTGATGAAACATTATGAAAAATCACAATGACAAAAGAACCTGATTTTTTCACACACCTGTGTGTCTATGTGTGCTTGCTTGCATTCAGTCCCAATTTAGAGTTAATATATGTTATATTTGTTTAGTATAAGATTACGGAAACTAAATTCCTTCTTAGGTACTTGCTTTTGTCGGCTATGCTCTATCAACCTTCACATTTTACACAATTGCTCCTTTTGTTTTAAAGGTTAGTTTCTTTCTCATGGACTTATTTGGCACACCTCCTTTCCCCAAGATGAAGTACAGATCTTTGTATATGGGGAATTATTTACAAAGCAGCAATGCTATTCTTTGCGATTGGTTTCTCAGATAATTTATTTAAGATGTGCATAAATTCATTCATGTCACCTCATTGTTTGAACTTTTGAGATGGATCAAAATGTGGTCTAACAGTTTTTATATATAATGGAGTAGTATAAAATTCAATCTTTGCCCTCACTATTCTTCTAAAAAAATTGAAATTAACAGTAGGTTAGAGCATTATCCACGCCTCAAATATAAGGTTTTGGATTTGTTAATTCATATCCTGTCAATTTACAATGTAGCAATGTTATTGCCGTTTAAGTTCTCAGAAAATTTGATTTTAGGTCTACTTGCACAAATTTATATCATTTTCATATTGATTACACGTGATTAAAGAATTTATCTTTTGTTTAATTATATTATATGGATTAACGGATATTGAGTGGAATTTTGTACCATGCAGTTGAGCGGAGCAACAATGTTTAATCTTTCTCTTCTAACGTCTGATATGTGGGCAGTGGTATTTAGAGTCTTCTTATATCACCAAAAGGTATTATTTTCCAAATTGACAAATGACAAATTAGGCACTTGGTTTAGGTCAGCATTCATTTATCAGCTGCATGTGACATAGCTATAGGTATTGGACAATTTAGATTTGATGTTATTGTCATTGTTATTCAATATAATGTGACAAAGTGTTAATATCTAATTACAGGTGGATTGGTTGTACTTCCTCTCTTTTGCAATTGTGGTTATTGGGCTCATCATTTATTCTACAACGTATGTACTAAAATTGACTTGAAGATTTTTTCCCTTCTTTTCCCTTTGGCCTTCTAAGCATCTTCCACTTTGCTATTTGTACAATTGATCTGAAAATTTGAAAATGGTGAATTCATATTGGCTGGTGTAAAATCTTGTACTTGCTGTCTCCAAGTAGGAATCCCAAAGTCTCATCACTGAATCAATTTGAGAAATGAGGCAAACTTCAAATTATAGTGGTTTGTAATCAACCCATTTCAACTGCTGACAATATTTTGGAAAGGAAAAGATATCATGATTGATGAGTAGTATGAGGAAGAACACAGACATTTTAAATTCACTCAGTCTAGTGCCTCTTGATATGCCTTGCTTAATTGGCTTCTATCATTCATGATAGTAAGATACTTTTAGACAATACAAATGCACATCCACTTACATTTAGATGAAAGACTAAGCAACCAGCCATGTATATGGCTGGTGATGACTTTCAGCCTATTTTCTAGTAGTGGGGACAATTTTAACATTACTTCTTGGTTACACTGAGGTAGGCCTTTCCATGAGTTTTTGACCAGCCATGTGTTTTTCTGCATCTGGATATTTGCTAGCCATGAGAGATGAAGTTAAATATTTTGCTCTCTATCTTAGTACCTTGTTATTGTAAATAAATATAATTCATTGTTTTTAATTAAGTCCTGTTACTAATTTTTCTATCAGAGAGAAGGATTCTGTTCCTGCATCAGCTGCAGAGGATGGGGATCTGGACACAGAATACCAAATGCTTCATGATGAAAGCACAGCACCTAGAGCTGATTCTTTAGCTTCATGAGGGAAATCACAATCCGCAATTGGAAAGGGAAAATACAATCTTGAAGGTTTTGTAGTCTATAGTATTAGGCAGAATTTCAATGTGCCTCCTGTTAGCAAACTCATCCACACCAAAGTACAGTAAAACATAGAACAGACAATCTCAAATTCGGACTAAAGAAGTTTAAATGTCGTTCAACAACAACATGTTTCCATCCATGGATCTAGAGTTCAATCCACAATAAATATCAACAAATTCGTGGATGTAAGCATGTATTTGGAAGAACACATAAAAATTCTTCTGTGCTGTGATTGTTTATTTGTTTTGCTGCATTATATAGAGTCTGCAGATGCTTTTTCCATTTTTGTATGGAAAAGAGCATGCAGCGCAAATAAGGGGTAAATAGTAGGCATACATGATCAACATTTACACTTATAAGAATTAAGGAAATGAGTCACCTCAGTGCTTCTATGTATACTATGTATATATATATATATATGTGTGTGTGTGTGTGTATTGACGTTTAAGTGCCCATTTGGTTTATTATAGAATCAATGGTTGTAAATGAGTGATACACGTTTTACAAAGTTCGTTGGCCGTACGTGATTTAATAAATCCTCCAGAATTGATTATGATGTGTTAAAAATTTAAAACAAATAGGCTATAAATCTACTTGCTACTGCGAATCTGCGATTGATTGGAACAGGTAATGAGCTAAGTGATGATTTCATATTTTTCACTAATTTTGAAACTACTTTCGACTTTCTCAGTGTCTCTAAGTACTTATAGGACCAGTTCAGTTCACCAGGGAAAAAAATTACTTATAAACTTTTAGAGTTTTAGACACCCCACTTTATTTTACTCAATGCATCAGGATTATTAGCTTCCATTGTGAAGAGAAAAGTATAAAATATTGTCACTCAGTTACTTTTCTTTTTCTCTCTAATCATGATTGCCATGAAACCTTAGTACAAAATTTTTCATATACTTTTGCTATTCTTTTTGTTTTTGGATTCTCTGCGGCGCTGCATTTTGTTACATTAGAATTAGCTACAAGAATAATTCAAATCCTAGCTATTTTGTAGCTACTGTGCTAGAGAGGGTTATTTTATGAATTTGTATGTATTGTTAAATCATTCTTTATTCAGGCATTGCTTGTCATTTGTCAATATGAAGTTGTTTTGCACGAAGCAGAATAAATTGAAAGTGAACAATTATACAACTTTTTTACCACATACACAGTGGTGTTGGTAATAATAAGAGAAAAGACAAGCACCAATTAAATAAAACAACACCACAAAAAATAAGAAATTCATTTCATATGACTAGCAATTTTTTTTTTCTATTTTGGTTTCATTTTTATTTCTTTTTAAAAATAAAATAACTGAATCACGCCATTTGTAAACAGTTTCGTTTTATATATAGCAATTATCTTTTCTTAAAAGTAAAATGAAATTAAGAGTTCTTCATAATCATTTCCATTCCATATAGTCCTTAAAATCAAACATAAAATGATTAAGTGATAAAAAGAAATTTTAGGAGGTAAGTTTTGAAATAA
Organism: Sesbania bispinosa; assembly: GCA_026901365.1. Lineage (NCBI taxonomy): Eukaryota > Viridiplantae > Streptophyta > Magnoliopsida > Fabales > Fabaceae > Sesbania > Sesbania bispinosa. The sequence continues at coordinate 44,124 of QLOH01000406.1, read as the reverse complement.
AATATTTCAAAAGAATAAAATGCATCTTATCCTTATATTTATTTAGTCAAAATTTTTCAATTAAGTTCAAAAGATTTAAATTCATACGACTGAATTTTATTTTATTCTATTTTATTTTAATTATTAGCACGTTTAATTTTTTAAATTTCAGTTCCGTAAAATTTAAAAGGAGAAAGAAATACAAATGTGATTCGATTGGCTGGAGAGATTCTATTATATATACTTAGAATACTATACATACTCAATCCACATTTTTAATTATAAAATGCAAACAGTATAGTCATACACCACATTAAAAAGTATAGCACCAAAAAGGGTATAGTCATACACGGCATTAAGTTATATATAAGAATTAAAAATTCACTAAAAGCACGTTAGGACTAGGACTAATAGCATGTTTGATTCGGGTAAATCAAACACTAGTTGGAATGTCATTTTCTATGCTTACGTTGTTACAGTACCAATCAGTTGAACAAGGGCGCCGAGAGAGAGAGACAGAGACGTTACGTAACCAGAACACCAAATTCTTAACAGTGGGTATATCGTGGCTTAAAATCTACCTTGCAGTTATCATTATCGATTAACTAAATGTTTGCGCCTAAATTTTCAACTGTATTTTTCTTCATAAGAAATTTACAAGATTGAATCGAATGTAACTAAGAATGCTGACTTCAAGAAGTAATACATGTTGAGCAGGTATTATACAATATAAATGCTTGGGATTTGATCCTGTTCTAGACATTGCTCATTTTGTCTTGTCATATCGATTGAATTTTATGTTATCCTATTTTGGGGTGAAAAAGATCATGAGGATATATATGAGACCTTTTTTTTTTTTGTTTAATATGTAGAAGTAATGAACTAATTAAGTTCACAATTATATATTACCCTTCCTCTTACATTAATTCTCTTTTATTTTTTGAATATTCTTATAAGGAGCAATTAATGGTAAATAAATTTTGAACCATTGTCAAAATTAGGGGTGATCATGGGTTTGGTACCCAATGAACCCAATCAATCCAACCCAATCCAATTAAAAAGATAAGTGGGTTGGGTAATCGAGTCGGATTGGGTTCATTACAAACGACCTAAATCAGATTGGGTTGGGTATCGGGTTTTTGTACTCCCAACCTGATTAACCCAATCCAACACAATCATTAATAAAAAATAAATTTTATAATTTTTTTGTACTAATAAGTTACACATTTTAATATTTATTATTGTATAAATTGATTTCCTTATTATCAAATTATATTTTTTTTATTTTTATCATGCCTATAATGACAAATTATATTTTTTATTTAAAGCATTTTTCATTTTTTATTTTATTTACAAACACAAGCATTTTAAAATGTTGGACCCAATTGGGTTGGGTACGTCCATAAAAATGAAAAAATCCAACCCAATATCTCTTCATCGGATTGGGTCCGTCAATGCCTTAAACCCAACCCGACCCATGATCACCTCCAGTCAAAATGACCAATAAAAGCTTTTAACATGCATGAATTATCAAGAATTCAAGATGATAGTTCAACTTATATCATGTAAGTTACACCATTGAGATAATTGTAGATTCAAAATCCATCGATAAACTATATATGTTACTATCTCTGATTCTATATATAAGAAATATAAATAAAAATTTTATTGGTCTTATATATAAGAAATATAGTACTCCCACTGTCCCTATTTATAAGACCACTTCTAAAGAATTGGGTGCCCCTTAATATAAGACCATTTGCTAAATTTTAGATAAATTAATTATTTTTTTCCATATTAATTTGCCCTTTATTAATATTCAACTCTTTTTAATTCCCCATATATTGATGAGTGTGAATAATTAATGAAGTTTTACCTACATACTCAACTACACCATTGGAAGATGACTTTTAGAGTCTTCCACCATGTGACAATTAATGTTTCTAAAATATAATGACTTTTAAATAGGGGTATATTTAGACTGGTATAATTTTTTTTAAAAGACCAATACTTTAACTAACTTTTCTTAAACTGTGTGAAATGGTTGAAAGAGACTTATAATAAGGGACGGAGGGAGTACTATTTTTAGTTACATTAATTGCTAAATACCTTTTATGCCCTTAATTTATTGTGAGTAGTTAAATAGGTATCCCTCATTTAATACTAAGGGTATTTTTGAGAAAAAAATTAAATTCATGACACTATTAATTACCATTAACAGATTCCAATGCACTTCCTAGGTCTTGATGATCTTAGTCCAATATTTAGTACTCCCTCCGTTTCTTTTTATCTGTCGTTTAAGGTTTTTGCACAAGAATTAATGAATGCAATAACTATGTCTTTTTAACTTTTATTTTCCAAATATGTCCTTTCTCTTTCTCTCTTTAATACATTTAATATACTCTTTTCCAATGAAATGAATTCTTTTTTCAATTTTGTTTTACCACTATACCATAAATTTTTTGTTGGAAACATAAAGAATGCATTTACCAAGACTTTGAACTTGTAGAATATTTATGATATACCTTTATAATAAATATTTAAAATAAAAAGAATTAGATTAAGAAAAGGGTAAAATTGAAAAAACAACATTTATTATTGCCTTGGTATCTGAAAACGATATTTATTTAAAAACAAATTTAAGACTCTAAAACGACAGATAAAAAGAAACGGAGAGAGTATGTATTAAAGGAAAATTAATTAAATTGCAATGAAGTAACTCGCCATTTCATTAATTTCTTTCTAAATTTAATGTACATGTGCTTTGTGTTATTATATATTTGACTTTCTAATTTGAACACGGATAGTGAACACAAATATAAATTACGTAAGCAATATTTACTTTTCTTGAGGGTGAGTTCTCAAGTCTAACTGTAATAACTGGTATTTTGTCGGAGGAGGGGCCAGGAAGGCCAAAGTAGCTGCGAAATGTATTGGAGGAAGTTAAGTCTACAAATGTGCATATTTGACCAAAAAAATAAAGACGTGCATATATATTGCAAAGTTCCAGAAATTCAAATCACTAATCAGCTGCGAAATGTATATATTGTTACTATTTGGCACGATATTTTAATTAGACTTGATACAATTCAAGCTAAAATCGAAATTATTCTGACTTTTTAAAATAAAGTTATTCAGCCGGGTTAGTTTATTTTTCCGGTTTTAATATTGTTGTATTTTTTTTTTTTGACGCTTTTGTTGTATTTGGTATGCTGTAAAAGAAATAGAAAAGAGATAATAAATGTGAGATAGAGATGATTTATATGTTGTTTAATGTAAGAGAAATATGAGTGAATTAAAGAAAAATAGTAGTATCTGTTTGGTTAACTAAAAAATGATAGGAGTGAAATTATGACATTTTGTAACAATATTTTAAAAATCGGATCGATAATTGAATCGGTGGCCGGTTTTAAATAAATATATTTTTTATATTATATAATATTTTAATTAATAAAATAACATAAAATTATAAGAAATTAAGATATATAAAGTTGTAAATAAGTATAAATAACCTTATTATAAGGTTTATAAGACAAAAAATTAATAATGATTAGTAAAATAATAGATATCTATGTGTAATTCTTAAATATATGTCTTTATTTATCTTAAAAATATTTTAAATTAAATAAAAAATTAAAAAACAACTATTTTTTTAAAAGGACCAGTTCCGATTTTCTAACACCGGTTTTCACCGATTTTTGACTGGTTTTGACCGATTCTTAACCAGTTCTGAGATTCTCCGATTTTTTGGGTTTGAACGGATCGGTCATCAGGCCGGTTCCCGATCCAACGAGTTGTACGGTCCGATTTTTTAAACAATGTTTTGTAGGATAACAACTATTTTTGAAATAAAATCCACATAAAAATTGATTATCTTTAAAACTAAATCGATTATTTCTTGTAGCTAGTTATTTCTCATCAAATATGTGCAGAAACTAACATTTTAAAGTGGGACCATGCATCTTTATAACCCCCAGTCGTCTCTGCGCTATTTGAGCAGTCCAACAAACAAGTTAGATGTGACGAGAAATGTCATTGTACAGCAACATTTAAAACAAAGAGAGGCGTAGTTAAAGTGATAAACTTGGGATATGATGGAAAAAAATAATGAGAAAAAAGTGTTATATAAGTTGTATGTTTTATGTTATATGAAAATGTTATCTCTTCTCGGTCATTTCTCTCTTGGCTCTCTATTTCTTGTGTATTTCATGCCCACCATACTTAGCATTGTTTAAAAAATCGGCCGAATTGGCCGGTTTGATCAGTCTGAATGAGAACCGATTTGGTGACCGGTTTATTCAACCTAGAAAATCAGAGGATCTCAGAATTGGTGAGAATCAGTTGAACTGGTAAAAAAATCAGTGAAAACCGGTGTCAGAAAACCAGTTGAACTAGTCCTACTAAAAAAATTAATTTTTTTAATTTTTATTTAATTTAAAATATTTTTAAGATAAATAAAGACATGTATTTAAGAATTAAACATAGATATCTATTATTTTACTAATCATTATTAATTTTATTGTCATATAAACCTTATAATAAGGTTATTTATACTGATTTATAGCTTTATTAATTTCTTATAATTTTGTGCTATTTTATTAATTAAAATGTTATATAATATTAAAAATATATTTAATTAAAACCAGTTCGACCACGGTTGAACCATTGAACCGTGAATCAGTGCTTTTATCGGTTCAATTACCGGCCCGATTCTACACGAAATGGGACAAATAGTAATTTAATAATGTCTTCTTTTATATTACACTCATTTCAGGTTGATTTTAGAATGAACTTTCTATGTTTTAGATTTATAGTAAATCTCGCACTTTATTATTATAAAAAATAAATTTAAAATAATGAAATATATCATTAAATTTTAACTATTTACATACCATATTCACCCTAAAATTTCCCCTTTTTATTGGCTGATTTGTGTTCCGTTGGTTGTCGTGCAAAAATTAAGTAGTAGCGTTCAATAGCAAATAGCAATGCTGCCCTTTGTTGACTTCAACTTCGTTACCTTGTCTACCCACTTATTGGCCACAAAACCATTTAACGATAGCCTGATTAATACGGTAGTTATGGATGGAGTCAAACAAACCATGCTAGGAATCGCATATTAATTAAGCTGGATGACTGTATATTTTTTAACTTCTGGATCACTGGATGTTTGTGACTTGGGTTCGCGAATAGAAAGTAGTAGTCTTTTTCTTGTGTGTGGGGTAATAATCACATTCTTTTATTCTACACAATTCACAATTGTCTAAATATGCTGGAATTGACCCAAAAATATATAAAATATTTGGTAAAATATTTCAATTAATGAAAATTAAAATTAGTATTTGAAATCATTTAATTTGTGTTTCGTAAATTAACTTTTCTTGAAAAACTACTTGAGGTAGTTTTTTAAAAAAAATTTTAATTTTCAGCTATTAGATAAAAATTTATTATAAATTTATCTCTTAACCATTTCCACTAATCATTATTTAATAATTAATGATGTCCTTGTATGTATGTCATTTTACCAATTTCATTTATTTTTACTAAACACCTTCAATCAAATCAACTAGTTTTTCAGCTTTCAACTAACTTTTCAGATTTCTAACTTTTCCGCTTTCGGCTAGTATTACCAAAAACATAGTATGTTCCCATTTAAGAGTTTATTTTTTAAGAAAAAATATTATCATTTAGCTGTCCACTTATAAATTCAATATAATAATTACATTATTTCTTATCTTACTTTTATGTTAAATGTCAAATTATTGAAAATTAATGAGATATAATAGTATTAAAAAAATTAAGATTTATTTTCATGAAAATAAAAGTAATAATTATATTTCTTAAATTTATTTCATAAAAATAAGAGTAATAAATTTGGTCTCTCTCATCAGTTTGCACGCGTTAATTACTTAATTTGTCGATCGGTCTTGAGCTTCTTTGTTTAAATACTTGTTGCTTATTAATGAGTAAGAGAATAAGCAGGGTGCAGATATGGGAGATATGCCATGTGCATGCACATGTTAGATGTAGTCATATGATGATTGAGAAGATATGGATGCAAGATACATGTGCTCTCTCTTTATTTGTCATAGACATGCCACACACACACACACACACACATATATATATATATATGCCTTCATGTGCTTCATACATCCGCTAATTAATATATAGTTTGGCCAAATATTCCATCACTTAAAACTTAAAGGAACGAAAAAAAAAAATCTTTCTTTTCAGTTTCATGAAGGATAAAAAAGACTTAAGTACGTAATATCAAATAGGCTTCTCGCTCTTTCAATGAGCTACTGGCATATGGAGTATAATTGAATTGCTTTCCAGTATGCTGCTTAATTATTAACCAGTGCAAATCTCTATTATTGATTTATTTTCTTTGTCGCAATAATGCAGTTTAATTCTGTAGCCATACACAATCTTTAATTGTTTTGCATGGTATAGTAAGAGTGTATCAAGTGAGAGTATATTTTTATGAGAAGAATTAATTCTAATCATGCCATATAAGTAGCTAGATATATGGTTAAGATAATTACATTTTTATGTAAGGAGCTAGTCCACTAAGCTAAACTTTGTTCTACCAAAGCTTTGTCTTGCCAATCTAAAGCTTTCCTCTATATAACTACCACCTGATTGAGCCTAAGCCTGGCCCCCTGCAGTAATCCTAGGGGTGTTCGCGAATTGGATTGGATTGATTTTAAGAAAAAATCATTCAATCCAATAATTTCAATTTTTTTATTTAATTATCCAATCAATTTTTTTTTTCAAATTCAATCCAATCCAATCCAATTTTAATTGGTTTGGATTGGATTGGATTGGATTTCAGTTTCTCAGATAAACTAAAAAATGAAGTTATGAAAATAAAATTATGATAAAAACAAGCAATTATCATATCTTTTCCTATAACATATAAATTACTTGATGGCTTTCCAATCTCATTATTGAATGTTATTCGTTAAATATAGTTGCACAATAATAATTTTTTTACATCATCACAGAAAAATAATATCAATAATGACAATATATCAAAATGTTCACAAAACTTTGGATCGGTTTGGATTGGATTGGTTCTTATAGGCAGATCCGAAATCCAATCCAATCCAATTAAAATTTTCGGTTTTTTATGGTTTGCGATTTTTTTCGGTTTGGCGGTTATTTTGGTTTGTGATTTTTTGGATCGGCTTGTTGCGGTTCCAATTAATTGGATTGGATTTGAACACCGAGTAAGCCAAATCGCCAATGATTTACTGAGTTAATAATTAATCTGCCTCATTACAACATTCGGGCACCTATGCCTCCCCCCAATTTTTTTTATTAATTTTGTTTACTAATAATATATACATTTTATATGATTTTTTAAAATATTTATATTTAGTTATCAATTAATGGTCAATTTTATATAATATTATAATTATATTTCCTCATGTTTTATTGTAAGACTCTCTTTTATCTGAAACACATGTACTAAGAAAATATGTTTTAATACATTAATTTAAAAAAATCCTCTATTACTAATGTTTCCCCCGTTTAAATTAAACTTTATCCAATTTCCATATTAATTAACTCTTGAAAACTACAAAGGTTCACTAATTATGATTTATGAAGGGTAAAGATGATAAAATAGGTGGACCTTCTGTAACGTGATAATTAAAATTAATTACCACATAATTACAAAATAACTACAAATAAATAAATAATTAATTACTAAAAAAATAACTAATAATTACTAACTACGTAATTTCTAATAATTAATAACCTAATATTTAATACTTAATAAATAATAGAATAACTACATAATTACTAATAATTAATAATTACTAAATAACTATCTATATATACATATATAACTAAAATAACTACCTACATAATTAAATAACTAATTACATAATTATATAACTATAATTAAAAAACATTAATTAATTAAATAATTACCTGAACGGTGACAGGTGGTGGTGGATGGCGGAGGAGGAAGAGGGATGAAGGACAAAGGGACCTAGGGGCAACTATTGGAGATTCTGATCGATTCAAAATGAACCTATGAATGAGGGATAGTGTTTAATTGGTGGAGATTTGAAAATGATGAACGAGAGAGGGAGAGAGAAACTGGAGGTGGTCGGAGAGGAAAGAAGAGGAAGGAAGGAAGGAGGAAAGAACGAGCGGGGAGGGGAAATGGTTTTGTGCGCGTAAGTTTTAACTTAGCAGGTCGTCGCTAAGTTAAAATTTTCCTCTGACGCGCCAAATTTAATTTTTAATTTAAAAACGTTGTGACAATGTGGGTTGTCGCTATGTTTATTTTTTTTAATTTTCAGAAAAAATAATTACTTTTTTTACGTAGTGACGGTTTAGGCCGTCACAGCATATTAATTGCACAGCTACACGTTGAACTGTGCATTTAATGTTGTAGCGACGAGTACCGATGACCCAGCCGTCGCTACGCTAAAAGTCAATTCAACCTATTGTAGTATATATTTATTTATGCATTAGAATCTTATTTTGACTCTCCCAAATATTTCATTCAAATTCCGCCACTATATATATATATATATATAATATATATATATATATATATATATATATATGGTCCAGCTAACGAGTGCCCTTAGGGCATTGGTTAAACATCCATGTATAGAAGGTTTTTATTGAAAATCAAAGCAATAATTGCACTTGTAACCTTAAACGTTACACACTCCAATAAAATCTTTCTATATTTAGTTCCTTAAAAAGTGCCATAAGGGCACTCATTAGTATGAATGACAATTGAGCCCAAGCCCTATGGGTACCCGCAAAAATTACCCGCAGTAGTGAGTAGTGTAAAAATCCGTAAAGGTAAAGATGGTATGGACGCAAGTATGGGCAAAAATCCGCATTTTTTCATGGTGACGGGCGCGGGTACTGGCACTTGATGCCCAGCCCAGCCCATACCCGCACTTATATTATATAATTATTTAATAAAAAATACCGTATATGATTATATATAGGGATATATTAATTTTATTAAATATCTAATATATTTATGCATATTTTTAAAATTGATATATATAATATATTATAAATTAAAAATATATTTTTATAACTATCTATTTGTGTTTTTTTACTTTATAATATATTACTAATTAGTGTTATAATCATTTTTTATAGATCTTGAAGAATTTAACCAGTGATATCCCAGTTTATAAAATAGTGTGAAGGTGACAGTCTATAAATATTAAATCAACATTTTGAACTTTAAATCATTTGTTGTGTTTTAGAACATTAACATATTGTGTTTCAATGTATATTTACAATTGTTTGATCACTTATATTAAAAATTACGTTCTTTATTTGGACTTTGTATTGGGTGAGTACCCTTGTGCTCCTGTTCAATTCAATCTTTGCTTACAAAAAAAATATTTAAAATTATGTTGTACGATATTCGAGTAACTTTTTCAATTGAGAAATAGTTTTTTTAAATTAATATTTTTTTTAGTAAGTTGTTAATTTTTTACTTAATGAAAGTGCGGGTAAAAGGAGTGGGTACGAGCATATAGTTGCCCAGCGGGTATGGGGATGAACACTAAAGTTACTGTCCGCGGCTACGGCGGGCGGGTACGAGTTTTTTTTGAAAACGCGGTACGGGGACGGGCACTGTGGTACTATGCCCATAAGGTACCCATTGTCATCCCTACTCGTTAGCATTTTCCATATATATATAGGTTGAGATCAACTTACTCCGGGAGTAACTCTAATAAAATTACTCAACTTAATAACTCTTTATAGAAGGTGAATTTAACAAATCTAACCGTTGAATAATGCAATACTAATATGATGATTATACACACCAAATTTTGGATCAATTGGACATTCGTAGGTATGTAATTTTATAATAGACATATATATACTTAAATTTTAAAAAGAATATTATACATTAAACTGATGTGATTTGATAAAATATCAAACAATTTTTAAATTTTATGAAAATTTATAGGTTTGATATAGTTAATGAAAACTTTTAATATTACAGTTGGATTTATTAAATTCACTTTTAATAAAGAGTCATTAAACGGAATAATTTTACCAATAGTTACTGTGGAGTAAGTTGAATCCATACCATATATATATATATATATATATATATATATAAACATTTTTTTTCAACTGAGTCAATCAGTTGATGTGCCATAAACATCCAATGAAACCCATGCGTATAAGAACAACAAAACAAAAAATAATACTCCATAATGATGTGTGTTTATTAAGTTGACGTGGCTACTAGCAATTCTGAGTTGAAAGCCACCTACTTTCTTATCAATACTTGAAAATATCACATCAATAAGGTATGTCTATTCTCTACAACAAAGGCTGCAAATTATATTACTGATCTAACTATTATTATTATTATTGCGTGTCTTCCATCGTAATCTACGAATACGATGGGCTTTCTTACTGGTGATAGTGACACTAATTCCGGTGTACGTGCATCAATCCATTATAAAGAAAACATTAAGAATTAATTTACTAAAAATACTATTTTATTTCTTATTTTTAATAATTTATATAAAAAATAAGAACAATTTTTTTTTTGTTTTTGACTTAGTCATAAATTTTTAATAATAAGAACTTAAAATAAATGACTATATATATATATATATATATGAAAATATTATCATATTATAAAAAGTATATTAATTTAAGTCCAACAAATTTATATTTTATTATTAATTTAACTATTTAAGAGAACAATAATTTTTATTAGTATATATTATGTGACTTTCATTCAGAACTACTGTTCGTCTGCAAGAATTATGAATCATTTTGTCATCAATTACCATGGTAAAAAAGGGACAACTTTAAAAAAATCAACTAAAGACAAAAACATCATTGCCTTCAAATGTCTCACTAATACTATAGGGAATCATCAAAAGGATGGATATCATGTAATAATAAGAAAATTCTTCTTTGTAATTACCTTTTTACGATTATTCCAATATAAATAAATATCTTCTGATTCTTTGCTAACATAAAATAAATTAAAGTGCTAACAAATTCTTTCTACTTTGTGCCATTGGATACATTATGTATATATTTGATTTAAATATTTATTTTAAATATTTGCAGGCGAATTTGCACAGGAATAATAGACATCTAGTTCCTTTTGATATTTTTTAATTTATAACAGAAATACTTATAAATAATTCATGTGCATGTAGAAAATTTTTATTTATAATAGAAATAATTACAAATATATAGTTTACTTAATTATCATAAAAAATATTTTTTTGCAAACACAAAAAATTGCATTTGTTAAATCTCACATGTACCATATGCGACTCTTTTATAAACATATGGCTGGATAAGATTACAAGAATTTTGTATTGTTGGTGTCATTATGATTTATAAACATATGGATGGTTTTTATTATATACAATAATAATTTAAACGTATATAGCATTGAAACCTTATCTTGTTTTGTTACCCTGAAACTTCATATAGTGTTTTTTTTTTTTTTATATTCATTTTTATAAGGCCTCATTGATCTGGCATGGGCTGTAATTCTTATCCTCCATGTCACCCTTAGTTGGGAAAGGGCAGACATCTTATTTTATTTTATTTTTTTTTTAGGTAAAAGATGTGTTTGGACTTTGGATTGTTTGTTTCTTTTCATTTTAAGTACAAATAATTTCAGTTATAAAAAAAATTCTTAGTTTAATGGTATATGATAAATATTTTGTTAATATGAAACTTAATTTAATTGATTTTTACCAATGACATAATATAGTTTCATGTGAATAATCAAACTGAAAATCTCGAAAATCTTAAAACATTTAAAAACCAACATTTTTTTTCGATAATCTAGTGTATAATTTAACATTCAAATAAGTAAAAATTTAATAATTTAACAAATTATTACATATATTATCACAATTTAAAGTATTAATTCTTTTAATTAGTAATTACTTTTATAATTTTTTTATCCCCTAAAATACAATCGCGCACTTTACAAAAGCGAAATCCTCCTTATCTATTTTATATTGAATTAAACGTGGGGGGTACTGTTCTGTTTCTCCAACTTTTTAATACTTTTCAGCTTTTCCTTGCGACCTGCGGCAATGTGAGAAAGGATATTCAAAAAGGCAAGATGGATACGCCACGTGTGTTCTGTTGATTGGTCAGAATTACATAGACGAGAGAACCACCGTTATATTATCGCCAATCTCTCTTTGCAACCTCTTAAACTTCATCGTCCCAAGAAAGCTTCTCCTGCATATTCCCTTCCCATTTTCCTGCGTCTGCGTGTGTATGTGTGTATGCGCTCTCAAATACATACATACACACATCACATAGCATAAATACAAACACCACATCTTCCAACTTCTAACCGCTCTTATTCTTTTCGCTGTTTGCTCCTCAATTCGGTTAATCCCTAGCTCTGATCCCGATTCAACCCTCCGATCATGGACACTGTAGTCAACAACGTTCACGATGGCGTCAACGGTGTACTTGCGAACGCCGAGAAGCTCATTATCGATACCGACCCTGGGATCGGTTAGTTTCAACATTTCATTTCATTTCATTTCATTACTTGTGTAAATCTGAAGCTTACTTCGCTATGATGCCTGCAATGTTTCCTTCATCATAACAACAATTGCAACGCCTCACAAAAACACGATACCTGAAAAAAATAATATCATGAAAATTGACTCGTGAATTTGGAGTATTGATTTGACTGCAATTGGTCTGATTTTACAATATTTAGATTTAGATTAGAGATTTGGCAATTGTCGTTCTATCAGATGGATGATTGATCTAAGAAATTCCTTGCTATTTCTGGATATTTGATCTTAAGAAATGTTTTACTGTGATTGGTGGTTTCGTTGGTAAATTAGGAAAGGCAATTTTGTGATTCTGCAGATGATAGCATGGCAATCTTAATGGCATTTCAAACTTCAGAGGTGGAGATCTTGGGTATGACAACCGTTTTTGGTAATGTTGCTACCGAAGATGCCACACGCAACGCCTTGCTTTTGGTACGTGTTTGTTTTCGAAAATCCTATCACTTTCGAGGTGACTTTCGGTTCCTTAAATGTTTCCATGTCTTTCATGTGCTTGGAATATTTCTTGATTGTGTTTTCAATATGCAAAAAGGATAGTGTGAGATCGCAGGCTGTGAAAATGTTCCAGTTGCAGAGGGAAGCTCCGAGCCATTGAAGGTAACTATTTTAATTTGTAGTTTTGAGCTTTTCCAGTGTCTAGTTAATCAAAATAAGTTTTAATTAGACGTGTGCTTGCACTCTTTCCTTGTCTCATGTTTATGGATTCATGGCTGTACTATGCAACTATGCAAGACATGTTTCTCCCCTGCCTCAACCCCTCCGTCCCATTTTACTCTGTCTTTCTTTCTAGTATTAATTATGCTGTATCTTCTGCAAAAGGGTGGAAAGCCTCGTGTTGCTGATTTTGTTCATGGTAAAGATGGGTTGGGGAACATATTCCTACCCGATCCTAAAGCTCAGAAAATTGAGAAGAGTGGATGTGAGTTTTTAGTAGACAAGGTCTCTGAATATCCTGGTGAAGTAACCGTGCTAGCACTTGGACCACTTACAAACTTAGCTTTAGTAAGTTGTACATTTCTGTCATGTACTTTGTGGTCCTTGCCTTATTAACTTCAGATTACAGTTGCATAGTAAATTTGTTGATCTGATAGTCTATGTTACATTATTAGGCAATCAAAAGAGATTCTTCTTTTGCAAGCAAGGTGAAGAGAATAGTTATACTTGGTGGTTCATTCTTCGCCTTGGGGAATGTTAATCCAGCTGCAGAAGCAAATGTAAGTCGTGGATTTCTGCATGTTTATGTTTCCTGCAATAATAAAAAGCTACAAAGACGAATTTGCTTCGGGCTTTTCCACTGATATTTTGTAACCTTTATATGTTTGAGAAAAAAATATGCAGCAGAAAATTTACATAATCCAATATTGAGCTCCTTGGCTTCATGGTAACAGGGATTATTTTCATTTTTTGTTGATGTATCCTGTTTCGTTTTTTACTTTCACAGTTTCGCTTCCCTTTTTCCTGAAGACACCTTAAAAAGATTTTTAACAGTAAATTAGTGGTAATCAACTAATGCAATTATGTATTGGTAATAGAATTTGTCGGGTTAAAACTAAGCCTTCATCTCTTTGTAGAAGTTTCCTGAAATTATACATTTTGTAAACTTCCATTATTTGCTTTACATAGAAAGTAAAACAGCTTGCTACCTTTTCTACACAACTGGTTGAATTTGTACGTTGATTGTAGGTGGCGTGTCACAATTAATGATAGTAATTGCTAATAAATGGCGAATAAGTACTTTTGATGTGACCCAAAAAACAATCTGCACTTTTTTATCAAGAGAAAGACTCTTTTTGGCTTCTTGACGACTATACACTATCCATTCACTCCACACCATACATTAAATCACACGGATATTATTTTCTAGGAAGTGGTTATCCAAGAAATAAATGGATTTCATTTTTAGCAATGATCTGATTTCATAACATATTGGTCATAGTCCTGATGACTATTCTTCAACTTGCAGATCTATGGAGACCCGGAAGCAGCAGATATTGTGTTTACCTCTGGAGCAAGTATTGTTGTTGTTGGAATAAACATTACAACCCAAGTCAAATTCACAGGTGGGGTTGTAATCTCAGTTTGCACCAAATTCTAGGCTACCTTAAGCTATTTATTGTTATTCTAGGTCAAGCACTGGAAATTAAAGTTGTCTGTTGATTTCAGATGCTGATCTCCTTGAACTGAAGGAATCCAAAGGAAAGTATGCTCCTCTCTTGAGTGACATGTGCAAATTCTATAGGGATTGGCATGTAAAATCCGACGGTGTATATGGTAATTTTACATAATAATTTGATGTCACAAGTTATGCTGTTAAGGTCTACATCTTTAGCTAAGTATCAGAGTTAAGGTCTATATCTTTAGCTAACTATTAAAGTTGGCACGGGAATGATTATTTGATTTCTTTTTTCAGGAATTTTCCTCCACGACCCTGTTAGTTTTGTGGCAGTTGTGCGTCCAGATCTTTTCACATACAAGACGGGGGTAGTGAGGGTAGAGACACAGGGCATCTGTGTTGGGCATACACTTCTGGACCAAGGATTAAAAAAGTTTGTCCAAATTTAAAATTACCATTCTTATTCACTTTATTTTTTGTGCTAAAAAATTTATGCTCAACATAATTGGGTTCATTTCATACAGATGGAATACTAGCAACCCATGGACGGGCTATTCTCCTGTTTCAGTTGCTTGGACTGTGAATGTCGATGGTGTTCTTAATTATATTAGGGAGCTGTTGCTGAAACCCTGAAGTATAGGCATTTATACCAACCAACCTTCTGACCGATGTCAAAGCTTTGGAAAGTAATAGTATGATAGCTTCTTAATTGCAAAAATTATGTATACGGTCATTTTCTTTATTTCACTCATTGTCAACCAGCACGACATTGGGTATCAAGGTTCACAGTGGTTCCCATTGTCATCTTCAAGCCGATGGGTTCTTGCCCCGTTTATTTAATCTTAAAGTTCATGTACCATTGAAATTCTCTTTACATGAAATAATTTCTCTCCTGATTTCGCTACTCTTCTTTAAGAAGTAAGCAAACATTCTTTATGTTAATTATTTTAATTGTTACAACAAAATTCCAATCAATTTTCCTTTACCTAAAACATTTAAATTTTCAACTCAACTATGTGGGGTTTTGATGTGGATTTGAGATAGAAAATCATTTGAAAATTTTGGAAGCTACATAGATTGAATGTTTTGTGGCTAAGAGTCAACAAGCTAAATATCACAAATGAGAGAATATTACGATGGATGAGCAGTTATAGAGCATGGCGAAATACCTAGAGATAAAGCAAGATCAAGAAAAACTGTAAGATAGACCATTAAGATAGATTTTAGAGGTAAACAATATATCTTTGTACTTAATACATGATAGGGCATAACATTGTAATGCATGTAACTAACTTTACCTAGTAAAGAAAGGCTTGGTTTTTTGTTTAAACCATAAGTTATCCCTCCGTCCCTATTTATAAGACTCATTATAGAAGAATTGAGTGTCCCTTAATATAAGACCTTTTGCAGTTTTAAGATAAATTAATTAATTTTTTCACATTTACCCTTCATTAATATTCAACTCTTTTTAATTCTCCATATATTGATGAGTGTGAATAATTAATGAAGTTTTACCCACATGCTCAACTACACCATTGGAAAGTGACTTTTGGAGTCTTTCACCATGTGACAATTAATGCCTCTAAAATATAGTAACTTTTAAATAGGGGTATATTTGAAATGCTATAATTTTTTTAAAAAAATCAATACAATAACCAACTTTTCTTAAATTGTGTGAAATAGTTGAAACAGTCTTAAAATAAGGGACAAGGAGTATCTTCCAACGAATATTTTTATGTTAAATGGTATAAGAAAGTCCAAATAAAAGAATGGGATGGGTTCCATTCATTACATCCATTCCATTCCAATCCAGGTGGGACCTCCATGTTGTTGCTCCGTGTGTTTTGTTGGGCTTTCAGCCCCGTTTTTCTTGGTTGAAATATATTGCAACGTTGATAAGGCTTTACTTTTTCCACCCCCAATTTTGCTATTCCCACCTCCACTATTTTTTCTTCCCCAAGCTACCACTTCTCCCTTTTGTGTAAGGATCCTCTCCCGTGCCGCACCCTTCGCAGCTGTTATAGCTGAGGAATAGCTGTTTTAGCTGAGAAATAGCTAGGAAATAGCTACCGATATTAACTACGGAATGATTCCATAGTTATTTCCTAGTTATTCGAATTTAATGTTGCTGCAGGCTTTTGCAGCACTGCAGAGGATCCGGATCCCTCCCTCTAACCCCTCCCTACCCCAACAACCCACCCCTCCCTCTACCTCTTCCCTGCTCCCCTTCCCGTCGCGCTCATCCCCACTCCCCACCCATTCTCCCTTCTCCTCGTTCCTACCCCACCCCACCCCATCCCCTTCTCATTTTCCCCTTTCCCCCTCCCCCACCCCCTTTCCTTCTCTCATTCCCACTCCCCCATTCCCTCCCCCACCCATTCCCCACTCCCCCTTCCCCTTCAACACTTCTACCCGAAAAAAAAAAAGGGAAAAACTAACTAAGGACGCGACTGTCCATAAGCTTTTTTTTTTTAAAATAACTTATAGACAATTGTCCGAGAACTAATCATGGACAACTGTGTCCGTAAGTCTTTTATTTTAAATAGCTTACGGGTATAGTTGTCCGGGAAGCAATCTCGGACAACTGTGTTCGAAAGCCTTTTTTTTAAAAAAAAAAATGGCTTATGGACACTATTGTCCGGGAACAGATTCGAACACCTGTGTCCGTGAGTCAATTTTTTACGGATTGTTCGGGAATTGTTCTGGACACTTGTGTCCGTAAGCCAATTTTTTAAAAAAATGTTTACGGACACTGTTATCTTGGATTAGTTCCCGGACAACGTTGTCCGTAAATCAATTAATTGAAGGACAATTTAGGGTTTTATAATTTTCCAAAAAATAAAGGGGTGGGAATACAAAAAACCATGATGGGAAAAGCAAAGGCCTGTTGTAAAAAAACCTTTCAATATTCCGTTGCCAAAAAAAATCTTTGAACGTTGGAAAAAAAAAACCTTTGAACAAAACACAAAAAAGAAACAAACTTTTGATCATAAGTCCGTTTTACTTCCTCCAGCACATAAACCATTTTGCAGCCTAGTTCTGTATTTGTTAAATTTGGGTCGGACAGCTAAGGCCATGTTTGGGGTGGTTGCGAGTTTTAAGTTTTTTATTTTAAAAAATGTAAAATTTCAAAACCATAAAAAAATATTTTGGTTTTTAGTTTTGGGTTGTAAAAATTGTTTTAATACCAAAAACTGAAAAATTCACAATCACCCCAAACGAAGACTAACATACAACCTCTCATTTATATTTGAGAACTTGAGGAACTTTCTTTAGTTTTAGAGGATCCTCTGATCTAAGTATATATAGAGATTACTTTGTTGAGGCCAGGCATCAACAATAAAAGATCATTCCTGTTGAAATTCATGGTATAGAGAGAAAAGGAAATAAATTAGAAATGGAAAATGAAATTCTATATTGATAATGGAATGGAAAAATTGAAATTACAATAGAAGTATAGGCTTATATAGCCAATATTATCAACTAATTCCTAACTAATTTCCTAACCAACTAACTAATCCCTAACTAACAATATTATCTCTACCATTTCTCCCTTTTTTCTTTCATCTCTTTATCTCTCTTTAATGTAAATGATGTTTGTTGTAAAAATAATATTTCTCTTGTTGAATTGATTCAACCAACTAATGATGTTCAATAAAGTAAAATCATATTGATCAAAGTCGATCGAATTCAAGAATATGAATGTGACTGGGTCGTTCCAAGTCAGTTGATCCAAGTAATTGGTACGAAACTCTAATGAATGTTTACAATAGGGGTGTACTTGCAAAAAACACTCTAATGGCTTAATCACCTTAGCAAACTAAGAATCTTGGGAATAATGCATAACTAACAAATGACGTCTCATGAGATATTAATAGGCATATTAAATGTTTATGGGACCCATTGGATATATTATGCTGCGGTTGAGGTACACCATATGCTTTCTGTTGAGGTTTCACATTATGAGTCGATTTAGTTTGGCTAGTTTTGGGCATATATCTACTAGGCCTACTTGGGGCTCAATTTCCGATTTGAATATGGTCCCGAACACATATGATCATAAATTTTCAAATAAAAATATATTTAATTTATATTGGGAATTGCTCTGGTAACCAATAAAATTGGAGGGTAGTGGAACCATTGATAAATCCATATCATTAGTGGATTTATAGGTGTATTTATATCTTGTAAATAGTAGTAATTATGATGTTTTGTATGATTAAACAGTTTGAAATGTTTAGAATTAGGAAATTTGGTGTTTAATTCATAGTTTTGTGTTAGGTGTAGTTTTAATGTCATTTTGTTCATAATTATAGGTAATTTGAGCTTTGGATGCTAGTGGGAGGACCAGAAGGCTTCCATGTCCCAAAAGTAATTTAAGGAAAGACCAAATTCAATTTTGTCTATGCGTGTGGGGACATGAAGATTGTTGTCTATGAGGACACGAGCCATCATGGAGCATCAGTAGCTATTGCCTCTTCATGTGGGCACACATGCAGAGTTGTTCCTGTGAGGACACGACTGAACAGAAAACATCTATAGCCTCTGGATGTTCGCATGAGGACATATTAAAAATCGTCATTTCCTCACGCGAGTTGACAACAACTATAAATAGGAATTTGTAACTGTCAGAAACAGTTTTTCCTCATTTTTTTTCACTTTTGTTTTTAGATCTAAACACTAGAATTCTCTCTTTCTCTAAAGAACTTGAAGAACATACTTGTGGAAGCAAGCTTGAACACCACAACTATGGATTCTTCTCCCAAGTTCTTCTCTCTTTTCTTCATCTTCTCATCTCTTGCAATGTCTTTCTAAATCTTTTAGGTTAGGTGTTGATGAATCTTGATCTGAACTTTATGTAAGTGATTTGTTAATTCAATTCAATTGCTTCCTTATACTCTTAATGCATCAATTGGATTGGCCACTCAATTGCATGAAGCAAAAGTTATTCTCACAATTGGAAAATTGGGGAAAAGCTTGGATCTGAAGCAAGCAACATGAGAGATTGATTGCCTAGGAATATGAATTGATTCTTGAGTGATCTTTATCAATTCTTGAATCTAATGCATGTCTCTATTAGGTTCACCTAAGGAATTAAGGTTCTTTGTTGATGACATAAGGTTAATTCACCAAAGAATTGGGTTTTGACTATAATAGTGAATTGGATCATTGATAGAATTATAATAATTGAATTGAATGACATGAACACTTGCATGAAGGAAGGATTAAGTGAAATCAACTCTAACTACTTGTTTGATATTGAATTCTACAGTCTGTGTTTCTTATCCTGCACTTTTGCCTTGTTCTAAATCCTTAGTTTA
Source organism: Sesbania bispinosa (assembly GCA_026901365.1). Classification (NCBI taxonomy): domain Eukaryota; kingdom Viridiplantae; phylum Streptophyta; class Magnoliopsida; order Fabales; family Fabaceae; genus Sesbania; species Sesbania bispinosa. The sequence goes on along the minus strand of QLOH01000406.1, from coordinate 24,109 downwards.
GAAATTCTGATTTAGTTTCTGCAGTAGTTTCTATATGTCACTTCTTACAATCATATTCTTTCGTCCAACTCGATAATTACCTATATTTTGGTATTTGAGTTGCAATCCCTATGAAAATGATATCCTTTCTCATTTTTGAATACTTACGATAATTTGTACACTTGCTAAAATTCACATCAACCATCCCATTTTACACTAATAGTTGGTCTCCTGATATTTAATGCCACCATTACCTAATGTTTACATGTTAACCTAGTAAATTATTTGATATTACATTATTGTCTTGCATAAAATATAATTTTGTTTAGGGTCTTATTTAAAACTAAAATTGTTTTTTTCATTACTCTTAATTTATAATATTTTTTAAAAAAATGTTATTCTAAGAAAAAAAACCTCTAGCATTTGAATTTGACTATACCCTGTTGTTATCCTCCTTGAGATTCGTTGTTCCTCTGTGTTTATGAGCTGCTACGTTGTAGTTGCTTTGTCCTTCCTTGTGACTCCTATCCGGTATCTACATGCGATTTCATTGCCTTTGAAATACTTTTCACTACAATTGATAATTGTAACTTAAACATGTTAAAACTCCTATTATCTTTACGCTAGTGTTTTTTGTTGAGGGGTTGTGGGATCCATGATGGATGATTGCAATTTATCTCCATCAAGTGAATCAACATATTCAGTTTCATTTTAGTTTTGTGTTTTATTTTTTAAATTTTTATCTCAAACTTATAATTAAAAAAAGTTTTCGCTAAAACTTACATTAGATAGCTTAGCACGTAAGAACATCTCCATCGACATATATATGGTTATAGAGTTGCTTATTATTTTGTTGGGGTGCTTAGTTTGTTTTTATCATTGGAGCAAACATTCCAAAGATGCTGACATAAACACTTGGTATTTATATATAAGAGCATCTACAAGCACATGGTGCTTAGTATTTTTTATATACATATGAATTGTTGTAGGTTATGAGATAGAATTTAGGTTAAATTATGAGTCTATTTAATAAATTTTTAAGAATTGATGGGTTAAAGATGAAAAATTACTTGGGATGGAAATCTTCTAAACATAAGATATTTAGTTTTCAATCACAATGAGGAATAAGAAGTTGAAAATAGACCAGTCCATCCGCGTTTCCACCACAAAAAAGCCCAACAATAAAAATATTAATAATAATCCTCATTCAGGTGTTAAAATTGATTTGGACAAAAAAAAGTGGTGTCAGAATTTATCAATTGAATTTCACATTAGTGGACTAGTGATGTCATTTTAGTCAACTTCAATCTCATCTCACTCACTATAAAAACCAAAACGCACCTCCTCTTTCCCTTCACCAAAGTAGCAAATAACAATAATCCTACTCTTTAACTTCACTTTGAGAACACTCACTCCCACCGCTAGTAGCTGCTCATGAAGATGATGGACTCCCACTCGCACAAGCAACTCTTCCCTCTCCTCTCTCTTTTCCTTATTCTACATCTCTCAGGTATAGTATATTATGTTATTAAATAACCATAACAACACACTTAATTCACCTCAAAAATTTAACATCTTTAATTTCTTAACTGTTTGATTTGATGAAAAGCTCAAAATTCACTTGATGGGTCTTATTTGCAAGCAGAGGCTCTCCTTCAACATCAGCAGCTAAATGATAACCCAACAAAATTGCTCGTTTTTGGAGACTCATATGCTGACACAGGTAACATAAGGAAAGGCTTGGCTAATTCATGGAAAGACCCTTATGGCATCACCTTTCCCGGCAAGCCCGCCGGTCGATTTTCCGACGGCAGGGTCCTCACCGACTACATCGGTACGTGTGTTTGTGTGTGTAACCGCACCATCACTTAATTCAAGTGCTTGCTTCTTTTTTTTTTTTTTTGTTTACTATTTTATCTTTAGCTTTCTTTCTCAGCAAAAGTTTTGCTTTTGGACCTGCTTTGGTTCATTTGATATAAAATAGTTATTCACTATGCTGCAATACTAAATTGTTATTGTTTATTTGTAGAAGTTATATTGGTGGGGTTCATTTATCTCCGCTGGCTTTCCACTTTTACTTTTCTCGTGCTAATTGTCTATCTATGATGACCTTCTATCTTTTGCCACTAAAATGATGCATTATTGTGTTTATCTAGCTATCCCACCTCTTTTTTACTCTGTTTTTTCGATCTAGCTGCTGCATTTTATCTCACTTTTTCATCACATTGAATTATTAGTAGCGTGTTCTTTGCTTTTCGCGTGACACCAAGCTTTGGACACAGACACTTTTGTCCTTATCATTTCTTTTGGTAATCATTGCTTTAACATTCAAATGCTCCTCTTTGGTGTTCTGTTTTTCCATCACCAATTCCTCTCTATATATCTCTTTATTTAAGATCCATTCAATTATGGTATGTTTTAATTGGGCTAATTATGCCAAAAGGAATTAATGTACAGTTAATTAATTAATGCCTTACCATTAAAGTTGAATCAAATTACCAAATAAAAAAATTACTTACAATGCATCTTTGGCTTTGGGATATCCTTATTTTTCTCATTCCAAGATTCGAGCTTTTATCACCAGTGGTTCTTTCTGACTTAGACCTCTGCAGCTTTGTCAGTAAAAGTAAAAGCATTGTCCTACTTTACAACCTCATATCTAAATAAAAGCATCCGGTGCTGAAACCCTAATTAATTAGAGACGCTAGCTTTTATTTTCTTGATTTGTTTAATTATCAATCTTATCTTAGCTATTTGGTTCACCCAATTAAGAAAACTACCTCAGATGATTAGTTATCAATTATAAGTATATTTGGTTTAATATTAAAACGTAATAGATTCATGTTTTTACCAATAAAAATAATTGTATCGGAGAATCTAAATTTGAGTTTGATCAATTTCAACGTTACATGATAGATTAAATACTTCTTTACTTTATAGGTTTTACTCCTAGTTACTAATTAACAAAGAGAGTATTAAATAGAGATGTGAAATTCATACAACACACTTTTCTCTCCATATTTTTTCATCACATCTCACATTTCTCTCTCTTTATTATCTTTTCTTTCTTTCTTTCTTTCTCTACAACATGTACAATTAACATTACTCTGTTAAATAACATGAAAGATTAAAAATCATTATACTCATTTGTTTCTTTAATCATGAATTACGTGCACTATAATTATAAGTTTGTTGTGGCAATTTTTGTACTTGATTAATAAAACTAGCTCTGCTTGGTTGTGATGCAATTTGCAGCTAAGTATTTGAAAGTGAAATCGCCAGTCCCATACAGATTGAGGAAACTGATGCCACAACATCTAAAGTATGGGATGAACTTTGCATTTGGTGGAACTGGTGTGTTTGACACTTCGGTTCCAGCCCCAAACATGACAACACAGATCGATTTGTTGCAGCAGGTCATCAAATACAATGTGTACACTGCCTCAGATCTCTCCAACTCAGTCGCACTCGTCTCTGTCGCTGGAAATGACTATAGTCATTACTTGGCCACAAATGGCTCTGTTGAGGTAATTCAATTTCAATTATTTTTAATTTAATTAAAATCATCTTTAATAAACAGGATTGCCTCCTTAGAGACCCGTGATTAAAAAAAACGTTTTTTAAGAAAAGAAAAAAAAGTAATACTTTTTCAGAAGTTAAAAGAGTGTTCTGAAGCTTATTGAAACACACTTTATGTCTTGAGTTAAGTAAGTAAATCTGAGCTTGATTGATACTTATTAGTTTTATATTAGATTATTAAGTGCTTTAGATATGATATCTCACTTGGTTTTAGTTATAAGTAACTACTACACGCGAGACTTCAGTTTGTCAATTTTGACTTGACACATTATTTCTAGGAATTTAATGAATGTGTATATATATATAGACACACAATTAAAATTTAATTGAAAAACTTTAAAAATTAAGGGCTCGTTCGAAGTGATTACGAGTTTTCAGTTTTTGTTTTTAAAAATTTTAAATCAAATTTTTACAATTTAAAACCAAAAATTAAAAATTTCTTTTTGTGATTTTCAATACAGACATTTTGAAAATCTCAAAAAGAGGTTTTCAATTTTTTTTTTTTTGAATTGTAAAAGCTTGATTTAAAATTTTAAAAAAATTAAAAATTGAAAACTCGCAACCACCCCAACGGGATCTAAGAAACCGCCATACAAATCTTTCATCATTATTAGTCATCACAAATAAAAAATCAGAAAAAAAGTTAAAGCAATATATTTTAAAATATAAGCTGAGTATTAAGGTGTCTTATTCTTTTTGGTAAAAAAGGTGTCTTGTTGTTTTGGTAGTATTTTAAAATATAACCGAAGGCCCAATGTATCTAACGTTTTCATTACTATTATCTTTCGGCCCAGTATCACCGTTAGGTGGGTTAGGCAGATACTGATCTATTGTCTAAGAGGAAATGGACAAATAAACATTCGTTAATTGTTAACGGTAAAATATATTTAATACGGTCCGTAATAATTTAATATGTACATTGGGCTCCACTCAAGAGTCTATGGGCTTTGGTCATGGGCCATTTACTTACCCAACGGTTCATGTCATGATCACCAACTAATATATAAACAAATACATTTAGGAAGACGTTGGATTTTGACTTAGAAAACTTTTTTTATTTGGATTAATCAATCAATCTAATCTACCACCAAATACTGAAGAATTTCGATGCTTACGTGGCTGAATATGTATGTAGGGTTTACCATCTTTTGTAGCCGCAGTGATTAATCAGACAAGCACGAACCTGATTCGCATCAAAGGGTTGGGAGTGAAGAAAATTGTTGTGAGCAATCTTCAACCCGTTGGATGCCTTCCTCGTATGACAGCCTCATCCTCATTCCAACATTGTAACGCCACATCCAACAACCTCGTACTTCTCCACAACGCACTCTTGAACGAAGCAGTTACCAAATTGAACCAATTAGAAACCAAAAACTCTTCTTCGGCGGCCTTCCTAGTTCTTAACATTTACGACAGCTTCATGTCGGTGTTGAACCACCCATCGACACATAACATTCAGAACGAGTTGATGCCATGCTGCGTTGGTGTGAGCAGTGAGTATTCATGTGGGAGTGTGGATGAGAAAAATAAGAATGTGAAGAAATATAGGGTGTGTGATGAGCCCAAATCGGCTTTCTTTTGGGATATGGTGCACCCTACGGAGGCAGGATGGCATGCGGTGTATAACAAGTTGAGAACCATGAATGCTCTTCAACAGATTCGTTACTAATTAACTAGACACTGCTTGCTTGCTTGCTATATTGCTGACTACGTTCTAAGCTTTAATTTAGCTTGTTTTTTTTGTTTGTTAAATAATACACGTACGCCCCCCTTTTTAATTTGTTTGTTTCATTTGTTACTCCAATAGCGTTTTGTTTGTAATTATATATTCCATCTGCTTTTCGGAATATGGGTGCAAATGTGCAAAATAGAATGTTAGATTTTCGTTGATTCTACAACGTATTCGGTCCAAACAGACTTCATTTAATTAATATGATTATTTTCAGTGCCAATTTGTGATATATGTATGTTGTATACTTGTATTGGATGCATGCATATTGCACCGGATAACATATATATAGTAATAAAAAGAATATTATAAATAAATTTAATTTTAGTAATTTTTTTTTACGTTAATCATAGACACCCCATACAATTTGGGTGCTTGATAAGTCTCCTCACCCCTCTCTAATGATATATGAAGACATTATGTGTCCTACACCATCACTATTGAGTAGATTAAGCTTTTGGAATAATTGATTCATGAAATTATATTATAGGTTCTATGACCAAGTGGTCAAAAGTCTCCATCCAATATCTTAAGTATGAGTTTTTGCAATAGTTGATTCATGACACCTAAGAATAAGAGTGTGTGTGTTTAATGGAAATTGAATATGAGAGTTCTTTCCATAATTTCAATATATCTATGATAACTGAGCCAATAGTAATAACTAATAATATACCTATAACAAATAATAGAAAAAATCAACATAGAAAAGGTATGAAAAAATCAAATCAAGAAATAGCTTGAGACTGACAGAATTAGACTGTTCTTAAGAATTTATTTGTTTGGAGCGAAAATCCCCAAGAATATTATAGACTCTTCACAAAATATTATAGACTCTTCACAAAGAAAAATGTTAAGGAATCAAAACTATACTATTCATATTACATGTAATAACACATATATAATTAATAATATTTGAATTTATGGAGAAGACAAGCCAGCAGCCGTCATGTAATCATTTGCAATATTCTAGAGGTTTCAAAAACATAAGAAATATTAGTTATTTCTTATCTTTTTGAAACCTCTAGAATATTGCAAATATTAGTTATTTCCTTCTGTCCTATTTATAATTAAGACGATCTTTTGACTAAAACACTTATATTAAAAAATATGTTTTAACCGCATTGACTTTTAAAATTTTCTTGCAACCTCTAATTAAATTTATTTTTATTTAAAATCAAACTCTATTTAATTTTTCACACTAATCAAATCTTATAAATTATAAACGTCCATTAATTAAGAAGGGTAAAGATTATAAAAACTACTAAATGTTTCTAAAACTTTGTATAGAGTTTTATAAAAAGGGCAAAAATAAAATTTTCAAAAGGGTTTTATAAAATGTTTTAGAGATAGTATTTGCCGTTAGTTACTATTTATTTTGTTCGCGAGGTAAATCAATTTTATGTTAAAGCATGTCAAAACTTCGTTATTTATCAATACCTCTATTCTTATTGATATGTCTCATTACATGAGTCACATATTAAAAAATGCATTAAATATATTGATTAACATTATATTTTTTGTGTTATTTCCTAATATACCCTTTATAACTTTTCTATTTACATTAATCTTTCAATTTGTATATATCTTATTAAGGGTAAAAGTAGACAAACATTATTAACACTCTCTTGTCCTTCTAAATGGGTCAGATAAATAGAAATAAAAAATTATTCAAATAGGACAAATAAATAAGAAAAGAGGTAGTAGTGTATTCAAGTTGGACCTCTATTACATAATTAGATTGTTTGAATTACTGGTCAGAGAGAACAATCGTAAGTTCAATTGGACATAAGAAATTGCTTCTCACAAAATGTGCACAAACAAGCTCAATGTTGAAATTCCGAACTAAGTGTTCATTTGTTTTCACGGAAACATAATGAAAAATCAATTTTAAAAGATTTGAAATCAAATCACTTTCATTAAACATATGTTATATATAATTTATGCATAATTTATTTTCAACCATTGATTTAAAATTAATTTTATTTAACTATAAACAAAATGGACATTAAATATAATGGGAAGGTTGCACTTATGGTACATAATGAAATTGAGTAGATGTGTAAGCGGGAATGGCTATACCCGGCCTAAACCAAACTAGAAAAAATAGTTTGGGTTGGGTATCGAGTCAGGTTGGGTTAGATCATTTTAAAGAAAACATTATCTTGTTCAGTTTAGGAATCATGTTACTTTTTTTATAAAATCGAGCTACCCGACCCAAACTGAAGGGTAGCTCTAAAGAAATGTTATTCGCGAGATAGAGGGCTCATTCACTCAACATTTCTCATCTTTCCCTCCCCCTTTCTATGTGTGCCCTACTTGTCCCATCCCTTCACCCTTATGCGCCACTATTAGCCATCTCTTCTCCCATTTTAATCACCACTCGTGACTGCATCATCATTTTAAGGGTGGCACGCAAGGAACGACCACTGTCATCCTCTCACCCTTGCGTGCCACCCTTGACTATTGTCGTCGCCAGAGTCGTTCCTTTCCCTAAGCTCGAGGGTTATTTCACTTTTATTTTTAGGTAAAATTAAACTAGTGTTTTTTTTCTTAGATCCATCATTATTTCACTTCTGTTTTCTTTTCTAAGATCAAAAGCTTATAATTTGTTTCTTCCTCGTCTCATATTTTGCATGTTCACTCATCTTCTGTCGGAGTCACTACTGATTTGTTGGTGCCGCTGCTGTTCACACAGTCTTCAATTTTTTTTTAATTTGTTGATTGTGGCATGTAAATTAATCTTGCTTTTCTCAGAATCTCTTCATTGATTGTTGTTGCTCGGTGTTCACTGTGGAGTGTCAATTTCGTTCCCCTTTACTACTCATATTTCTCTGATTTTTTCAATCTTTTATGATTTTTTTTGTGTTTTTTACTAATATGTTTTTTCCCTCAAACCCGAGAGTCGACCTCAAACCAACCTGTAAATGGTTGGACTGATTCGTTTTGGATTGAACAATTTAAAAAAAATAAAAAAAACTCGACCCAATTTCAAACCGACGTGATTTGATTGGTTCAAACACTTAACTGCCCTAAACTCGACCCAACTAAACCCCTAAAATTGAGTTTTATTTTTCAGTTTTGATTTTTAGTCACCTAAATAATGTCTATACTCATTATCTCTCTTGATCTCTTTCTTCTTATTATCGCACGTCTATTATTTCACTCTCTTCTCGTCGTATATCTTTCGTATTAAGTGGATCAATGGATGGTACGGGATTAAACAAAATAGATAATTTTCTAAATAAAAATCATAGATCTACTTCTCAATTTTGATTATTTTTTCATAGAAAATAAATTTATATATAGGAGTACAAAGCGTATCTCAACTCATCCAGGAACAACATTAATCAATACGAGACAAAGGATAATTTAAACCACTCATACATAGAAAAATGACACTCCCACAATATAGCGGCATATTATTAGATATTTGTGTAAAACTTTTTTACACCGACAATGTATATATATTAAACTCATTTTCAAAAAGAACATGATTTCAAATTTTCCATTACAGTAGAAAATACATAAAATATTGAAATTTTATTTATTTTCGAAAGATTAATATGAATCTTTGAATATTATCAAATTTACACAATTAATTTTAGCATAATCATCTTTAGGACATGCAATTAATTATTAATTCTAAGCTTATTTTAGAATACAATAATTTGAAGAAAAAAATAATTCCTTGCTTAAAATAAAAATGGTGATTACTATTTACTATATCTATATATTAAATCGAGTTCTCTTTGAATATCATCAAATTAGAATACCATTACCCCATACCTACCTTTTTCTCACAAAGTCATGTGCTTTGCTTTTAATGAATCAAACTATATCAAACTTAATTAGCTTTTTTTTTTTCTCACAAAGTCATGTGCCCTGCTTTTATAATGACACTTGTCATAAGCTTTCATATTAAATTAAAATCAAATCCATATTGATTACTTTTTAAAATAATTATATTTTTAAATATTTTTTCAATCAAATGATAGTATTAATCTCCTTAATATTTTTAAAAAATAGTTAAATTTCTTCAATTAATACTTAAATATATATCTTCATGAAATCAACATGAAATAAAATAAGATATATACATATCATTATTAAATTAAATTTTTATCAATTACATTAATTTTTAATTTTTTTATTTTTATTTTTTGAAAGTTAATAATTAAAATACTCATATAATACACAAAAAATAGTAAAATACTTTTACTAATTTATGTTAATTTTTTTTCACTTACTTTGTTGGTGCCCATTGCAACATTATCAACAAAAATTGAGCGCTGATACATCACACTAAAACAGGGTGTATACTGTATAGGTGGAACTGTGGAAGGAAGAAAAGAATAAGAAAAAACAAAAAATGTGAATAATATAATAAGAAAGGAAAGAATGATATAGAATAAGAAATAAAAAAAAAAAACGTTATAAGCTAAAGAAATACCCCCACCCATCTTGAGAGTTGAGATCGAAGCTGAATAGCAGACAATTGGTCCACGAAATTTAGCTGCTGGGGCCTAAAATGACCCACCATGCATGCCACTGACAATCTGGCTGGCCCTTGCATGGCTCATCACTATTTGACGTCAAACCGAAATGAAAATGTTGTACTAAGCAAACATTCACCTCAATAATTGGTGCATATATGGGTCCTATAATCCTATCCTAACCATTGACATCATCATGTTTGCTTTTGCTTTACATAATACAAATATGATTTTCTTTTTCTCTCAACAACACACATTCTTTACGAAAAAAAATCATATTCAAACTCGAGTATTTAACGTATAACTCTATATTTACGACTTGAATTCAAAATTACTGATGAAGTTGAAACAACTCTTGTCCACATTCGGTGATATATATTTGATTTTAAGAGTAGTTTTTGTATGAATATATATATATAATATATATATATAACCAATTAAATTTGTAAGTAATTAAAATATTAATAAAAAATTTAACAAAGGTGTTATTAAATTATTGTAAACTTCGAATTAATTAATTATGTTTGTTAGTATTGTGTTCATAAAAGAATTGCTTTGATTTGAAATCTCTTCTTCTTGAAAAAGAGTTTTATATATATATATATATATGTGTGTGTGTGTGAGAGAGAGAGAGACAACAAATATCACAAATCAACCATGTTGTCTTCTTGAAATTGTGGATTAATTAAATACTTTAGATAATTTTTGAGTAGCCGATGATATATTCATGAACCAGTATAGTATTGTTACATATGAATTTGTTATATCTTTCTAATAATTTTTTAAAATTATCATTGTAATACTTAATAAAAAATACTAAATGAAAAAATACATCATGTACTTAACATACGAAAGACATAAAATATTAAATATTCTCATACCGTTTATATAATTTTAAAATTGTCAAAATATCATATTATTTAAAATTTTAAATTCAACCATTTATTGTTGTAATTATTAACTGAGAATTATATATTGTTAAATAATAATGAAGAAATTTAAATTTAAATTATAAAAGCCTGGAATAGGAAATATTATATTTTAAATTCATTTTTAAGAAATTGAAAGATATTTGAGGGGATATTAAAAATGAATTGGATATTCCCGGTTCGAACAGGATTGCCTCTCGTGGAGGATACCTGTGGTTAAACAAAAAAAATGAATTGGATATTGTGATGGATTTTACCTGCAAAATAAGGGTTTTGAATCCCTCAATTATTACTTTTGGGAGAGCTTTACCTAACTACCAGCTCAAGGGTTAAATTTACAGCTATGACTGTAGGGGATTTTTGGTCAAAGATATATGAGAGGCCCACACTCTAAAACAAAAGTAAAACAATATAAAAAATGACACATAACACTACAAGAAATTCGTAACTTAGCGACGACCTTGTACAGACGGCCATCAGTCGTCGCTACAGCATTAAATGCACTGTTTAGTGCAATTAATACTTAGTGACAGCCAAGCCGTCACTACGACAGCATTAAATGCACTGTTTAGTGCAATTAATACTTAGTGACGGCCAAGTCATCGCTACGTAGCGACGGCACACAATTTTTTTAATTTTTTTTTATGAAAAAATTAAAATTAAGCGTAGCGACAACCTTAACGACAGTGTGGCCATCGCTACATTAAAAATAAATTTTAAATTTGGCGCGTGCTGATAATTTTAAACGTAGCGACGACTGCTGTTGTACATGTAAAAACCCTTCCCCCTCCCTCTTCCTCCATTTCACCCTCCTCCTTCTCCTTCCTCTCTTTACTCCCCTACAACCACCCCTTTGTTTCTGTCCCTCTCTATTTTTATTCTAAAAAACTCACCGATTAAAAGGTTACACTCCTTCATAGGTTCGTTTTGAACTTATCAGAAATCAAAATAGTTGCATGTAGGTGACATTAGAGCTTCTTCTATCTTCATTCCATCTCTGACGTCGCAACTAGTAAGTTTTATAGTTTTAATTAAATTTTTTAATTAATAGTTTATTTATTTTATTAGTTTATTAATGTGATATAGGTATTAGGTTATTAGTTTTTAACACTGCATTAGTAGGTATCCTGTTTATTAGTTTTATAGTAATAAATAATTAGTAAATAGTAAATAGTAAATAGTAATTAGACGTAATTAGTAAATAGTAATTAGAAGTAATTAGTAAATAAAATAGTATTTATAAAGAGTAATTAATTAATTTAATTTATTAATTTGTAAATAGTAATTATTTAATTTATATAATTGGTAATTAATAATTTTAATTTATATATTATTTAATTTATATAATGTCTATGGTTTATAGGAAAAAATTAATGCCTAGGATGCGTGGTAGAGGTGGAAAGAAGATCCCACCGAGTAGAGGGAGGTCCATCCCTCCGGTCGAGCTACGAGCACAGGAAGTTCGTGCGATGCGCTAGAGGGCCAACCTCTCCCACTCTGATCAGATGCTAGAGCATCCATCTACTTCAGCGGCCCGGCGACGACCATCCAGACTTCTTCTTCCTCCCCTCCACCTTCTGTTCTAGAGTTTGATGGAATGAGGTTCATCCCGACACCGAGATTAGTTCAGATGCCTCTAGTGGTTGAGGACGATGTGCCTGAGCTGGACGCTGAGGACGTTCAGGATCAGGTGGATGGGGATGTTGACCATGAGTCTTATGGGGAGCCAGTTCAGTTCCAGGGTGCCAACTCAAGCCGACCTCATGAGGTAGATGCTCAAGGTCGGGTTATTAATTATCCGACCATTTGGCAGGGTGCCGGTGAGTTTTTTTTTCCTTTTTTAAAATTGATATATATAACATCTTTAATTATTTTAACTGTTAATATTGAATATTTTATTTTGCAGTTGGGTGCCTAATAACCCACCTATCGCAACCATTGGTCATGCGATACGTTCTCAGTTTTGGGGTCCTCACTACCTGTGGGAGATCAGCCCGACGGATGTAAAGGACAGGTGGTGGGAAGAGTTCAAGGTAATTATAAACCATAAACACTTTAAATTTTTTTCTTAAGTTATGTCAATTTGTCATAACTTACCCTATTTTTATTTTGCAGAGCCGAGTTACTTGGGACCCTTCTCATTAGGCCCAAATCAAGAAGGTGTACGAGCAGAGGGTTGCTCGTTGCCTTCGAGATATGATTAACAAGGCCCGGAAGGCTGGGAAGAGGCTCGCGTAGTCTGGCGAGGAGGCTTGTGTTGGTCTTTTGGCCTACCGAGACTCTGAGGAATTCAAGGGAAAATCCGCTCGTAACAAGAGCAATCGAGCTTCTCAACGCGCGGGGCAGCGGGCCGCAGAGCCCATGATGAGGTGGTGTTGGATATGGTATATATAAACAAACACTCTTCTGTATTGTGTTTCTATTTGTTGTTAAAATAATTAATTTGTGTAATTTTTCTGTGTAGAATCGGCAGCTTGGGCGGGAGGTCGAGCCCGACGAGTTCTTCGTTTCCACCCACATAAAAAAGGGTGGTGGCTGGGTTAATGACCGAGCGCGGTCCACCCATGTAAGTGTTTTTTTTATATAATTTCATATAGTTGCAATTGAATATATATAACTAACTACTTTTACTTTTACCTCAACAGACAAATTACAAGGATCGTCTAAGGGAGTTGGTGGAGTCACAGATGGGGGGCACCTCCATGACAGATGCCTCCACCAAGCTGGGTTAATGACCGAGCGCGGTCCACCCATGTAAGTGTTTTTTTTATATAATTTCATATAGTTGCAATTGAATATATATATATAACTACTTTTACTTTTACCTCAACAGACAAATTATAAGGATCGTCTAAGGGAGCTGGTAGAGTCACAGATGGGGGGCACCTCCATGACTGATGCCTCCACCAAGCTGGAGATCTGGAGGAATGTCGCGGGTGGCAAGACCCGAGGCCGCTGTTAGGGTACCGGGGACTTGGCAACCAACATTCGTCCAGGTGTGACCAGCCTCACTCAGGAGTCTCGGGCTCATACCAGCAGGAGTGACGGTTTCGGGTCACCACGACATTCAACTGAGGAGGCGCTGCGCAAGGAAGTAATTGAAGCAAGGCAGGAGTCTCGTCGGGCTACAGCGAAGGCTGCACAGTTGGAGGATGAGTTAGAACAACTGCGACAACAGATGCTGCAGTTGCTGGAGGCTCAGGCTGCAGCTCAGGCTCTAAGGCTCAGCTGCAGCTCCGGCTCAGCCGCACCCCCACTATGATGTCGCCTTGGATGAGCATTCGTTGGATGAGGATGAGGAGCCGACCCCACCACAACACCAGCGTTGTCGCCGCCATTGATTTTTTTATTATGTTTTTTTTTTAAGTTTTGTTGTATTATGTTTGAACAAATTATGTAAATATTATACATATATATGTGTGTGTGTGTGTTTTCTTCTGTCGATGTGTTGATATAGTATTTAGTATTTTTTATAATTTTTAAATTAATAAATAATAAACCCTGAATCCTAAATATTAAAATAAATAATAGAAAATTTAATTTAAAAAAGTTTATCTTTAGTAACGGCCTTGGTCGTCACTCAGGTCGTCGCTAGATAAAAAAAAAACAGTAATACGTAGCAATGACCATGATTTTAGAGACGACTTTAGCGACGGTTCAGTCGTCTCTACGTAGCGACAACTGACTTAACTCGTCGTTACTGCTTTTACGATGAGCTTTGTAGCGACGTCCATGTGGTCGTCACTAATTAAGTCATCGCTACGTAGCCTATAGTGATGGCTTTTCATTGGCCGTCACTAAATTGTGTTTTCTTGTAAATTATTACTAAGAAAAAGTTGTAAAAGTGACTTAACGGAATATAATTAATAAAAAAACTAAAAAAATGTATTTTTAAAAAATGAAAAATCAACACTATAAAAAAAATAATAAAAAAACTAAAATCAAACCTTTACTATTTTTAGCAACTAAATATATTTAAGTGAACTTTCCTTGAGTGTCAATTAGAGAAATAGTACCATATGTATGTGAAAGATCTAGTCTCATTATCTTAACAGATGATTTGTCGTCACCTATTGAATTGAATATGGGCTAAGTTCAATTAACCACAATTTCCTTAAAATAATATAAAGAATAAATAAATTTTCCATGAGTCTCTGTACAAAATTAAATACCACTAGCTAAGCTGATAAAAATAAAATAAAATACTACTTGCTAATAAAAAGCAATCTCGTATTTAAGTTGTACTCGGTGTCAATGAATTTATTAAAATATATTAAAAAAAAATATTATAAAATTGTAGGTGAAACTTATTTTTTTTTATTTTATAAGCAAAGAGAATAATATTAAGGACGATTCTACGGTGGACCAAATAAAATTTGGTCCATCTAGTCCAGCTTCCATTTTTTTCTTTACAAAAGGTTAATGAATAATTTTATTTTTTATTAAATAATCTTTATATGACTATTTGAGTTTAATTTAAGGGAAAATATGAATTTACAATACAATCTATGCTAATTTTGTTGAAAATTATTAATTTAAAGTTGAAGGGCAAAATTTTACAATACACAGTAATATTGAATTGAGTTTTTATTATTTTCAAGTTACATTTCATAAAAGCAACTTGAAACTATTTTAATATAAATCATTAATAAAAATGGGCATTAAATTTGGTGATTAGGAATTTAAATTAATATTTTTACATTTTGGACCATGTGAACTATGGTTCGCCATAGACAAACCCTAATATTAATAAGGAGTACAATGGGTACTCCAACCCGAAATTGGATTTGGTGCTGTTAAAAAATGGTGCATTTGATGCTGTTGTGAGATTTGGGTCGTCCGATCTTAATCGAACGCCTCAGATGCCGAGATATTTTTTTAAAACCGATTTAACATCTCGGCATCTGAGCCGTCCGATTAAGATCGGACGACCCAAATCTCACAACAGCACCAAATACACAATTTTTTAACAGCACCAAATTCGGATCCCTCCAACGCAGGTGAAACTTATTTCTTAATAACATGTATATATCATTTTAAAAAAAATTAAAAAAGTCATTTGATTTAATCATTTTTAAGAATATTTTAATATTAATCTAGTTCTTAAAAGACTAAATTAAATGTAATTTTCCTTTTTATAGAAAATGAAAATTATAATTTTTATTGGATTATTATAACCGATCTTTAGCCACAGTACACAATCTTATTCTTAATATCTTCTTTCCACAGTATGCTCATACGATGAAAGAATAATAAATGTCAAATTAACTATCATGAAGGACTAGTGCAGGAGAGATTGTCATTCGAACAAGATGCACACACATACATCTCAACATCGTAATGTTTTTTCACTTCAAACCCTGTCAAATTTTGGATTCGATCCCATGTCATCTCACACAACCCTAAAATTTTAATTAATTCCCATTTAATTTGCATGCAGTTAATTACTTGGTAATTGATATTCCCAATGCCATCTCACTCAGCGGCCGAATCACAATATTTCTTTTACCGTCTGTTTGTTACAAATGAAATGGGGCAGACAGAGATGCGCGAGAAAGAGTAAGGAGAGAGTTACTAAAAGCACCACATTTGGTAAGGTGGAGGAGAGAGAGATTGGACAGAATTTTGAGGTGGGACCACAAAAATTTATTCTCCCCAATGTGGGAGAGAGATTGGGGTGAGAATAAGTTTCTTATGTAAAAAGTCTATTTTGCCCCTTCTTTAATACATTTTTTTTTATTTTAAGGATAGTTTAGTCTTTTAACATTTTTACACACTTCTCTCTCATTTCTCCATAACCAAACAACTATCATAATTAATTTCTCTCCTATCTCTCTCCTACTTCTCTCGTACCAAACAACCTCTATTTCTACTTTATTTCTCTACTATTTCTCTCTTCCTTATCTCACTCTTCCCTATTTCTCTCTTCCCTAACTCTCTCCTTAAACCAAACAAAGGGTTAATTAGGAAGATCTCTGAAATGAAAAACAGAAGATATACATGGACATAAATCATGAAGTACTGATGGACCAATTGGGGTGAAGACGTGAATAATTTCATACATATAATACTTATAATGAAATATTAAGGCTGTAAATTACAGATTAGATAACATTTTAATATAACGAAAAACATACAACAACTTATACAACACATTTTTTTTACCTCTCTCCATCACATCTCACATTTCTCTCTATTTTCTCTCTATATCTCTCTTTGTACAACATATTGTTGATGTACAAACAACATTTCTCATTACAGATTAGTCATATAATCTTATTCTATGATCGTACGATAGTTTTGTACATTATGGAACTTGAGCAGAGGTCAGCCAAAGGATAAAAAAGCTCAAAGAACTTGGGTTTGAAGCCACAAACGGAACACGTGAATTTATGTTGCTGCTACACTACAAAACTACTTCATAGGACATAGGTGCAGCAAGTAGACTAGCTATGCTAACTGACTCTGTTTTCTAGGAAGACCATGGGTTGGTTCTTCATGTCCGTTAGTCCGTTGTGTATATTTGATTCTAATCTTGTTTATGTTAAAAATTACTTAAGTGCATGTTTATTTTAAGTCCAAAATCAAATTCATAGAATTAATTTTACATATATCACTCATTTTTAATTATTAATTTTATAATTAATTTTAAATAACTGTAAATCAAATGAACATTTATATAAAAAATATCTGACATTAATTTAAACTTGATAAAAATAAGAAAATATTTTAATAAAAATGTATATTTTTCTTTTCTTTTTTACAATTAAAAGTATAAGAATAATATAAAATTTTTAATGAGCAAAATATATTATATTGTCTCTAATTGGCGGGGTTGTCTACAGAAACGGATTTAGAGGGGGGCACGCAGAGGCCTTGGCCCCCCTCCAACTATTCTTAATAGTACTTAAAGAATATTTAATTTAATTACCCTTTATTTTATTTTAAATTACTATTCTTATAATAAGATAAACAATAATAAATTGGATAAAAAATGTAGTTATGTTTTTTACAAAGCTCTTCTCATCATATGTCTTATATTAACATCTTTATAAATATATAAACTAATTATTTTTATTTAACTTGATAAATATATTTATACTATATGTGATATATATTATATAAAAAGTTCATAAAATTTTTTAAGTTGGTAGTTCATCACAACGATTTTGCCCCCCGTTTGATCGATTTCTGGATCCGTCCCTGATTGTCTATAAATGAACTTAGCAAGGGTTTATATAAAAATATTATTTCTACACCTTATTTTTTATACTTGGCCTTTCGTATCTCCCTTATTATTATTAATAATAATAATAATAATAATAATAATAAAATAATGTCACTTGTCTTTTAAAAGTAAGGAAAATATTGGTTATATATACACAAAATGTATAATGTATTTATCTTGGATGGAGATAAACATACGATGTAAAATAAAAAGAATGAGGGATGTGATAAGTGATAAAAAATAATAAAGAGAAGGACTTATAAAAAAAAAATTAATATACAAAATCATTGTCATAAAAGTAATGCGTGACCAAAGGGTTGTGGTTCAGTTGGTAACACAGGTTGAGATTGTGGGAAGAGCTCTCGCGTTCGATCCTCACTAAACACACTCTTCAGGAGGAGTGAGGAGTCTTAATTGTGACTAAGCCTCAAACATGATTGCCCCTCGTAATAGGGGATACACGTTATTAACACAAAAATAAAGTAATGCGCGGGATATATTTTTTTACGTATAATGTGTGGGATATATATATATATATATATATATATATATATATATATATATATATAGGAAAAGGTGTCTTAGTTTCTTTGTAATATACAAAGGAATTTTATTAAATGGAGTAAAAAAGCTACTCTAACCCTTGTATAATTTAGTAGAAACCTAGATTTCATCTTAATTTACACATTGTTTTAGAACGTTATAGGGTGGATCAAACAAAATTTAGTTCATCTAGTCCGACTTATATTTTATCAATTATTAAAAATGAATAATTTTATTTTTATTAAATAATTTTTATATAACTATTTGAGTTTAATTTAATGATAATTAAATATGAATTTACAATACAGCCTATATTATGGTTATATTGAGAATTTATCATGATCAATTCAAAATTGAAAGGAGAAACTTTTACATTATATGATATTATCGATTTTGGTTTCTTTCGACTAATATTTCATAAAAGTAAAAATCGATTTAATATCAGTTATTAATAAAAATTAACATTAAATTTGATAATTAAGAATTTAAATTACATATTTTTTCATTCTTGACCATGTGGACCATGGTCCACCGTAAAAATGACCCATTATTTTATACATTAACACGGATATAAACACGAATTTAAGAAAGAAAGAACAAACAAATAATTAACACCTTCAACCTTAGAAGAAAATAAACTCCAGAAACCCGCCTTAATCAGGTCCAATAAACACACATATATATAACAAACTGTCTTATTTGTAAAAATAATTTCATTATGCTGCAACCATGCATAATTAGTGGGTTAAGACTATTGATTGTTGTTGTTGTTATAACATATATTTGTAAGCATTCGTACATATGTAGCATATAGATGACAATTAAATTAGGATTTTTGCTCATCTAAATGAGTCTAGCAAGGTATCTGGATATATATATATATATATATATATATATATATATATATATATATATATAAAAGCAATGTTTCCATAAAATTTTTAGATCTAAGTACAAATATGAATACTGTAGTATTCATCATTTTTCATAATTAAGAATTAAAATATTTAATTTATTCATTTTTATTATTAATGTTATTATTATAATATCTTTCATGTATGTACTTTTCTACTATTTTTTCAAGCAAATGATTCATAAAAAATCACATTCAAGTTATAAATTAGGATATGAGTGATGGATCTTGATTAAATATTTTGGGCCACATATAAAGCTGGACTTGAGCTTATAAAATTACTAGCCATGTTCCTATTTATTTTTCCATTTGAAATTTTTTCTATTGAAGAATGTATTAATTATATTTTCTATTTTTATTTATAATAAGAGAAATATTAAGTGAAAAAAATTAATAAATAAAGTAAAGAGATAAAAGGGTATATAAGAGGCGGAGGCACATTGGGACAAAGGGGCCAATG
Organism: Sesbania bispinosa; assembly: GCA_026901365.1. NCBI lineage: Eukaryota > Viridiplantae > Streptophyta > Magnoliopsida > Fabales > Fabaceae > Sesbania > Sesbania bispinosa. Next base: position 4,256 of record QLOH01000406.1, on the reverse strand, counting down.
GCCCCCTCAACTTTTTTATTTTTTAATTTATATATATATATAAATATATTTTGCTGATTTATATAATAAAATCTTATTAAAAAAATAAGGGCTAAATATTTTTTAAGTCCCTGAAATTTAGTCGAGATTTGGTTTTAGATCTTATAATTCAAAACGGGTGGATTTGATCCCTCAAAAGTCAAAATACCCATTTTTAGTCCTTATCAATAAAAATTCATAGCCAATTCATAGCAAAATTTGCAGTAAATAAAATTGGTATATTTTCAATTTTTGAAGGACCAAAATCACTTGTTATAAATTATAGAGTCTAAAACCAAATATTGACCAACCCCAAGGGGGTCGAGTGGAGCAAGACAGGGTAAAATGTAAGTACCTCAGTTAGGACTCTGAATTACGTAGAGATCTTCTATAGTCTGACTTTTTTAGTTACTTTAAATTTATTTTTCTTTGATTTTATTTTATATAACCATCTTACCTTTTTTAACAACTTTATTTATTTAGCAATAATTTTATATTCGAACTCACACTTCAATCTACTAGGTTTTTTTAAATCATTTTTATATTTGGCCCCCTTGACCTAAGATCCTGGCTTCGCCCCTGATATATATTAGGAAGAAAATTAAATCAATACATTTATTGTATTTCTTAATCGGGTGTTTTTATGGAACGAGGGGGGAGAGAGAAAGAGAAGGGGACAAGAGATGAAGAAAGTAGAGAGAGAGAGAGAAGATGGAAAGAAAAAAGAGTCTAGAAAGGGACAACAAAAAGAGAGAAAGAGAGTGAGGGAAAGAGTCAAGAGAATTAAGATATAGTACATAGAGAAGTAATTAAAAATATTTTATGAGAAGGGCAGTAATAAATTTTTCTTAATATAATTTTCACCGTTAATTTAAAATTTAAATTTATAATATAATATTATATATTTAATTTAAATATTAAAATATTATTTGACAGATTATGGCTATACAACTATTTAATATAACTATGAGAAAAATAAAAAATTAGAGAGAAAAACATGTGAATTGTGATGTGATTGAAAAATAAAAAGAAAAAAGTTATAGAAATTATTGAATAAATAGAGCAACTCGATATGTGAAGAATAACACACAAGAATGAATGCGCTCGCATGTATATATATCCCCTTCTTTCACTCTCCTCTCTCTGTTTATCTTTGTTCATCAATGGAACTCCAACCTTTTGCTATCTGCACGCTGTTTCAGTTTTTCACTAATGTCTCCTATTCCACACTGTTTTTTTCACTCATCACCCTTCTCATGATCGTGTTTCTCATCACTACTTTTTCATCACTCTCACTCTCACCTTGGTTTCCCAAGATTAACATTTTCTGTAGCTGTGAAACATGCCATGCTTATCTCACTTCAAGCTGGTCCAAAGACTTCGTTAATCTTTGTGATTGGTATTCTCATCTTCTCCGAAACTCACCTTCCAAAACCATCCACATCCACGTGCTTAAAAACACCATCACCGCCAACCCAGACAACGTTGAGTACATGCTCAAGACAAGATTCAATAATTACCCAAAAGGGAAAAACTTTTCCACCATCTTGGGTGATTTTCTAGGCCAAGGTATTTTCAACGTGGATGGTGAATTGTGGAGCTTTCAGAAAAAGATTGCAACTTTGGAGCTTAACAACAACAACTCCATAAGATCTTTCGCCTTCGATATTGTCCAATTCGAAATCCAACATCGACTTGTCCCTCTTCTATTGTCAAAGCAACACCATGATGATGTTGGATTTGCAAGATGTTTTTAAAAGGTTCTCTTTTGATACTATTTGTAAATTCTCTTTCGGATTGGACCCTATGTGTCTAGAGCTATCTCTGCCTATATCAGACTTTGCTCTTTCCTTTGACTTAGCATCAAAATTGTCTGCAGAGGAGCCATGACAGTGTCCCCTTTTATTTGGAAGATGAAGAGGTTGTTCAATCTAGGTAGTGAGAAGAAGCTTCGAGAAGCTCTTAGAATGATCAATATCTTAGCCAAAGAGGTCATAAGGCAGAGAAGAAAAATGGGGTTTTCTAATAACAAAGACTTGTTGTCACGGTTCATGAGTACTATAAATGATGACACGTTTTTAAGAGACATTGTCATAAGTTTCTTATTAGCTGGTCGTGACACTGTGACTTCAGCACTCACAAGCTTCTTCTGGTTGTTGTCAAAACACCCTGAAGTAGGGACAGAGATTCTTCTAGAAGCAGAGGAGGTAATTGGGGCAGATAAGGAGCTTGAAGCCACAGTAGCCTTTCAACAATTGCAGAAATTGCAGTATTTACAAGCAGTAGTATATGAGAGCATGAGATTGTATCCCCCAATTCAATTTGATTCAAAGTTCTGTTTGGAAGATGATGTGTTACCTGATGGGACATCAGTTAAGAGTGGGACAAGGGTAACTTACCATCCATATGCAATGGGTCGGTTAGAGGAAATATGGGGTCCAGATTGTTTAGAATTCAAGCCACAAAGGTGGTTGAAGAATGGGGTGTTTTGTCCTCAAAGTCCATTTAAGTACCCAGTTTTTCAAGGAGGAATGAGGGTGTGTTTGGGGAAAGAAATGGCTCTGTTGGAGGTGAAAAGTGTGGCAATTTCATTGCTTAGGAGGTTCCACATCGAAATGGTATCACCACAGCATCACATCACTAACACACCACGTTTCTCTCCTGGCCTCACTTCTACTTTTAGTTGTGGCCTTCCTGTAAAGGTACGTGAACGAGGAACGAACCAAGCACACTCATAAATCATAAGTACTATGAATATATTCCCTCATCTATTGTTGTTAGAGATAATATCAAAACAATTTATTATTTGAGTTTAATATATGTATCCTGTCAGTTTAAAAAGATTTTACACAGACATTTAATGATGTACTGTCACATTATTTATTGAATTTAATAACACATGAGGTGTCATATTCATTAAATGATCATGTGACGGCACATTATTGAATGTATATGTAAAATTTCTTTATATTGACGATATATGGTTCAGTTTGGATACATTTCTGCATAATAACTTCTATAAGATAAAATTAAAATGAATCAAAGAGGTTAAATGAATTTAACTTATCCATAAGTTGAAATTAGTTACTTATGAAAAAGTTAAATGAGAAAACTTTTGGAGTAGGTGGACTATATAAACTAGTTTTAACTTATGAAAAAATTAGATGAATTTAACCTCTTTAATTCATTCTATTTTTTTCACTTAAAAATATTTTAAAAAAATTTCATCCAAAATTGCCTATATCAATTAATGCGGGGTGTATTAATTATGTGATTGATGACGAAAATGACTGCGATGCAATCAATGGGGTACAAGTGCAGAGCCTTGCACCACTAGAATGGCATTGCAGTAGTGTTGATTGAACTATGCTGCTGATGGTACTTTCTTTTTCTTTTTCTTTTTTTTTTGTAACTGTTATGTGGATAATGCTTTTGTGGATTCAACTGTATATTAGTGCGCCACAAAATTTGCAACTAGTTAGAGATAGACTCCTAATTTTCTTACAAGTGTCAAACGTGAAAGAAAATGAAACAAACATAAATATTTTTGCACTATTTATATATTCCCTCGATATCATACACAAATTTAGAAATCTTAATATTCACCTATTTCATTTATTATAATTAATTAATTGAAGTAATTATTAATAATATTAAATGAGGATATAATTAAAAAACTCATTATTCAATTTTTAAAACAAAATATAAATATAAACGGAAAAGAACAAAAAAAAATGAAATCAAGAGAGTATTTTTTTTTTAGAGAAATCAAGAGAGTATAACAATAGGCATATTCATATAAAATAAATCAAATGATTTCATACAAGTTAATTAATAGAACTCGTGTAAAACGGGTTTAAAGCTGAAATTACATTGAATTTGTGTTCGAACATATTTAATGACATTATTTGATTTCAATTCTTTTAGAATTGATTATTACTTTTATAATGCGGAAATAAATGGAGGCAAAATTTTTTAAGATTACAGTATAATGATAATGCCAATTTTTTTATTATATTATATGTACTTATCTCTTTAAATAATTATTTACATTTTTAGTATATTAAATTAATTGCACCGGATAATGGGTCGAGATTCGGATCTTAACATCCAAGAAGCAAGCTCCTCTAGACGGCTACCATTGAAAAGTGGGATTAATTGTACACATAAGTTAAATTAAGGAGGATAGACGAACTCAATTAATGATAATGAAGATATTTGCATTAACGACCTTAACT